>OY292395.1:31819452-31868817 GCA_958496205.1 Idaea biselata | reverse complement strand
GGCCGTGAGAAAACCAAAAATTATAGCTATTGATTTGAAAGACGTTTGAAGAACAGTTACAGAGAAAGAAACCCATCACGAGGAACTACCGACTACAGACTTACCAGTTCGACATTTTCTAATAGCAGGATGTTTCTCAATAAAGTGCCGCATTTGAGCTAGCGCTTGATCTCTCAAAGCCAGATCTTCTCTCAGCTCCAGCCTGGCTTTCTCCCTCAGTTCTGGAGGCAGGTCACCAGTTTCCCACTCCTTCGACTCTTGGATGGAGTCCTCCAGTCGGGGCTCGATGAGGCTTGGTTTCGGTTCATGCTGACGGCAATTCTCTGGCTGGAGTACTGATGTTGCCATGTCTTGAAAGAGAAATAAGAAGGTTTAGTTAGAATGAATAAAGATATTTTTGCCTAATTTTTTTTTGCGTTATTTGTAAGAAAAGTACCTACCATGAAATTGTGTATTTTTTTCGGTTTTCGCGATTATATTTTGAAATTACTTGTGATTTACACTATCTACCTACACTAATATTATAAAGAAGAGGAAAGCTTTGTTTGTTTGTGTGTAGGTATGTTTGTAATCAAAAATTCTTTCAGCATTAGATAGCTACATTCACCCTGAGTAACATAGGCTACTTTTGATACCCGATATTCCCACGGGATCGGGACTTACGCGGGTGAAACCGCGGGACGCAGCTAGTATTTTATATAGTTGTTTTCCTCAAGTAATCTCCAACTTTTCAGTAACCATCAAAACAATGTGATTACGAATTCAACAAGCGTGCATTGGCTTTGTTCTTTGTACTTAATTGTAATTTAATCTGTTAGTTCAAAGAATACGGTTTGGTATTCCTTAACAAAGATTTACTCGTAAAGTACTTCCTATGACGAGCATTTTATTCGTGTCCAACTAAGCTACTAGTAGCATAGCAGTTGTATCGAATCTAACGGACGGTGAACTTCGAAAATTTTGACCAAAAGCTCAACTCTTTATTCGGTTTACCCGTTCGTTATCCGGGCCAAGCAGGTGATTTTTTAGAAATCGTTTAAAGCAGTTTTTCTTATTTTTGAAAATAAAGGAAAATTTTACATCATCATTATTATGGGTACTTTTTCTCCAACTACAGTCTTTTTAACCGACTTTCAAAAACGGAGGAGGTTCTCAATTCGTCGGGTTTTTTAAGCTATTGCATAGCTTTTTTATTAATGTTCGCCGATTACTCAACCGATTTGGATAATTCTGTTTTTATTTGAAAATTTGAATTTGAAGTTGCAAATTAGGTACCTATAGGACTTGTTTGTAGTTGGCGACTTCATTCTTGTACCTACCTATACATGTATTCTGTGGTATAGGTGTCCAGCGAAAGCTTCCTACCTAGGTAGGTACTGAAAGTTACTATGGGTGGATTGTTGTACCTAACTTAGGTACCTAATACCTAAAGTAAATAGTCTTTGGTAATAGAGTTAAAAAGAAGAATATAATTGGTGTTGGTCAAGTGGTAGTAACATCGCTTTTACGGTGAAGGAAAACATCGTGAGAAAACCGACATGTCCTAGGAGTTACCACGGTCCGAACTCCGAAGGCATGGGACATTCGCCGGAGTCCGGAGTAGGCTCCCGTGACGTCTTACTGCCTAACCCCTCAAAGAGGAGGCCCTTGCCAGTGGGACAGATTAACGGGTGGGACATTTTAATATGAAGGTAACCTTTAAAAAGGATACTTGATCCATGATGGATCCTTAGTCAGAGTCCATGTTACATACATTACCTACCTACGATTTATCACTTTATTTCTAAAAATTGGATCTAAATCCACTTGGGTAGTTACTAGGTAAGTACCACTGATTATGCTATACATAATACATAGGTACCTACCTATTCCGAAATTAGTACAGTCAGCAAAATAATTAGATAGCTGTATGAGCTGTATCTGAGTTTTAAAAGTGGCTATTTTAGATGCTTAAATAAAAATACGCATCTAAAAGACCTATGCAGCGTTCATACGTATTTAATAAAGCATCCTGACAGCGGCCATATCATTTTACTGGCACAAAAGAAAAAAAACATTAACTTCGATAGTTTAAAAAGTATACATACCACCATCCAGCCAGTAACAAAAATTACATTTTGAATTCGGAATACACGTCCCACTTTATTCGATAACCGAGCGGCACTGGCCGGTCGTTGGCCCGGGCCCGTTAACTCCCGAAATATTGCGACATGAGGCCCTTTGATGCAATCTTTAGGTAGGTAGGTACCTACCGTGTTTTTATATGGGCTATTGCCCTTATAAAACTGGTATTGACAGTTATTAGCAAAGGGGAACTGTATACGTACTAAATCATTAGGGTAATTGGATGAGAAGCAGTGTTATAAAGGTCTTCGCCGATGTTACCATTTTGCACGCGCAGTTTTCAACTAAGTTACGAGGATTTCGGTAAGCCAGTGCAATTTTTTTTTTATCAATTTAAAACAAAATAGGGACTTTTGTTAATTTCGCTGGATTACGCGGCATCATCCGCGCAAGTCCCCGATCCCGTGGGTATTTCAAAAAGCCATTTCTTATCGGCTGCCTACGTCATAATAAAGGACACACTCTCAACGGTTTAGGTTGTGCGTTGATCCATCAGTCAGTCAGTCAGGACAAAGCATAGATATTTCTATGACGACCCCAAGTTCTACTCAAGTTTTCTTTATTCCCATTAGATATAACTTTATTACCATGTTTACGCAAACCTTACAATTTGCAACAATAATAAAGTACTACAAGAATATTCCCATAAACGTTCAGAAGAAACCTGCTTCAAGTCTATGACATAATTTAATATAGTCTGTCTAGGCTAAACTAATCCGTTCCATCCATGCATTGTAAGTCATAACTACTCGTAACGTAGCTTTGATTCACATCGCACAGAATAAATAATAGTAAAATAAAAATAAATAAATATTGCACGACGTTGGACACAGCGCAATCTAGCTCCAGACTAAGCACTAAGCTTGTACTATGGATATTAGACAACGGATATACTACATATTTTACTTTTTTTTTGTAAATACTTACATATTAGACTACATAAAAACACCCAGAAACACCCCTTATAAGAATAAATACTTGCGTCAGGAATCGAACCCGTAACCTTCTGCATTGCAGTCGGGCCTACCCCAGTATTACGTATACTACGTAAATAGGTAGGTAGTACTCATAAACTATACTACTCGTATATTCAATGATGACTTAAATCTCGTTTTGGTCCTATTACATACCTACGTATTGGAAAATCATGTCACAAAATACATTTTTTTTTACATAATAAAAGTCAAACTGTAGTTCCAATAGCTATGACATTACGATTAATATTATGTTATAAAAGGAATATAAATAGGTATAAGTATGTAATAAAATTTAAATTAAATCAAATAATTCGGATATCGATTTTAAGACACCTCTTAAAATATGTGTGATTCATCAGTGGTCAAGACAATTGAATTTAAAAAAATCTTCTTTGGATACTGTGGACCAGTTACAGGTATCAATTAAAATTCGTCGGGCGATTACGTACCTACCTTACCTAATAGCTATGCAGTAGGTATCTGTTGTCTAGTAACCATATAGCCGAATATAGAAACGCCACTTAAAATTTGAGGCGTACTTAAATAATGGAGCAGCTTCTTAATTTCTGTATTCGGCTGATAGTTGCTTTGTTTAGCGCTAGATGGCGCTATGACCAACGTCCTGTAATATAGGTATATTTATTTTCTTACAGCAGTGGATACAGTAGGGTCCGACCCATCTTCCTGGCTGCCCCGGCCTACGTATCGGAACAAGGACGAATCGCTCAACGCACATATTTTATCCAGACAGACTATATACGTAGGTTTTACATAACAATGTATTGAAACATTCATTGGAGTTACGTAAAAAGTTTATCTCTGCTAATGTTTTGCTTTTATAGCGTTAGATGACGATGAATTTGTGTCTTGTGTTACAAAACATATATTATGTAGGTTAGGTTAGGTTAGGTTGCAAATAAACATGATGGATTGGCCCTCCGTGGTGGGCTGGTAATCCGAAGGCCGAGACTTCAAATTCTACCACGGGAATTTAATTTTACGTACCCACCTACCGTACCTATATACCACTTACATAATGGATCGAGCGAGTTAAGCATTTCTGCTTTAAGAGGATAGTCTTCATTCTCTTTCTCCATACAAACGTAGTTTAAATTTTCCTCCCTGGATAAAGACATTAGAGCAAATATGTTTATGCCATAAAACATATCTGTCAGGACTATGCATTTACCTTTTTATTTTTTTCATTTTATTATTTTTTATTATTATTTTAATAAGAAAATAAAAAAAATAAAAAGGTAGATGCATTGTCATGACAGATATAGGTTTTATGGCATAAACATAATATTTGCTCTAATGTCTTTATCCAGGGAGGAAAATGTAAACTACGTTTGTATGGAGAAAGAGAATGGAGACTATCCAAATTTGCTTTCCTACCCTTTCTGTGGGTTCGTTTGTTGCTTGCTAGCCACTCAATCTATGCTGCTATTAATTATATTTTAAAGTCACCGGGGTGGTGGACCCCGTTTATTGATACCGCCCCAATCAATACCGGGGCAGCCACCGGAATGGGAAACGCACTCAGCTTTACCTACCGCTAGAAGCAATTTCATCCGGGTAACATTAGGAAGGTCGCACACCGCACACAGAAGATAATCCCACAATCCCACTCACATCCCACTAATATTATAAATGCGAAAGTTTAGATGTTTGTTTCAATCACGCAAAAACTACTGAATCGATTGCAAAGTAAATTGGTATGCAGATAGCTGAAGAACTGGATTCACACTTAGGCTACTTTTTATTCCGATATTCCCTCGTTAGACAATCTAATAATAATAGTTAGAAAAATATTTCTCGGTTTCTTCCGGAGCCACAACATAATGCTAAGGCAAATCCTCGTTGGCAGTAGGCGCACGGCTGCTTGGACTGTTTTTATTTTTATTTTTTAATTCAGTATTAGTTATTATTTTTTATTTCTTTAATTTTATAGTGTTGTTTTTATTTTGTGTGCCGAGCTTTTCCTATCAATAAACGTTTTCTATTCTATTATTTACACCCTAGTTCCGCCACAACTTTCCTATGAGCGTCACGCTTTATGAGGAAAAGATTTATAACTTAACAAATAAATCAACAGCGTACTAGCAGCTTCCTAGTACCCATACCTAAGTACAACAAACAAACATTTAACTGCATATTGTATTGGTGTAATAGCTTCCTAAGACAGCACCTAATGGTTTGAACTCCTTTTATGGTACGAAGATTAGTTGGCCAATCTACCGTGGACAGCCATTCCTTTGTGGAGGTTCTTGGTACCCTAGTATACAAGACAATATATAAAAATAATGCATAAATGTCCGATAGGTACTTTCGGATTGTCGTAAGTCCTAGGGCATGTTTCAAAGAGGAAATGCCAAAGACCATGCCGCTACGTTTTGTTTTTTTTTTCATGTTATTACTATTCTAATATTAGAAAAAGAAAGAAAAAAACGTAAGGACATGGTCATAGCAGATATTATATAAATATTACAGCCTAAACATATTTGTCTTGGATTGTCTTGGAGATGGAGAACGAGAAGGTATTCTTGCCTCTTAAGTACAACCATAGTAGATATACATAAATAACTAGGTACTTAGTTAGTTACTTATTTTTTAGGAGTTATAAAACATAAAAAGGTGTTATAAATATTTATTTTGTCATCTAATTGTTCCGAGGTACAAATGGTTAGATCCATCCTGTATTGAAGGCACTAGGCGTAACTCGGTAGTTTTAGAATAGAATAGAATATAGTTTATTCGCAACAAAAAACACTAATACATGAACAATAAAAGTGCTAAATTAAAATTAAATTAAAATTGCTAGTTTAGGCACCTTGCAACACTAGACAATTATTGAGTCATTTTTGTCAACAACTAAATTGGCCTATGGTCATGGCAGATATAGGTTTGTTTGCTCTAATGTCTTTATCCAGGGAGGACACGGTCAACTACTTTTGTATGGGGAAGAAGATCAGGTAGAATTTCCTAGAGGGCTCTATAGATGTCTAAGCGAAAAACTTTTATTCAATCACTTTTGGGAATTGTGTAACACCACATAATCATCTCTAATCTACACTCTAATACTACTTATCATAAATTTAGATCTGACAAATTGTTCTTATGTTTGGTGGTCGGTACAAATTACAGTGTACTAGGTACTACGCGTTCAAATCTGTCTGACCCCTTTCTGGTCTGCTGGTTGACTTTCACTGGAGTGGCGTGGCGGTATCGAGATGAATTTAATGTGTGTGTAGATATAGTGCGAAAATATTAGAGTTTCTCGTTTAGTCACTCATCTACACTACAAATAAAATTTCAATAATCCTATCCTACTAATATTATAAACGCGAAATTTTGTATGTATGTATGTGACTTTGTTACTCTTTCACGCAAAAACTACTGAACCGACTACGATGAAACTTGGAATATACATAGCTGGAGACCTAGAATAACACATAGGCTTACTTTTTATCTTGATAAGCCCGCGGGATCGGGACTAATGTGGGTGAAATCGCGGGACGCAGTTAGTTATTAAATAAATTCTGTAAACATCACACAACGCCATCTAGCTCCATGGTAATATGCTTGTGTTATGGTGACTAGACAATGGATATAATACTATGTTTCAAAAGCATCATAATATATTACTCTCTATCATTTAATCTATCCTTGTGCAATTTTTCATTTAAATCGGTCCCACTGTTTGACCGTGAAGAGGGAACAAATAAACAAATATATAAACAAACAAACTTTCGGATTTATAATATTAATGTGAAGTGTGATTCTTAGTAACCTGCTTTTTAAACATAAAATACTTGCACCCAGCGGAAATCGAACACGCAACCTTCTGCATTGCAGCCGGGCCTTCGCCCGACCGCCACAGGGGCCGTTGAGAATTTAAGAGGACAGTCTACCTTCTCTTTCTCCATACAAACGTAATCGACTGTTTTCTCACTGGACAAAGACATTAGAGCAAATATGGTTATGCCATATAACCTATATCTGCCAACACCATGCCCCTTTGTTTTGATTTTTTTCATTTTCTTATCAGAATAGAAATAAAATTCAGAAAAATTTAAAAATGAAAAAAATCAAAAAGTAGGTTCATCGTCATGGCTGATAAAGGACTTATGACATAAACATATTTTTTCTAATATCTAGGGAGGAATAGTCTACAACGTTTGTAAAGTTGGTATGGTGAAAAGAGTAGGTAGACTGTCCTCTTAACGCTGTCTCTTGTAAACTTTTGCCCTTGGTAACAGTATAAAATTTAATAATATTATGAGGTTTAGTACTCTGTAGGGTTGCCAACCGTACTATAATATATAGTATTGTACTATATTTCAGCTCAGCGTACTATATATTTTTGAAAGCACATATAGTACGCAAAAATACTATATTTCTGGCATAATTTGTAAAAAGTTGTTTCTTTTATAAATTCCTCCTCTCTGCATTACAGAGGACTGTTTTCTACGAGTATGTAGAGGGAAAAAAGGAAAAGCCATAAAAAAGGTGCTCATAATTTAAAGATTGAATGTCAGGAACATTTTTTTTTATATTCAAGAAAGAAAGAGTATTTGAAAGTGTGAAAAAAAGGTTAAGTCCAAAAAATACGTATTTTTTTCGAAATATTCTACAAAACACCGCTCTAATTTTTGTACTATATTTTTTTGGGTCGTACTATATTTTTTAGCCACAAATACTATATTTTTCGAAAAAACTGTTGGCAACCCTAGTACTCTGGTACTAAACCTCATAATATTGGTAAAAACACGTTTTTGAATCTTCCTTATTATTAAAGATACTACCTTCACTTTCTTTGTCTGAACTTTGTGGACTTCCGATAATTTTACATACATAATTGAGTTTGCCTTCAACTCTCGCTTTTCTGAAGACAAAACAGGCCAGCCAATTCTTATCTTTAGTAATTGGTACTATAAATTCTCTCTCGATTTTGATTATTATAAATTCTCTCTGGATTTGGATTTAAGAGGCTAAAAAGGAAAGCTCCACAAGACTTACTCTCATGACTTGAAACAAACTATACAAATGGTTGTCTCGATGGAGTCACGCCATGCAAGCCACTTCTCATGCACATATGTAACCTCATCGCTGAATGTCCCAGAAAAGACAGATTGCAAGATAAAAGGAGATTTAAAAAAAAGTCAAAAGTAACTCTGTCTGTCTGTTACGCTTGTGGTTACGCTTTTACGCCTTAACCGCTGAACCGAGTTATATGAATTTTGGTATAAAGATCTATAAAGATAGATAGGGCCTTGCAGAAGGACATAGGCTACTTTATTTTCGTAAAAAGTAGCCCATCTCCTTCGCGTTCGAGACTTACGCGGAAGACACCGCGCGGGCCGCAGCTATTATAGTTTATCATTATGTAGGTATTTAAACATAATCTTATACAAACATAAACATGAAAGAATTTTAATAATACATGTATTATTTATTTATATCAGTAAGTAGAGTATACTCAGATAAGATCGGATCCGGGAAAGACCGTATGGCTTAAATATCTCCCAAAATAGGTGACATTGCAATTTGCAACCGCCAGGTGCTACAGATTGGTGCGGGATGAATTGCTCTTGTGAACACCGTGGCTAACACTAAATAATATCACCTATTTTGGGAGACATACGGTCTTCCCTCGTATCTATCGTATCTTACCTGACTATACTCTACTTACTTTTTAAACTACACGATTTCTGTCCATTATTATTATTATACAGGGTCTAGTTCGCGTTATAGATAATAATTGCTTTTAATTACCTCGACGTTTCGGCAAACAGGTTATACCGGTCGTGGTCCCGAGAAGACCGCGAAGTCTTCTATAATAATAATAATAAGTCGGGGAGTAGCGACCCCGCGGCTACCCGAGTACTCCAGGGGGAAACCACCGTTCCTCACCTCCGGCTTGCCTTAGTTGGCTGGTCGGAGTGAACACTGACGAGGAAGCGGTCCCCCGCCTCTGGCTTGCCTTCACCGGCCGGTCGGAGTGGAGTCGCGAGAGCAGAGCTCTCACTCTGTGACTGAAAATTGTGACTGAAACGGGCCTCTACGTGTTGGCTTCGGCCCCACGCACGCCTTCCAAAGGTCCGGGGCTCTATAGCCCCGTGAAACGGAAACGTTACAAACAATAATAATAATATACCTACTCTACTTAGTTGCGTTTTACCATTATCACCCGCTAATAAAAATACATGCCTAAAATTAATTTCTAGACATGCGCTGAGTAGGTAGGTACTACTCGTTTTCTATATACTCGGTTCAAGCCTGGTTGCTCGGTTTGGGGCTAGATTACGCTGGTATGCAACATCCTGCAATAATTACGTTATTTAATATAATGATTACTTTTCAAACTAAATTATCGTTTCGTTTCATTTTAGGGTTCCGTATCTTAAAACTAAAAAAGGAACCCTTAAACTTATAATCTAAAAAGAACAAAAACTCTAGCGTGCGTTGATGTCTTTCTTATGAAAATAGGAAAAAAGAATGGCTCATTTGGGAATAAGCCAAACCCTTTGAATTTTTTCAATTACTAACTTTTCCTGAATTTTATTTCTATTATAATTAAAAAATGAAAAAAAAAACAAAACGTAGGAGCATGGTCATGCATGGCAGATATAGGTGTTATGGCATAAAAATATTTGCTCTAATGTCTTTATCCAGGGAAGAAACAGTCGACTACGTTTGTATGGAAAAAGAGTAGGTAGACTGTCCTTTTAAGCGTCAAGGACAATTGCAAAGTTTCTGTATGTGACTTTCATACTGTCGCAGTCAGTACCTACCTAGTTGCCTATAACTTTTCGTAATAAACTGGCAATTTATTTCGCAAACTGAAAGGTTTACTCGATGTTTAAGACTTACTTAATTAGGTAAAAATTAAGGCTTGCTCAGTGAATTGCAATTGCAACACTTCGTCTCTGAAACCACATAATAATTTATCTGCCGTGCCTATACTATTGCATGTTAAGCACATTATGCCGGTTGTAAATACGTTGTACTAGGACGCCATAGAAGGTTTTTACATCTACATCATACATCTACACTTTTATAATAAAGAAGAAACATTTGTATTTTAGTGTGTGTGTATGTTTGTAATGAATAAACTCAAAAACTAGTGGACCGATTGCAAAAAATCTTTTACCATTAGAAAGCTACATTCACCCTGATTAAAAAAGGCTACCTACTTTTTTTCCGATTCCGATGTTCCCACGGGATCGGGACTTACGCGGGTGAAACCGCGGGACGCAGCTAGTTCTGTATACAAACGTACCTTTGGGGCCTACATCGGTTAATACGAACGAACGAACGAAAATTTCAGCTGACCGAAATTATTAACGAAGTTTTAACTTGAGCACTGACTTCAAATTCAAATTTTCATCTGACATTTTATGTCATACAATTTCACAATGTGTTTCGGGGACGTTAATTTAATCTCCATCTCTTCCCGTAGGTGTCGTAAAAGGCGACTAAGGGATTAAGGGAGGACTAGCAAAAATTAAGTTATCTCCGGAGCGGTGGCGGATAAACTGCTTGGTCCCTATAAGGGTTAGTCGTAAAAATATTGCCAAATCTATTAGCCGAAGGAATAGTCAGTGATGGATGACTTACCGACTGCGCCAACCCCAAATATTTGGGGTTAGCGGACCCCGGGCTCAAGAGGGACTCAAGATGCAACCGGGAACATTAATAAACTTTACCTACTAAGTATTTAAAACTGCTGTTTTTTTTTCAGTGAAACCACCTTAAAATTATATAAAAAGTACGAATTTTCAAAAGTCGTAGAACAAGTCGCCTAGAACTACCCCCTTTCGGATCAAACACTCCTCCAAAAACGCTGTGTGCGCCATGTGATACCGGCCGGATGTAACAATACCGAAATACGTGTATTTGTCGACGTTGTATAATAGAATGAATATCAAACACCTACTATCAACACATAGGTAACACGCACAAGAATATTTGCACGAAACACAGTAATTGCGAATATTTTCGTCAGTTAGGTACTATCTGCTAGATCGTTGGTTTAATTTAAACTATTAGTCTTAGATGAAAACAAAAATGGTAGATCCGGTATATGCTAACATTGCGTATTCGAAAAATGAGCTAGAAACACCTACATGCATTTTCATAAAATTATTGTATAAAAACATTTGTCTTTAAGAATGATTCAGGCTTTGTAAATAAGCAAAGAGGCATTCTTATAGATGTCAAAAAAATAATCGAGTGTGACAGCACGTGCTCACGCGGCAACGGTTCGACATACGACTGAGGCTAATGCGTCAGCCAGGCGCAGACTAGAAAGACATTTTACTAAATTGCCCTACAGATACGGAGCGGTTTTTTCGTCTCATTTTCAGAGACTAGGTACCGTATCTTTAGTTTTTGTTTTCATCTAAGCTATTAGTTAAATAATTGTAATTATAGGTACAGCCACTGAAATAAATTTCTACAAGTACGCTGGAATTGCTAACCCATACAAAATGACATTAGATCTTTGTGCCGATTTGATCGGCACCATGTTGCGCTGTTGTGGAAAACGTAAAACAAAAATACCATAAAAATATATTTTTTTTTTAATTTGGTTGGTGTATTTCATAATCACGAATTGTGAACTAGCGTAGCGACGATATAAATTGGCAACATAATGTGCTAAATCATTATGTAGGCAACCAAACCTGGACTATTAGAACATTCCATTGAAGCGACGATACATTTACCAACTTATTTACTACTTGATGGTGGCACTAGTGTCCTGGCAATGTTATAAATAACTGAAGTGTATTTTTAGTTCCAGTTTTGTCCGCCTAAACACATAAGTTGGTCTTTATGTACTAGGTACATTTGGTGTAGTACTTTTTAGGAATGTGTATAATATTGGCATAGTACGCCAGAAGTACGCCAATGTCAATATTTTTCTAATTTACATAGGTAGGTAAATCCATTTAAAATAAGGCGTGTTTGCAAGGCTAGGCCGGTTCTAAAATGCAAATCTATATATATATATATATAAAAGAAAGTCGTGTTAGTTACTCCACTTATAACTCAAGAACGGCTGAACCGATTTAGCTAAAAATTGGCAGGGAGGTAGTTTAGAGCCAGGAGATACTTTTTATCCCGTTCGATTAAAAAAAAATGCTTATTTATTGCCTTTAAGGCGGAACAAAGTTCGCCGGGTCAGCTAGTTTTCCATAAAGTGTGAATAACACTACTCGTACTATTTATGTATTCTGTGGTTACATTTTAAAAAAAGTTTAAAAGCCTTATTAATAAACGTGGAGTAAGATCGGAGTTGACAGACAAACAAATAGTGGTAAAATCACTTCACTCTTAGGTACTCCATCCACGTCTATTATTAAGTGAGTTAGTGACCACGCGAATCGTAATTTCCCCGAAACATCTTTCCTCCACTAAAAGTATTATCTAATATATAAAATTTCCATGTCACAGTGTTAGTTACCGTACTCCTCCGAAACGGCTTGACCGATTTTTATGAGATTTTGTATATACGTATTCAGCAGTAGTAGGCTACTATCTATAAGTTATAAATGAGGTAGGTACCTAGCTAGATTTATTTATCGTCGTTTTTTCTTCGTATCTACCGGTGACCAAAAAGCAGCGTAAAATCATCGAAACGTCTGGCCTTAAAAATATTAAAAAAATAAAAACTTAGCTTTAGTTTTAAGTATAAATTCATTTTTCTTTGATGTACCCTATACATGTACGTATCCATATATGATTTAGGTAAGTATATTAAATTACCAATTATTATTTAAAAATATTTATTGTAGTTTATTTGCCGCAAAGAATAAGCATTGCCATTCAGCGCAGCATTTTGGTGTCGTTGCCAAGTCTCAAGGACTTGGATTTATTTTGATTAGTTCTATTACTAACTAGCTGACCCGGCGAACTTCGTACCGCCTTTCTGAGTCTTTCTGAGAGATTTTCTTAATATTTTTTTCCGTAAGAACCTTGTACAGAGATTTAGAAAACTACAAAAAAAAAAATCAGCCAAATCGGTCAAGCCGTTTTCATGCTATGTCGTGACTACGGAAAACGGGTTTCATTTTTATATATATAGATAAATAAATGATTAATTATAAATTATTATTTTTGAAATACCTTGGTACTTACCTATAATCTTTATCCTTACTAATATTATAAATGCAAAAGTAATACTGTCTGATTGTTACGCTTTTACGCCTAAACCAATTTTGATGAATTCTGGTATACAAATAGATGGGACCTTGGAGAAGGACATATGCTACTTTTAATCTCGATATTCCTGCGGCATAGGGACTTAGGTAAGCGGATAAAACCACGGGACGCAGCTAGCAATAGGTATATTTTTATTACAAGAAATTCTCGCGTCATTCGCTCTCTTTTCGCCTATTCTAAAAAGCAGAAATCGCCATTGTTTGTTCAAATGTCTTATTTCAATTGTCGGCAAACATTCACCGTTTTTTGCGGTGCTGTGACCTAATCTTACTACTCTCAGAAAGTAGAAGAAAGTGAAATGTTTTCACTTTCGGCAATTCAAAATGGTGGTGTTGCGATTCAGTCGATTAGACGTTGCTTTTTTGAAACGAGTCAAAGACTTTCGAAAATAGACCGAAAACCAATACCTATACAAATTTAAATAAGTAGGTTACAATCTTAATGAAAATAAAATTATAGATATGGTATATTCTAACATTGCGTATTCGAAAAATGAGCCAGAAACACATTCATGCATTTTCAAAAAATTATTGTATTTAAAAACATTTGTCTTTAAGAATGATTCAGGCTTTGTAAATAAGTATAAACATAAATTCTTATGAATGTCAAAAAGACGTGACATCGCAGCGTGACAGCACGTGCTCACGCGGCAACGGTTCGATATACGACTGAGGCTAGTGCGTCAGCTATACGCAGTTTTATCGTCTCATTTTCCGAGACTACGTACCGTATCTTTAGTTTTTTATTTTAATCTAAGGTTACAATTATTTTTCTCACACAAAGATTGTGGATCACAAAGGTGCCATGCAACATGCAACCCGATAGGTGCCCTTGTATTAGCTTGTATTAGAGGTGACATGCATGCTTGACACTCATAAACCAAAGGGCAGCTGTTGTGGTGGGACTGAGGGAGACACGTCTGCCGTATGCGATAATAAGAGAAGTCTCTTATGTCCACTACTGACTGGAACCAGTGGACGGGCGACTCGGTAGACCAATGCGGAGGCGTGACGAGATCGACCAATTTAAGCCTGAGTGGGAATCAAAGCCTAAAATAGACCCGAACCGAGTTGCAGAGAGGACTTTGCCCAGGAGTGGGACAATTCTGGCTAATATAATATAACTAGCTGACCCGGGAAACGTTGTTTTGCCTTATCCTATATATGTATTTATGTGGCACCTAGATTTATTTTTCAAGGTAAAAAGCAGTACCTACCAAAAATTGCACCACAGCAAGACTTGAACTGCTGACCTTTTACTCTCCCTGCAGAAGGTCATCTAGCCACAAACTATGAGACAAGGCTTGAAAATTGGTGCCAGTTTGTCTGGACAACACATCATAAATTTACTTTTCTAAAAATACATTGTACTAAATACAAACAAAGACGCATATTCGTCAATTGTCCACCGCGAAAACTAAGTTCGTTTAGCTTAGTTGTGCATAGTAGAGCCAGTTTTTCATACAGGTGATATTTTTTGATAAAAATTTCTTTGAGAGAGCAGTTAGATAAATAGTTAAGTGAACATTCAACTTGATCAACACCACATTACAAAAATGAATACATAAGTGCCTACCTACCTACATAAAAAATAGGTGCCCATTTTTTTTAATATGGGTGCTACGTTTTAGATTTAGTGTTTTTTTGTTATCTGCAAGTATTTTGTTGTAAAAAAAATAAAACAATCATAAGTAAGTACCCATAGTTTCAATTCGAGCGTATTGCAATTTTATTGTAAACTAGCTGACCCGACAGACGTTGTCCTGTCGTTTAGTATAAAAAAATAAAATTCATCAAAATCGGTTTAGCATTTTTTCTTTCATAAGAACCTTCTCCTGACAACAGCGCTCACAACAAAAAAATAATTATGTGTGATGCCGTGACCAAGGGAAATAGGGATTGATTTTTATATAATAGAAGATTTGTAATGATATTGAATTTTGGACAATAATATCTAATTCTAAATACAAGAATAATTATCTCTACACAAATTGTCGCAATTAAAGAACCGAACCTTGCATATAAGGCGAATAAACTATCCTATAGCCTACCCACGAACTCCTATTATATTAATATTCAGATTATTTATAGGTAAGTCGTTGATACTAGTATGTCACCATTCAACAAACTTGAGTCACAAAGAATCATCGCAATAAACCACGAAATCACTACGAGACAAGATTTCTAACTTAGAAAAATGTAAAGAAAACAATTTTATTACTCTACCATTCTTGTCTTCAGTAAAAAAAAACTTACTTATAGAGAGAAAAATGAGGCGAAATCCCAAAGAGTTTTCAGTTCCACTTAATTTTCACAGAACACTGTTTTTTTAGTTTTTGAATATGGAACGTTGGACGGCGTTCCTAACCGGCCGACAATCGAGCACTGAGGCAGTAGGCCAACTACATGCGCAGACGCAACCATGCTAGAGCTATCGCATAGCTTGATGGACTTTCTATACAATCGTTAAGTGCATTTACGGTAGCTATCCCGTTTAGCTCCGAAAGATTTGTTGAGAAACAGATTTATTGGTTTAAACTAGTTTACTGTGGCGGATTTATTGATAATTGTATTATTTTTTGCTAGCCGACTTCCAAAAAGGAGGTGATTACTGATTATTATTCCAGTTTTTTTTTTATGTTACCGGATATGACCACCGTCTGAGGTCCAATCGCGATGTTACTAATTTTTCCAAAATTTTATTTCTATTCTAATTAGAAAATAGGACGTGGTCATGGCAGATATAGGTTTTATGGCATTAACATATTTGCTCTAATGTCTTTATCCAGGGAGGAAACAGTTCGACTACATTTGTATAGAGTAAGGTAGGTAGGAGGTAGACTTTTCTTTTAATGATCCCCGGCTGTTAATGTCGCTATGTTTCGTATTTCATTTATTTTCTTTTCAGTTTTAAATACCAATCTTTTAAGTTTTATCCAAAGTTTTTACTAAGGAAATCTAAGAAAGGGATCCATACAAATAACTAGGCGAAAACACACATTAACATGCTCACCGACTTGTTTTTATTAAGGTGAAATAAGGTCTCCACGGCAATGATTACAAAATATCAATAGCATTTCAAAATGGTATCGGTCGCAAGTCGCGTTGTGGTCGCTTGCACCATAAGCCGGTTTGCCTTCAGGCCTCGAGGCTCGGTTGGTCATCTCGCGTTTCCCTTACTTTCTTCGACCCCGATTGTGACTCACTGTTAGGTATACCTATCTATCTTTTTTTTAACCTTAGTTCACTTTTTTTATGAAGTCGAATGTGACTTGGTTTAAGTACATACTGATTTAGTTTACTCTAGTTTATATTCCTGTTATGGTAGTAACGGCCGAATACAGAAACGCTACTCAAAATTTGAGTTCTACTTTAACAACAAATAAAAGAAGCTGCTGAATTATTTAAGAGGATAGTCTCCATTCTCTTTCTCCATACAAACGTAGGTAGTTTAAATTTTCCTCCCTGGATAAAGACATTAGAGCAAATATGTTTATGCCATAAAACTTATATCTGTCATGCATGACTATGCACCTACATTTTATTTTTTTTTTATTTTCTAATTAAAATAATAATAAGAAATAAAAAAAATAATAAAACGAAAAAAATAAAAAGGTAGATGCATAGTCATGACAGATATAAGTTGTTGTAAGGGAGGAAAGTTTAAACTACGTTTGTATGGAGAAAGATAATGGAGACTATCCTCTTAAGTACGCCTCAAATTTTAAGTAGCGTTTCTGTATTCGGTTGTAAGTAGATTAGATTAGGCATGTCCCGTCCCAGAGGAGGGTCAGGAATGATAATGGCAACTGACAATAAAAATGGGTGATTGTACCCCAATGGGTGATTGTACCCCAATGGGTGATTGTACCCTAATGGGTAGGTAATGGGTTCCAATCCAAGGTTGCCTAGAAGAAATCACTTTGAGCGATAAGGCCGCCTATTTGTTCGACATTTGTTTAGTTTTAAGTCTCATTTATTTTATGCGTGTTTTATTTTAAAATGTATTATTGATTTTAATGAAATAAGTATTTATCTAATGTTGCCTATGGTGGTGGACTCGGGTGGATGAGCCACCAGTCGACGGGCCCGAGATGGCAGCAGCAGGTCCTACGTCTCTCCTGAGGGTTATTCTTCTTTAGGGTTTCAGGAGAGGAGGTCATTAAGAACAATCACCCCAGGGGATTGTAGTTATATGTGCAAAGAGTGTCAACTTTCCCCTGGAATATGGTTAGGTAATAGAAGGACACCGAGGAGTTTTAGTGGGTTAACTTGTGGCCGCCTACCACTTTAGGCCAGTAAGGAGCCCCACACACCCCACTGCTTCCCTGGAGCGATGGAACAGTGCAATATGGTCGCATTTCTTCTCGTAAAAAAAATAGGAACACTTTTAAAGCTTGGCGGAAAAATATGGATGTTTGTGGTGTCGTAGCTCCCAAGCGGTTAAAGTGATTTTGATATCGATATTTTTTCTACTTAAAACAATCACGCGGTCACGTGACTCCACAAAAATAACAACGTGTGGCACTCGGGGACTGCAGCGGTAAAGCTATTAGATTGGGAGGGGGCAGTCGGTCATCTTACCTCATTAGTACCAACTGGAGACTTATATGGTGGAAAGAGTAGTAAAAGTTATGCTAAAAAAAACTCGGTCGGCCTCGAGTCGGCCTGGGCCCGTCCGAGCTCAGCCCGTTTTTAGGGGAGCAATCGGGCCTGGGAACTTACCTCATTAGTACCAAGTTGGAACTAATATGGTGGAAAGTGTAGTAAAAGTTATGCTAAAAAAACTCGGTCGGCCTCGAGTCGGCCTGGGCCCGTCCGAGCTCAGCCCGTTTTTAGGGGAGCAATCGGGCCTGGGAACTTACCTCATTAGTACCAAGTTGGGACTAATATGGTAGAAAGTAGACTAAAAGTTATGCTTAAAAAACTCGGTCGGCCTCGAGTCGGCCTGGGCCCGTCCCTACTCAGCCCAGTTTTATGTTGGTATACTAAAACTTAGACGCTTAGTTCTGAAAAACTGTAACTTCGCATACATATACGTTATAACTACGCAATCAAAGTTTAGAATTAAAATTAAAAAAAAAAAAAGTTTCTGTAGGGTAGCTCCCGTACATGTAAGATGGAGATTTTTTTTTAAAGTCGCGTCTATCCCATCGTGTGGGATATCGTTAGAAAGCTTGTTTAAAAATATTGAGGGTTTTCTAAAACCATTTTTCATTTAAGGGTTCCGTTTGCAGAATATTGATCTTTAAAACGTAACTATTTTCAGAGTCATGTGTCGTTATTGTGTATTTGAGTAATAGGAAGCCGTAACTTCGCATATGTATACGTATTAACTACGCGAACAAAGTTGAGAAATAAAATTGAAAAAAAATAGTTTCTGTAGGGTAGCTTCCGTACATGTAAGATGGGGTTTTTATTTAATTTTGCATATACACCTTCGTGTGTGGTACCGCTAGAAAGCTTTTTTAAAAAGAATGTGGGTATTGTAACACTATTTTTCATTTAAGAGTTCCGTTTGCGAATTAATGAAGAATAGAAGTTACCATTAAAAAGATCAATATTTCGCAAACGGAACCCTTAAATGTAAAATGGTTTTAGAAAACCCACAATATTTTTTAAAAAGCTTTCTAACGATATCCCACACGATGGGATAGACGCGACTTTAAAAAAAAATCTCCATCTTACATGTACGGGAACTTTTTTTTTAAATTTTAATTCTAAACTGTGATTGCGTAGTTATAACGTATATGTATGCGAAGTTACAGTTTCTCAGAACTAAGCGTCTAAGTTTTAGTATACCAACATAAAACTGGGCTGAGTAGGGACGGGCCCAGGCCGCCTCGAGGCCGACCGAGTTTTTTAAGCATAACTATTAGTCTACTTTCTACCATATTAGTCCCAACTTGGTACTAATGAGGTAAGTTCCCAGGCCCGATTGCTCCTCTAAAAACGGGCTGAGCTGAGGCCGTTTTGAGGCCGACCGAGTTTTTTTTAGCATAACTTTTACTACTCTTTCCACCATATTAGTCCCAACTTGGTACTAATGAGGTAAGTTCCCAGGCCCGATTGCTCCCCTAAAAACGGGCTGGGCTCGGACGGGCCCAGGCCGAATCGCGGCCGACCGAGTTTTTTAGGCATAACTTTTACTACTCTTTCCACCATATAAGTCTCCAGTTGGTACTAATGAGGTAAGATGACCGACTGCCCCCTCCCAATCTATATTGCTTAGTTTTTCTTAGGCTACATGGTAGGCGGAGTGGGGGTGTTAGGTTTTATTTTCGTTACGGAATTTCTTGATTCGGTCGCCGCGCTCAAAGACCGCGATAAAAGCTATGCAATAACTTAAAAAATAAAACCTTTTTTCCGGGTGGAATCCGACTCCGGTGTTTTTTTGTGCAACTAGGTAAGGTAGGTAAACTAGGTAGTAACCTACCAACCGCGTAATTTTTTTTTTTTTGAAAACGTATTTTTATTTTTCCTTTAAAATATTTTTAGTAGACCTACATAGAGCAATGAGAAACAAATTGCGAAACCCTATTTTTACAATTTAAAATAATGCGGAAACTTAAAAAAAAACTAATCTTTGTTGTCCTTGAGATACGACAAAATATGATTGCAACAGAAATAAACCAATTTTGTTGTTAACAAAATGACTCCATTGTTGCAACTCAATGTTGCAAGGTACCTAAGTAAACTATAAAACTACCGAGTTACGCCTAGTGCCTGCAGCCTTCAACACAGGATGGATCTAACCATTTGTCCCGCGCAATTTATAAGATGACAAAATAATTATTTTGAACCCCTTTTTATGTCTTGTAACTTTAAAAAATAAGCACCTTATCAAATAGGTTAAGTTAAGTTTGCTGGGCCTTTTCCGCACTTAGCCTCACAATTGGGCCATTGTACGTGATTTCTTAGAGGGGTTAAGCAGTAAGACGCCACGGGATCCTACTTCGGATTGGCGAATATCCCATGCCTTCGAACCGTGGTGAGTCCTAGGATATGACGGTTTCCTCACGATCTTTTCCTTCACCGTAAGAGCGGTGTTATTAGCGCACATAACTTTTTCTTAAAGATAAAGACATTGGTGCGCGGTCGGCCTGGATTCGAACCCACGACTCTCGGAATGAAAGTCGGTGTATCTACCACTAGACCAACACTGCTCCTCTTACCAAATAGGTATACATACGTCCTATTTCTGTATCTACTTAGGTAACACTCCAGTCGTAGGTGCAGAGGTTTGGTAAATTCGATAGTTAGATTAGAAATTCAAAATTCAAAGTACTTTTATTCATTCGGATACTTACTAGGTACAATAATATTTCTTTGAATCGTCAATTATATAATGTAATCTACTGTGTCTTCGGAACGCGACCTCCAATGAGAAGAAGACACAAGAAACTCATGGTTTTTTTTTTTTGCAGTAATCATGTGATTTACATTGTCGCATATTTATTATTGAACAAAAGTGGAACTGGAGCAATAATCTTTACTATAATAATCCTTAGTAGCATTAGGTACATCTTTACCATATATAGAAAAATACTTACCCCCTTACTTGTAAACTGCTGTAAACTTTGACTGCTGAAAACACACACCTTGTGCTTGCGATTTTTATTCAGCGTTTCGAGATTATTCGGTTTTGGGTTTTGCGATTTCAACGTCAGCAGTCCTCTTTGACTGCTGACGTATAAACTGCAGATGCATAAACTACGTATCGTTTGTCTTTTACTGTGACATGATGTTTCAAAGTTGACAGACAGAGACAAACGTTGCATTATTATCTACATAACAAGGCATCTGTTATTCAGCGTTTATAAGTAAGGAGGTATTGTACCAAAATTTACATTTTTCGATTAATGTATTTGTTTCTATTAACGAAAAGGTGCCTACTCCTTCTCAATACAAACTTTACAAACGTAGTCTGTTTCCTCCCTGAGTAAAGACATTGGAGAAAATATGTTAATGCCATAAAACTTATATCGGCCATGCATGACCAATTGACCATGCCATGACGTTTTATTTTTTACCCGACTGCGCGACGCAAATAAGGGTTATGTGTTTATTAGTCTATGTATGTATGTAGATGCATGTTTGTTTGTTTTTTTTTCTAAATTTTCTTTCTATTCTAGTAAGAAAATGAAAGTGATGGTGACCGTCCATGGAACTAATAGTTCCGGGGACAGTCACCATCACATTCAATAGAAAACGCGCGACAACAGCGCAACATGGCGCAGATCAAATCGGCATAAAATTCAGTGCGCTATGCCCTGTCCAGTTGTAATGGAGGTCTGTGTCAGGGTTCCCAACTTAGCACTTTCGGTGCTAGATTTGGCACTATTTTCGCAATTCTAGCACTGTAATTTAACATTCAGCACCTAGCACTTAATCTAGCACTATACAGCCATCATTCTGATTTTTTTCTGGTCACTGTAGAAGCGAACTGCGAATGTTTTTAGTTGTGAATTTATCAATTTAGTGTTTCGTGAACTATAAACCTACTAACATGGATATTCCTTTAAGCAAAAAAGTGAGTTAAGTTCAAAATTACAGGAAAAGAGTGGGAGAACGATCCAAAATACAAAAAGTAGCTTAGACCTGTGCTTGGAGATAGTTTGAAAGCAATGTGTGTATTTTGCAAACAGAATTATGATTAATAATTAAAAATTATTAATGCGAGAAAACACATAGAAAAAAAATATGTCTAAAAATAGCACTTTTTTTTTATTTTTTTTATCAATCTAGCACTATTTATTATTTTTTTTATCAATCTAGCACTATTTGAGATGTCATTTAGCACCTATCTAAGATAATGAGTTGGCAACCCTGGTCAGTGTATGTTGCAAAAATTATACTTCGTGGAGCCTTGAACTGTATGCGGCGCGGCGGATCCCGCATCGGGCACAAGGGCAGCCATGCGTGTAACGTGGTGGTCTTTAACACATCTAGGTCTCGTAGTTCTGTTATGCAGTCATTATAGCTTCACGCAACGTGCAGTTCTTAATTAGGCTAATAAAGTTTAGATAGATAAGTCAACATCTGTACCTACAATCATTTTGATTAGACACGGGTCTAGCTCGCGTTATACCTAGATAATCATTTTTATTAATTACTTCTTAATTTAGCCGTGTAGCCCCGGCATAGAATAGGGTTACCCCATCTCATCCCGTGTGGGTGTCGTAAAAGGCGACTAAGGGATCTGAGGGAGATTAGCAAACCTTAAGTTCCCCCCGCGCGGTTGCGGATAAACTGCTTGATCCCTAAGAGGGTTGGTGTCAGGCAGGCGGCCGTAAAAAAGTTGCCAAATCTAATTGCAGAAGGTATGGTCAATGATGGATGACTTATCGACTGCGCCGACCCCAAATAAAACAAAAACAATTTGGGGTTCAAACTTAGTAACGTAAGAATGAAGCTTACGCCCGAACATGATCATTTTTAAAGAATCAACTTGCCCGATACGACCGACATTTCTGTTCTCTAAGATAAAATGACATCGAAACCTCGGGGATGAAAGGGCGTGAGTCTTAGAATTCGATTTTACAGTAGAGCAAAACAAAATACATTTTTGACGTAACAGCATACCCCAAAAATCAAAGGGTGGTTGGTGGGTGACTGATGGTTGTAACCGTCAATTTGCCTACTAATTCTATAAATTTCTCTACAGTTTCTTTGTTTTTCTTAGTTGATGTTTTCTTTTCTCTCTTCTTTCATATTTATTGCAATTTTATACGCCAATATCTGAGTTGAAAAATTAGTGATTTTTCCATATTATTTTCCTTTTGTAATGACAATGAATCAAGAATATTGATTGTTTAAGTGAAGTACATAGGTGTCTTAAATAAAACTAATTTGGATACAATCACTTACCCACTACAGGCATACAATATTTTAGGTTATGTACTTAATCTAAGGTAATTTAAGATCCCATACAAATAGATAGTTAGTCAATAACTATATATTTATGTAAGATAAGTTGAATAGTAAGACAGGAAATTAGGAAAATAAATAATTATTTGTTTAATTAGTTATCTGAGTTGACAAATAATGTGTGGTACGTTAATTAATGCCTTATGAAATTGCCGTTAAAAAGGAAATAAATAAGAAAAGAAGACATCAACTGATAAAAACAAAGCAACTGTTAAAAAATTGATCAAATTAGTAGGCAAATTGTCGCTTACAACCATCAATCATCATCACACATCCATTGATTTTTGGGGTGTAAGCCCCTCTAACATTCAATTTTCGAGGCGTATAGCCAAGCTATTTTTTTAGCCTTAAATGTTTTTGAAATTATTATTCTACCGTGTTCTGCATCTAATAAAACTAACACTTTTGGTCTTTGAATGGTTTATTTAGGCCAAAAATTAAAAAAGTTATGTTCAAAATAAAAAAATATTTTTTGTTTTTTGGCTCTCCTGAAAAGTTGAGTTTTGGGGCTTACACCCTATGAGCCCCGAGCCATCGAAATGTATCTCCATCCACGTCACCTTCGGTAGGGATATCTTCGAACATTACCGTCGACAGCACAATCCTCTCGCCCTGTTTTTTTATTATTATCACGAACCGAGTGCCGTAAATTTCATAGTACCTTTGAAATGTTACTGGTTTACCATTATTATTAATGTTTTGATAATCTCGTGTGTTCATGATTGTGGTTAAATTAGTATTTATCAATTTGTAATACTCTTTAACGCTGAGCTCGCATTTACCCACAATTCTGTGCTTGTAATAATGGTAAACCGCGCAGTATATATCGCGGAAGTTTAAAGGTGAGCTCTTAGAATATCGTTCAATTTGTTCTCGTATTGTTCTGAAAAGTTCTGTTATGGTGCAGTCGTGTTTAAGGATCAGTCTGCTCACGATCCTCACAACATTATCCTTCATCTCTGCGAAAGTACCCTGCGAATTGTCGCGTTTGTCATTTTGACGTTTCATCTTTTCTTCCAGGTACTGTTGTATGAACTCGGCCAAGCTTATAAAATTTAAAAAGTTAATGTCTTCTGTTTTCACGGTCTTCAGAATGTTCACTATGATTTTTACTACCCTGCTCAGGAAGCCCTTCTCTTTTAATATTTTTAGCAAATTTTTTAAATATGCTTTTTGATAAGATTTTAGCGATTTAAAAGGAGTCGCGCCATTTATGGTTATTTCATCCAATGATTGTACGTTGAACAGCTCGAAAAAATCTTCCCAAGAAAAGTTTTTTTCTTTCTTTTCCCTTGAGGCCGCTTTCCTGGGATTCCGTCTCGGTGGTTGTCCACTACCACTGACGCTGCCGCTTCCCGAGCCGCTGTCGTTACTGCTCCGCTTCGAGCCCGCTGATGTAGTGTCCCCAGACTTAGAAGAGTCTTTGGGTTTCGATTGTGACTTGCCAGAATTATCGAGATATTCGCTTGCTTTTTTTGCAGCAGCTTGGCCTGTTATACCTATTCCAACGTCTACTGCTAATTGCGCCCCTTTTTTGCCGGCCGACTTACCGACAGATTGGGCAACAGATTTACCAAACGTCTCACCAGCAGGCACGCTTGCAGATTTAAGAATGGTCTCCCCTGCCGACTGGCCGACAGATTTTCCGACTGATTTGGCTGCAGATTGTACAGCAGACTTCGACACAGAACTAGCCACGCTACCTCCTCCTAATCCACCGAGCACATCCCCGCCTACTGTCAGACCAATCTGAAATATACCATCTATAACTTCACCTTTATCAGCAGCATTCATGATGTTATCTACGCTTTTGAAGAGCCCTGTCGGTTTGTCAGTAGCGACGGACTCGGCGCAGTCCCACAAAGCACCGGCGGATGCTCCCAAAGCCGCAGACCCCACAGGCCCCGCGACAAACCCCACCGCCCCAGCTCCCATCACCACCGTTGACCGAGTTGAGCCAAGCATTGCACGATTCCCCGCTTCAACATTTCCCGTCGCATAATGAACCACGCCTTTGATATGACCCACAACGGGGACGGAGTTTAAAATATCCCACATCGTTAGTCCCACCAAGAATGTGAAGACGGTATACCCGGGAAAGCGTATCGATCTCTTAGATCCTCGGCCGAACCGAACTCCTTGCGAAATTTCTTAACGAGCTCGTAGTCCGAATCGGCTTCGTCTTCGCAGTACTCTTCTATAATCTCGTCTAGAATCTCAATGGCTTCTGTCATATATCGTCTGTATTTTTCGGATACAGAGGACAGTTGTTTCCTACCCGAGATTCTTACCCAGAACTGTCGGTAATCATCCACAAGAAACTGTATTGCGGATCTCTTTATCAAGATGATCGTCTTGGGTCTCGTCCTGAATTCGAAGCTGTGGCCCTCAATGTTAATCTGCAGAGGTCTGATAGCTTTGACAAGGCTAGCGGCTGCAGCCTGCTTCTGTGTCTCTGTGAATTTGATGCGATGTCGTCCGATGTGAAATATCAGTTGAAGTGCGGCATCAGCATCAGCGTGGTGATCGCGCGCGGTCTCACTGTCGTCATAGTCGGTGCTCTGCAGTTGATCTAAATGGTGGATGAGTTGGTCCACTTCCGAATTCATTACAGGGTCTGAAACAAGCGAACAAAATCCTATTATCGTCGGTTCTATTACAAACTTTCATGCTATCCTAATAAGTGTACTTCTTAGTTGCTACTTCACGCAAAAAAAACACACTGAACCGATTTCAATGAAACACGAAATGTAGATACCTAGTGGAATATCACATAGTCCGGGGACTGAATAACCGAAAAAATATGGGTATCGAAATTTAAAGGTATGACGTCATACCTTTAAATTTCGATACCTTATAATAAAGGTACCCAAATATATCGGTAGCGGTATGACGTCATACCGTTATATTATTTCGGTATGACGTCACACCGCTCCGAAGAGTTTCGTCCTCTATAAGCGGGAGCAAAGCAGCTCTACAAATAATTACCGAATATATCCCAGAAGACTTGTTTAGAGACTACACTATGTAGCCGAAATAAACTATAGTTCAGTTCTTAACTTGTGTTATTTATCATTTTAGATATTATGATAATTACATTAGATTCGGGATGCCGAAGATCGTGCGATGGGATGCCGAAGATCGTGCGAAGTGGAGACGTTAAAGTAGGAAAGCGGACCCCGTGCTCTCGAGAGGGATGCAATGCAACCGGGAACATCGCTCGGATGATGATGATGATAAATACATTAGATAGCCGGCCGAAAGAAGGATTTCCTATTGATCAGTGACTTTTGTAAAGCATGATGTTAGGATAATTTTGCAAATTATAGGTAATGAATGACAGATCTTTGACATGAGAGAGTGTTCAGGAAAATTTTGAACTTAAGTGATGTTCATTCTTTTATGGCGCTTATTGTATAAGCGATTTTAGTATATTATATTATGATGTATAGCGATTTTGAAAATCTAAATGTGGTCATCGACTTTTGATGCTAACTGTACATTTAATTAATATACCTAATTTAATTTTTACATTAATTTTAGTCCCTCGCGATTTAAGTCCATTTAACCTACCTAATTTGTTAGATGGTTGAATAAAACTTCGAGATAAGAAAATAAATAATAAATACGCGATTAAGACCAGGTACGTAACGTAAAATAACTAAAACGTACAATAACGAAAAATAAATAACTTACTAACAAAATTTACGTTAATAAAAATATATAACGTAAATTTACGTAAAATACTATACTAAGATTTTTACTACCCTGCTCAGGAAGCCCTTCTCTTTTAATTTTTTTAGCAATTTTATTTAATATGCTTTTTGATAAGATTTTAGCGATTTAAAAGGAGTCGCGCCATGGCTGGCTATTATGGCTTATGGCTATTTTATCCAATGATTGTACGTCGAACAGCTCGAAAAAATCTTCCCAAGAAAAGTTTTTTTCTTTCTTTTCCCTTGAGTCCGCTTTCCTGGGATTCCGTCTCGGTGGTTGTCCACTACCACTGGCGCTGCCGCTTCCCGAGCCGCTGTCGTTACTGCTCCGCTTCGAGCCCGCTGATGTAGTGTCCCCAGACTTAGAAGAGTCTTTGGGTTTCGATTGTGACTTGCCAGAATTATCGACAGTTTTGCTTGTTTTTTTTTGCAGCAGCTTGGCCTGTTATACTTACTGCAACGTCCACTGCTAGTTTCTTCACCTTTTGCAGCAGTACTCATGATGTTATCTACGTTTTTGACGAGCCCTGTCGGTTTGTCAGTAGCGACGGTCTCGGCGCAGTCCCACAAAGCACCGGCGGATACTCCCAAAGCCACAGACCCCACAGGCCCCGCGACAAACCCCGCCGCCCCAGCTCCCATCACCACCGTTGACCGAGTTGAGTCATGCATGGCACGATTCCCCGCTTCAACATTTCCCGTCGCATAATGAACCACGCCTTTGATATGACCCACAACGGGGACGGAGTTTAAAATGTCCCACATCATTAGTCCCACCAAGAGTGTAAAGGCGGTATACCCGGGAAATCGTGTTGATCTCTTAGATCCTCGGCCGAACCGAACTCCTTGCGGAATTTCTTAACGAGCTCGTAGTCCGAATCGGCTTCGTCTTCGCAGTACTCTTCTATAATCTCGTCTAGAATCTGAATGGTTTCTGTCAGAGATAAGAAAATGAATAATAAATACGCAAGTAAGACCAGGTACGTAACGTAAAATAACTAAAACGTACAATAACGTAAAATAAATAACTAACTTACTAACTAAAGGACAATGCAACCTAGTGGGCCACAAAATACAAAAAAAATAAAGTTATTGCCCAGATATGAAACAAACGCTATCATAAAAATATCATGTTTACAATCACTTTTTACTACGGCATCAAAAAAATCGAACCTTGAGAAAAATAGTAGATTGTATAACAAGGGAGCAAAATAGTATTTTTACGGCGAGGGCGTTACTTTGAATCACGAGCAAAGCGAAGAATTCTAGAATAGAATCCCGAGCGTAGCGAGGGATTCTAACGTAGAATTCTGAGCGCAGCGAGGGATTCAAAGTATACATCGCCCGAGGCAAAAATAATTTGCTCTCGAGTCATATACTCTACTTTTCATCCCCTTTCTATGAGAAAATAAATAAGATGGTGTTACGTTATTCGTGAATATACCTATTTACTTAAACAAAAATGTTGGGTATAAAATTTTAATATCACGTTTATTATACAGAAGCCCTCTATAAATATTTGTTGGTTGTTATAGCGGCTACAGAAATACATCATCTGTGAAAATTTCATATTTAAATACTAAAAAAAAATAAGCAAAATAAATAAAACAAATGAAACTAACGAAACAAACGAAACAAATAAAACTAACGAAACTAACGAAACTAACGAAGCCAACGAAACTAACGAATCTAACGAAACTAATGAAACAAATGAAGCTAATGAAACTAATGAAACTAACGAAACAAACGTAACTAACGAAACTAATGAAACTAATGAAATTAACGAAACTAACGAACCTAACGAAACTAACGAAAAAACTAAACTAACGAAACAAACGAAACAAACGAAACTAACGAAAAACGAAACTAATGAAACTAACGAAACTAACGAAACTAACGAAACTAATGAATCTAATGAAACTAATGAAACTAATAAAACAAATGAAACTATTGAAACTAATGAAACAAATGAAACTAATGAATCTAATGAAACTAATGAAACGAATGAAACTAACGAAACTAACGAAACTAAAGAAACTAAAGAAACTAACGAAACTAACGAAACAAACGAAACTAACGAAACAAACGAAACTAACGAAAAAACGAAACTAATGAAACTAACGAAACTAACGAAACTAATGAAACAAACGAAACTATTGAAACTAATGAAACTAATAAAATAAATAAATTCTGTGAACAACACACAGCGCCATCTAGCCCCCCACAAGCGACTAAGCTTGTGTTACGGTGACTCAACACATATCAGCCAGTAATTCATATAGGTAATTTACGTTTGATTTCTATGAATGATACATATGTTCCTAAATCAAATTTACTTTGCTCCCGGCTGTTTTATTTTGCTCCCGGCTGTTTTACTTTGCTCCCGGCTGTTTATCTTAACAGAAAAGAGCTACTTTGGTCGCACTTATATAGGACCAAAGCGACACTTTTCGAATAGATGGGATGAAAAAGATATTTATTATCGTTTAAGTTTTTTCTTTGGGACTTACAACGCGCCACTGAGGTCGTCAAAATTAAACTCTTAACTTAACTTATCTCTTAATTGATAAGTATGTATTTGTTTTATGTTATGTATATATGCATAGGTATATATGTATATATATTTATAAATATTTAAGGTATATGCATGTATTGTTTATTGTTATTTGTATGTGTTGCACCATTGTTATTATATTTTTCAAGGTCCTTTTATCTTTCTATACTTCTCGTCCATCCAAAGGGTGCCTGGAAGAGATCGCTTTAAGTGATAAGGCCGCCCATTATGCCACTTAGTTATAAGTTATTTTATGTATTTCTTTGAATTGATTTTTTTATATTTTTGGTACAATAAAGAATAAATCTCTCTATTTTAAGTGCGTAACCCTGCACTAGGCTGTTTTATTATTCTGAATATATAGTACGCATAGTACACACACCGTATTCGATTGTGGCACAAACATAGTTGTTGATTAAGTCCAGTAAACACAGCCAAAGTAAACGTTCAAAGATCGATCAAGTCCGGTAAGCACAGCCAAAGTAAACGTTCAAAGATCGATCAAGTCCGGTGAGCACAGCCGAAGTAAACGTTCAAAGAATCAATAAAGTCCAAAAAAAAACGAGCCAAGTCCAAAAAATATCAGGATAAAATAAAAGCACACAGAAAAGTTCCAAACGACAAGCGAGTGGCGACTGCGCGAGCTCAAGTTTAAAAAATGCCAGGAGCCTTCCCTACGGAAGAATAGGAGAGATAACCAGCTATATTGTGTAGGTGTGACAGAGACAAAAAATGTTCGCTAACCGTTAGTGATAACGCTACCTGGAATCTATTGTTTTATATCAATCACAAAAGAATTTGCAAACCGGAGTGGGTCAGTGTATTCCCTACGGAAGAATAGGAGAGATAACCAGCTATATTGTGTAGGTGTGACAGAGACAAAATATGTTCGCTAACCGTTAGTGATAGATAACGCTACCTGGAATCTATTGTTTTATATCAATCACAAAAGAATTTGCAAACCGGAGTGGGTCAGTGTATATTTTGAACGTCATAATTATAAACGCCCATAAAAAAAAAATCTCTAGGCGCGATTTCGGTGCCGCCATATTAAAAGTTGCTGACCTTAATATACACTATTATATGACATGGGTTTCAGGTGTGGGCAGTAAAGCAAAAAAAAAAGAGTCTGTGGCCCAACCCTTATGGCAAAAGTTGCATGGTCCTTTACGTTATTAAAAATAATAACGTGAATTTACGTAAAATACTTATTATTCAATAAATAACTCTAACACCCGGAAATACTAAAAGAAACAGTAGGTACCTAGTCTATTTCTCTTCGTTACAAATTCCACCTCATCCAGTCCAAAATCATTGAAAACTAATAGTATTAGCCTCTGGAAACCTATGAGTTGTTGCGTTGCCAACATTTAAGAATAACACAAAGGCTACTTTTATAGATAGATAGATAGATAAAAACTTTATTGCACCAAAAATTTACAAAACACATTACAAAAACAAAAACTTACAGCTAATTTATCCCGATATTCCGGGCTGAAACTAGTTTATAGTCCATAAAAGTTAGACAAGCGCTTTTTTTTACTATTTTTTCTTTGTCTTTAATTAAAAAAAACGGGGCAAGTGCGACACTCGCGCATAAAGGGTTCCGTACCACTATCACAATTGGATACGGAACCCTAAAATGGTTTACAACAACCAATTTTTAAATTTTATAGGAAAATATGAAATATTTATCTTCGATTCTTACTCCCATCAAACGACCGAATCACTGAAAAAAAAAACCTTGGCGCAAAGAAAATCTGAAACATAAAATAAACTCTTTGGTAAGTAAGGCAGACTAGTATATTTGACAGATAGGGCAGCCATTTTGAATTCCATGACCAACTCGATTTGTCCTCCTGTCCTTCTTCCTGTCCTGACTCGACTCCTTGTTATTTTTGAAACACGTTTGTTGTATGGGAGCCCCTTTTAAATAATTGTTTTATTTCGTTTTTAGTATTTGTTGTTGTAGCGGCAACCGAAATACATCTTCTGTGAAAATTTCAACCTTCTATCTATTACGGTTCATGAGATACAGCCTGGTGACAGACGGACAGACGGACGGACGGACGGACGGACGGACAGACAGTCAGACAGACAGACAGACAGACAGACAGACAGCGAAGTCTCAGTAATAGGGTCCCGTTTTTACCTTTAGGTACGGAACCCTAAAAACGAAGTAGAGGCACTTATTCGCACTACTGCTTTGTGTTCTGCTTGTTACTAAGTATTTTGAGTTCAACTTTAGTTAACACTCAATGAAAATAGACCTTTGTAAGTAGCCCTCAACTAAGTGGCGAACCATAATTTGGCCGTTAGTTTTCTACATATGCATTGCAATTTATATAACTCGGTATATACTCCTTACGAACCCCTTACACCCCCCCCCCTTACCCCCTCCTTACTCCTTCCTCCTTAAAATATTATTTCGCGTAGGTAAGTAGGTACCTAACCCTTGAAGAAGGGTCTCGAAATGTTGAGCGTTGTAACAATGCTAAAAGTAATAAACACCACGCGATTCAAACCGAAAAATGTCTTTAATTTCAATATATCGCGAAAAAAGAAGAAAAATCTAGGTAGAGCTTCAGTATTAGATTTAAATTCGCAGTTCTGGGAAGTATAATAGGGCATAAGGACAGGGAACGTCACGGTAGTGGTTGGGTAGAGAAATAGCACTATGACAAGCGCCGAGGCGCACTACTACTAGATAAACTGTGGTACTTACTTCGAGATCACATCACATTCATAGCCAGAAGGACAATTGTTAGGTGCTTCGTCTAAATAAAGATGAGAACTGTACTAATCCTAGAACTTGAGTTTATTGATGAAACAGGATAACTTCACAGGATGATAAACGTAGTGAAATAACGAGTTATTTGAAGACATGGCGCAATTTGCGCCCGCGCAATCGTGCAATATGATAGTAAGTAAGTACTTAGATAAGATATGAAAATGGGTACGTATTCGAATATCGAAAATTAAAATATCAACAGTAAAAATCCCGACGGTCAAAACCCCTAAAATCACAATATTAAATGTTTTAAATACACTAATGATGTAACATCGAAGTATAGAACCCCTAAGTTTGCAATTTCTAACATTCAGTTTCCTTAATGGTTCAAAATATCAACAATCATAATCTAAAAGTATATAATATCGATGTTTACAACATTGAAAGTCAAAATACCAACATAAAACACTAAAAACAACATAGACAGGAAAGATGTGGGTAGATAGAATTATGATGTTGCGGTTTTGTGTATTTGTTGTGTGTCAATGTTAAGTATTAGTTAGTTTCTGATATTACAACTAATAGATGCTGTTAAAAATGACAGAATATAGTATCCATATTGTTATGTGATAAAATTGTTTTGTTGTGTTAATTAGTTTTCAAGAAATAAAAGATCAGATTACTAGAAAAAGTGTTTTCTTATTTAAGTAACTTAGGTATTTAGTCACTTATTTGACAAAGTAATAAATAATATACACATTTTATTACTATTATACCCTTTTTTTAAGGCATTATAAAAACTCAAATACGGAGCACCCCGACTAGGATAGGTTAGGTTAATGTTAGGACATGATTACACGCCTAATACATATTTATATTTATATATTTAGCATAATGTTTATTTCATTTTATACAGTGTTATTTTTATACATCACGACTTTTTTATTTACAGAATAATCGCTGCGCGCGTGTAATCATGTTTTAACATTAACCTAACCTAATCAAGTCGGGGTGCTCCGTATAGTTTTTTTCGTGGTTAAGACGTTAGGTATTTAGATTTTAGATAAAACATGTGTTGGTATTGTAAATTTAATTTAAATTTACTTCGATAAAATGTCCATTCGATATTTTAAAACATTCATTGTTTTGAAATTAGAGCAACCAACCGTTCGATATTGTGATTTTAGGGGTTTTGATCGTCGGGATTTTAACTGTTGATATATTAATTTTTGATATTCGAATACGTACCCTTTAACAATAGGTCTTATCATGCCGAAGCACGGAATAATCTATATCTATAAAATTACTTGATTATCTGACTACCTGACTAATAAAATTGATAGATATACAATTAATTTTAAAAAAACACAACCCGACTTCAAACAAAAAGGACAAAATTACCTCTTCTACACGCAGTGCAAGTGCAACCGACGCATCTGTTATGTATGTAAGATTAAGTTGGAAAGCAAAAGTACATACTGTAGGTATGTAGTTTAGCTTTCCAACTTAATCTGGATCTACCCAGTAAAACTGCGCGACTTCAGTCTAGAATTGAATTTTTCAAAATGTCAACTCTTTGTTTCCGATAATGTCTCATCATTGGAACGAAGAACGAAGTCATTCTAGTAGGAAAATCACAGAAAATCATGAAAAATTCAATTCTTTGGCAAATTTTAAATTGTAGGTAATCCTGATCATAATACTTGGATGGAACTAAGCTTCTCTTCCTATTAGATTCGGAGGTCTTGGTATACCTACGCAAATTCTTTCATTTCTTCAACACATTATACAAAACAAATACATAGGTAGTAGGGCATGAATCCCGGGATCCCGGGATATCGTAATCCCGGGATCTCGGACGCAAAAGTTCGATATTATAATCCCGGGGTTGAGTGATCCGATATCGAGATTTGAGTAATTTACTATTTCGGTATAAATTAAGGTTTTTAGCCATATTTTTCCTCATGGAATGATTGAATGGAACTATTAAAATTAAACCCAAATTAGTCTACCCCTGAGGAAGAGATCTGTAAAGATTTAGAAGCGTAGGGAATTGGTAAAATGTTTAAAACAATAAAAGTAACGTGATTCATTGCAATTTTTAACTCAAGTATTTTTTATACAAGCTCGCATGCAAAAATTTTCTGCTAACATCATTTTAGTGGTGCGCCTAGAATTTGGCGCGAAAGTTTAGACACTTTCGGGTTTAGGCTATTTGTCCGCCATATTTCCAAAATGATGGGGTGGACGGCCCTCGGGGTAACTTATTTACGTAATGAAACCACTAGAGTCTTAAATATATTACATATTTTATATTTAACACATTTTTATTGTATTAAATTCGCTTTTTTAACGATATCTAAAATCCCAGTATCAATCCCGGGATCCCGGGATTGAGCTCTTAATATCGATATCGCCCAGGAATCGAAAACCTTCCGATATTGCATGCCCTAATAGGTAGGTACTTACCTATTTGATGAACTTTTAAAAATTTAAAAGTCTAGCCAGTACCAATTTTAATGACGATGGGACGAGCCCTAATGCAGTATCGGTTCTGCAAGACCACATCTAACAAGGATGTTCAGGAATATATCAAGGCCAATAACAACCTTGCCTCGGTCTCGGGTGTTTTTCAGCTAGAAGAACTGGAATCGCAAAGAAAAACGAACTTCAAATCCTTTGTGCTCGGTTCCCAGCGCCGCTGAAAGATGTATTTTTTTCCGCCGATTTCTGGCCAGCTCGATCCGGACCATTATGTACAAGTCCTGTATAAATCCAAGTTAATTTGAGTAGGTATATATGTTAGTCCATAAGGTATATATTTATATGAATAATTATTAAACGTCATCGTCATTATTATATTGGTATCTCGGTTACTGCGATACAAGCTGTATTTTATTCCGGTCAAATTAGACCAAAAAATAAGAGTAAAGTTACCTAAATTCCCACTAAGCTGAAAATCGGTGAGATTGTTTAAAATATCATTAAAAATAAAATTTGAAAGTTCCCCATCTTTCCCCTGTAAGGAAAAAAATATTAAAGGTCAAAGAGTTTTTCGCGATTTTCAGCAAAACGGTAAGTTTTATCATAAAAATACCTCAGACAAAAGTTGTAGATCATAAAATTATCTACAAAGTTTTATTAATACTTTTTTTCTACGAGCCACTGTTTTTGAGATATAACGATTCAAAAAAACCACGTTAAAAAAAACGCGCTAAGTACACTACCTCATAGGTGACGAGGAAACGTGTGCATATTATAACGATTACAACTTTTACAACTTTTTGAATCGTTATATCTCAAAAACGGTGACTCGTAGAAAAAAAAGTATTATTAATTTTTGTAGATAATTTTATGATCTACAACTTTTGTCTGAGGTATTTTTATGATAAAACTTACCGTTTTGCTGAAAATCGCGAAAAACCTCTTTGACCTTTAATATTTTTTTTCCTTACAGGGGAAAGATGGAGAACTTTCAAATTTTATTTTTAATGATATTTTAAACAATCTCACCGATTTTCAGCTTGGTGGGAATTTAGGTAACTTTGAATGTCTAATTTGACCGGACTATTTAGTGTAGAACTGATTTATTACCTACTAGCTGTGCCCGCGACTTCGTCAGCGTTTTTCGGACTACCTACCCATCGCTGTGCAAAAGTCTACACTTGAACGGACAACCAGGGAAGTCTGTTGCTGAGCAGAAGAGAATCATGGCAGAGTCTGTTTAAGTGTAGATTTTGCACAGCGCAGCGGTAGGTAACGTGTTGCATGCTTATTTGCATTAGGTACTTATTATAAGAAAGTATAGTAAGTAAGTAAGCCTTTATTGAAAATATAAAAAAAATCAAAACCCGACTTCGAAAAAAAGGTCTAAATTATAAAAATAAGCTCTCCTACATACAGTGCAACCGACTTATCTGTTATGTAAGCTGAAGTCGGGCAGCTTAACTACATGATATCTTTTTTTTACGTGGGTATTGCGCCTTATGCACCGTCAGGCCACTCTCGTTGGGCTCCCTACCATAGGTTTATAATCTAAACCCCCATGGTGTCCCTCGCTCCACAAGTTTTGAGGCTAGTGGGAATTCCTCGTGGACTACATCCTGATAACGGCGGCCTTTCCAAGCCTCATCTCGGCCTCTGCCCGATAAACAACCCCTCTCCGTCTCCTCTCCCTCGGCACGGTCACGCCACCGTCTCGAGGTCCCCAAAGCCGGTGATAAAGCCCCCCCCCCCCCCGAGTTCACCACCAGAGGCTAAGGTGATTTTTTATAGTGGTTGTCTTCCACGCGGCCCCTTTCTTGCGGAAAGGACCCCCGAGCCCGCTGACGCGGGATTACGGTTAGAAACCAGGCAAGCCCGGTTTCCCCTTTGTGCGCCTCTTAGCTTGCAGCTTACTTAACTTACTGAGTCCCCTCACAACGGCAAGGGTGAAAGGTAAAACGTAACGTCGTGTCCGGGACTCGGGACTCGAACGCGCAGCCGTCGAATCGGAAGCCATCACTCGGCTCGGTAGGCCACCGTTCCTTTTAAAACGGAATGCGCTGGTCTGTGATTCGAACGCGGAAGCCTCGACTCGGAATCCACAGCTGCCATCGTGCCACAGAAACTACATGCAATCCGCATCTACCCAGTAAAACTGCCCGATTACAGCTACATTATTTTTTTTATCTTTTTTATTGCATTTTCGACTGCCACTAAACATTATCAAAATTGTAACCGTAACTTTAATCACTGAGAAATTTTTGAGAAGGTGGTTTCAGGTGGTCCTTCAATTTGTACCTAGTTCTTTATAGCCGATTCTATTGATGGCAGTCCAAAAGTTAAACAAAAACGTGGGATGCTATTCTGCTCATCATTCCGAAGGTTCTCATCTGATCTTCGCCAACAATTTATGGGACCAACTCGGGACTCTCACTCCACAAATAAAATAAAAATGATCGAAATCGGACTTTATATGCCGGAGTACGGCGTGAACAGATTCACTTACAAACAATATGCGGGTAGAATTGGGCAGCTCCTCTTTTTTTAAGTCGGGTAAAAACAGACATTATAAAAACGACCATTACGACATTATAATTAACGACGACCTCTGTGGCGCGTCGTGCGAACGTACGACTTCAATGCAGAAGGTTGCGGGTTCGATTCCCGCCGGGTGCAAGTATTTATGCTTAAAAAAATAAATATTTGTGTCTGGTCTGGGTGTCTCTCTATGTATAATATGTATGTATTTACAAAAGAAAATGAAATATAAGTATTATATCCGTTGTCTAGTCACCGTAACAAAAGCTTAGTCGCTTACCACGGGGCTAGATGGCGCTGTGTGTTGTTCACAGAATTTATTTATTTATTTTTATTTTTATTTATTAAAAAAAAACCGTATGTCCAAAGGATCCGGATATATGGAGAGACATAGGTATACGGTATTTAAGGAATTTCTGAAAAAAAAAACTGGATATCCGGTTTTTTTTATTTTCGGCCGGATATCCGGTTAAACAAGTGTTGATTCCACACAACATATTTCTTCAATACAACATTCAAACTAATTAAGTAATAGCAGAAAAATCACTTTATCCGGATAACCGGACAAAATATCCGGATAAAAAATAGCCTATATGTTAATCGGGGTCTAAAGCTATCTGCATACCAAATTTGGTTAAAATCGGATAAGCCGTTTCTGAGATTAGCGGGCACAAAGGCACACACAAACAGACAAACAGATAAACAGACAAACAGACAAACAGACAACCAGAAAAACAGAAAAATAGGTTCTACTGCGTTAATAGATACCCATACAATTTATATTTTTTTTATATTTTCCAAAAACAGACACCGCTGAGTTACGATTTTATTATATGTAATAGATGTAATTTGAGAAATCTATACATATAATAAAATCGTAACTCAGCGGTGTCTGTTTTTGGAAGATATAAAAAAAATATAATGTTTAATAAGTTTCATAATAATAAATAAATATTGTTCCTCACCTCCGGCTTGCCTTAGTTGGCTGGTCGGAGTGAACACTGACGAGGAAGCGGTCCCCCGCCTCTGGCTTGCCTTCACCGGCTGGTCGGAGTGGAGTCGCGAGAGCAGAAATGCTCGGAGGATGGACACCTCACGTCAGTGATGAGTTGGCCCGCTCTCTGGAATACCAGTGATGACTTAACATCCAGGGAGGTATCTCCATCCTTCAGCTTCTCACGTCCCTGTTGCTCCCTTGCTGTAATTTGCTCAGCTGATTAGGGAGCCCTGTTTGTGAGTTGGCGAGTCTCCGTCTGCCATTTTTACGTGTTTATTGGACATTGTTACGGCAGGCGCCATAGTTACCATAGTTCCCCCAGTAGCTAATCCACTACCATCACATCACTATAGCCCATATTGTTTTCATCCGTAGATTTCTCAATAGTTCTATCCGATCCGGTGGTTGTCCTTTGCTGCATTTTATAGTGCAGACGGGGATAATCGCCGGCTTGGTGTCCACTTCATTGTTTGCGAGTAAAATTGTTATTGAAAAGGGCCTCTACGTGTTGGCTTCGGCTCCACGCACACCTTCCAAAAGTCCGGGGCTCCATAGATAGCCCCGTGATACTGGACGTATAACAGACAATAAATATTGTATTGTAATATTGTATGATGTCAGCTGTAAATACATCAACACGTGCTCGAGGTGCTTCTGCTAAGAGTCGGGTTTCTGGCTCTAAACCATACAATCCCCCAGTTAAGGCACTCTATTAGACAACGTTTCCTTTAACTTATGTATAGGGCTTAAGTTGGGTACCATTTTAAATCATGTATTTACATACATGCAAATGTGGTGACGAGAACCTTGGGACCCCTTGGGTCGCCACGGTCTCTCATGTCGTAGAAGTGGTGGCAGACTATCTCGCCATGCGCTAATAAACAACATCATCCGTCGGGCCCTTGTCAACGTCAAAGTACCGGCTCTTTTAGAGCCGAACGGTCTCGCATGGAATGATGTTGATCTCTGCCATCGCGGCAGAGATTGCAAAACGGCGGAAATATGTTTCTATTGGCGATGGATACATAATATCTGCCGTTTTCAATTGAGACGTTGGGCCTGTACTGTGGGGAACCGAGGCTTTAGAGTTTTATAAATATGTTTCAAAATTATTAGTTTTAGCTGCTACTTTGGCCAACGAATAGGTATTGCTATCCAAAGAGGGAATGCAGCCAGCTTTTTGAGTACCTACCATATACCTTAGGAATAGTTTTTGGATTTTAATTATTTTAGTACCTATTCTTAGTATTTTATTTATAGTTATAACTTAAAGTTACTGAATATCTTACTTTTTGGTATTGAATCGGAAAAAAATCTTCAAAATGGGTTTGTCCTAAAACTAATTATCTACGCAAAAGTGTTTTCAGGGTAGCTGATAGATAGAAAACTTTGTAATCATTTGATAAAAAAAACAAGTAAGTACCTAGGTTTCAAAGTTCCAATAGAGTACCCAGAAAAAACTAATAATTGAAGTATTAGTTTTTATATTAAGTTACAATAATTTACTTTCGTTAAACTTTTTAAATTCACACGATTTGTTAACATAGTTACATTTCCCGGGTCTTAATCGTGTATTATTTAGTTTCGTACCGCGACGTTTCAACCATGTTACAATGATCCTAGTCGCGAGGGAACACCCCTCGTCCAAATTATTTAACGCTAAGGGCAAAATGTCTTAAGAGGACAGTCTCAATTCTCTTTCTCCATACAAACGTAGTCGACGTTTTCCTCCCTGGATAAAGACATTAGAGCAAATATGTTTAAATGTTTATGCCATAAAACCTATATCTGTCGTGACTATGCATCTACCTTTTGATTTTTTTCATTTTCTAATTAGAATAGTAATAGTAATAAAAAATAAAAAAAATGAAAGGTAGATGCATAGTCATGACAGATGTAGGTTTAATGGCATAAACATATTTGCTCTAATGTCTTTATACAGGGAGGAAAAGGTCGACTACGTTTGTATGGAGAAAGAAAATGGAGACTGTCCTCTTAACTCAAAGCGTTAAAAGCGCGCTTTGAGTAATTAAATTTTGCCCAATAAGAAAATAAATTGGCCAGCCTTGACGTACTTAACAGAATTTCTTTTTTTTTTAAACAATGTACCCACAATTTTTTTTATACTTTTTTTTATTCAAAATTATCATAATATGTATAGTTAATATATGTATCTCCATCCTCGTCACCTTGGGTAGGGATATCTTCGAACATTACCGTCGACAGCACAATCCTCTCGCCCTGTTTTTTTATTATTATCACGAACCGAGTGCCGTAAATTTCATAGTACCTTTGAAACGTTACTGATTTACCATAATTAATAAGGTTTTGATATTCTCGTGTGTTCATGATTATGGTTAAATTAGTCTTTATCAATTTGTAATACTCTTTAACGCTGAGCTCGCATTTACCCACAATTCTGTGCTTGTAATAATGGTAAACCGCGCAGAATATATCGCGGAAGTTTAAAGGTGAGCTCTTAGAATATCGTTCAATTTGTTGTCGTATTGTTCTGAAAAGTTCTGTTATGGTGCAGTCGTGTTTAAGGATCCGTCTGCTCACGATCCTCACAATTATATCCTTCATCTCTGCGAAAGTACCCTGCAAATTGTCGCCATCTTTGTCATTTTCACGTTTCATCTTTTCTTCCAGGTACTGTTGTATGAACTCGGCCAAGCTTATAAAATTTAAAAAGTTAATGTCTGCTGTTTTCACGATCTTCAGAATGTTCACTATGATTTTTACCACCCTGCTCAGGAAGCCCTTCTCTTTTAATTTTTTAAGCAAATTTTTTAAATATGCTTTTTGATAGGATTTTAGCGATTTAAAAGGAGTCGCGCCATTTATGGTTATTTCATCTAATGATTGTACGTCGAACAGCTCGAAAAAATCTTCCCAAGAAAAGTTATTTTCTTTCTTTTCCCTTGAGGCCGCTTTCCTGGGATTCCGTCTCGGTGGTTGTCCACTACCACTGGCGCTGCCGTTTCCCGAGCCGCTGTCGTTGCTGCTCTGCTTCGAGCCCGCTGATGAAGTGTCCCCAGACTTAGAAGAGTCTTTGGGCTTCGATTGTGACTTGCTAGAATTATCGAGAGTTTTGCTTGTTTTTTTTGCAGCAGCTTGCCCTGTTATACTTACTGCAACGTCCACTGCTAATTTCGCCCCTTTTTTGCCGGCTGACTTACCGACAGATTGGGCAACAGATTTACCAAACGTCTCACCAGCAGGCACGCTGGCAGATTTAAGAATGGTCTCCCCTGCCGACTGGCTGACAGATTTTCCGACTGATTTGGCTGCAGATTGTCCAGCAGACTTCGACACAGAACTAGCCACGCTACCGCCTCCTAATCCACCAAGCACATCCCCACCTACTGTCAGAGCAGTCTGAAATATACCATCTATAGGAACTTCACCTTTTGCAGCAGTACTCATGATGTTATCTACGTTTTTGACGAGCCCTGTCGGTTTGTCAGTAGCGACGGTCTCGGTGCAGTCCCACAAAGCACCGGCGGATGCTCCCAAAGCCGCAGACCCCACAGGCCCCGCGACAAACCCCGCCGCCCCAGCTCCCATCACCACCGTTGACCGAGTCGAGTCAAGCATGGCACGATTCCCCGCTTCAACATTTCCCGTCGCATAATGAACCACGCCTTTGATATGACCCACAACGGGGACGGAGTTTAAAATATCCCACATCGTTAGTCCCACCAAGAGTGTGAAGACGGTATACCCGGGAAAGCGTGTCGATCTCTTAGATCCTCGGCCGAACCGAACTCCTTGAGGAATTTCTTAACGAGCTCGTAGTCCGAATCGGCTTCGTCTTCGCAGTACTCTTCTATAATCTTGTCTAGAATCTCAATGGTTTCTGTCATATATCCTCTGTATTTTTTGAATACAGATGACAGTGTTTTCTTACCCGAGATAGGGAACCGTCGGTAATCATCCACAAGAAACTGTATTGCGGATCTCTTTATCAAGATGATCGTCTTGGGTCTCGTCCTGAATTCAAAGCTGTGGCCTTGAATATTAATCTGCAGAGGTCTGATAGCTTCGACAAGGCTGGCGGCTACAGCCTGCTTCTGTGTCTCTGTGAATTTGATGCGTTGTCGTCCGATGTGAAATATCAGTTGGAGTGCGGCATCAGCATCAGCGTGGTGAGCGCGTGCGGTCTCACTGTCGTCATAGTCGGTGCTCTGCAGTTGATCTAAATGGTGGATAAGTTGGTCCACTTCCGAATTCATTACAGGGTCTGAAACAAGCGAACAAAATCCTATTATCGTCGGTTCTATTACAAACTTTCATGCTATCCTAATAAGTGTAGGTACTTCTTAGTTGCTGCTTCACGCAAAAAAAACACACTGAACCGATTATTAACCGATATAGTCCAGGGACTGAATAACCGAAAAAATATGGGTATCGAAATTTGAAGGTATGACGTCATACCTTTAAATTTCGAAACCTTAAAATAAAGGTACCCAAATATATCGGTAGCGGTATGATGTCATACCGTTATATTATTTCGGTATGACGTCACACGGCTCCGAAGAGTTTGGTCCTCTATAAGCGGGAGCAAAGCAGCTCTACAAATAATTACCGAATATATCCCAGTCCAGTTACTTTAGAAGACTTTTGTTTAGAGACTGCACTATGTAGCCGAAATAAACTATAGTTCAGTTCTTAACTTGTGTTATTTATCATTTTAGGTTATTTTTGGATATTATGATGATTACATTAGATTCGGGATGCCGAAGATCGTGCGATGGGATGCCGAAGATCGTGCGAAGTGGAGACGTAAAAGTAGGAAAGCGGACCCCGGGCTCTCGAGAGGGATGCAATGCAACCGGGAACATCGCTCGGACGATGATGATGATAATAACATTAGATAGCCGGCCGAAAGAAGGATTCCCTATTGATCAGTGACTTTTGTAAAGCTTGAAAAGAAAAGAAAGATGTAGATAATTTTGCAAATTATAGGTAATGAAATGACAGATCTTTGACATGAGAGTGTTCAGGAAAATTTTGAACTTAAGTGATGTTCATTCTTTTATGGCGCTTTTTGTATAAGCGATTTTGGTATATTATATTATGATGTATAGCGATTTTGAAAATCTAAATGTGGTCATCGACTTTTGATGCTAACTGTACATTTAATTAATATACCTAATTTAATTTTTCCATTAATTTTAGTCCCTCGCGATTTAAGTCCATTTAACCTACCTAATTTGTTACATGGTTGAATAAAACTTCGAGATAAGAAAATAAATAATAAATACGCGATTAAGACCGTAAAATACAAATATCATAGTAGGTATAGGATGATTTTTCGTCTACCACTTACCTCAAGGTTATAATATAACACAGTCATAGGTAGGTAACACTAAAGAAGAGTTAGGTACTTCGATAGCAGCTGGCTGAAATAGACTCCAATTCCTAGAACTTGATAAAACAGGATAACTTGACACGAATAATGTAGTGTTTGGAAGAAGTAGTCAACTACTACTACTACTGCCTACATAAGTAGGTATATATAGACAAACAACGCAATAAAATTGTGAAATACACAAATAATAATACTACTTCAACGTCTGTGGTCCGATCCAATACTTGTAAACAAGAAGTTAGTTATAGAAATAGGTACTGCAGGGCGGGAGGAGCGCGGGAGTCCATGTTGCCAACTTTAATTTTCAAATTCCGGCATAATGTGTATTCAACTTGTTTCCGCAAATAATTCTGCATGAAGATTTACCTACCTACTCTTTATTATTTACTTTGAAGTACTTTCAACCTTAGAAAATATACCTATTAGAAAAGTTTATTCTACTAAATAATCTGCTAGCCCTAGAATAGAACACGTTTTGGCCGCTACCGATCTAGCCCCATCCGCCAGATCTAGCGGTAAGTCCGCTTAGTTGTCAACACTGGCGGGAGTGCTGAACTGAAAGACGTGCGCAGACGCGAGCCCAGGCGCTCGGGCGCGCCCGGGCCGGGCGTGCCGCACTCATGGAGTCATGGCGCACCGGCAATATTTTTTTTAATATGGCCACTCGGAGGTCGCCAGTGTCAAGTATTTAAATATTTGCAAGAAAGCTATCAAAAAAAAAAAAATACATTCAGTCAGTCCTCACGATTATAGTCATGTTATGGGAGAGTTAAAAATAGCTCGGAACCTTATTACAACTGTGAAGAATTGGAAACGTCCATGTTCAGCACACAGGGGACACGCAGTGCTCAAAATACATGCGATGACACTTTACTAAAACCGACTCACACCTTACAGCCCAAATAAAAAAAAATATCGTACGTGTGCTGCAGATTAGTGTAGTGTAGATGTGGTCTGTTATATTATGTAAAGTGTAAACAAGTGACATCTCATCGTGTTTTTGAACACTAAATAAGTTTCGCATTGGTTTCGCTCACAGATCTTTATATTTTTTTATTGCTAGTTTCGCTAAAAAATCGCTAAAAATTCAGAATAATTTCCACAACATGTTCCCGCTAAAACGCTGCTAAAACAAATACTTGACACTGGGTAATTTCCAAATAGCCAAATTTGTTCGTATTTCAGAAGAAAATAAAATAAAAATTGTCACTGTCATTCGACCGAAAAATAATAAAAATGGCGACCATTCCTCTCGGAATTAAAACACATGCACAAAAAGTTTGCAGCCTGTACAAAAGGTCTTTGCGTAATTTAGAGGCGTTTTACGATAGACGGTAATGTTATTTTCCCAAACACTACATTTTTCGTCCTCCTAAAACCTTGTTTTTTGAGTTACGTAATTTTTGCTTACACTCCAGCTAACCAATTGATTTCCCGTGTTTTCCAGAAAAGTATGAAGATTTGAGTGATATTCCTTTTCCTTTCATATTCTCTTTAAAATCCAAGAAAGAAGTCGTAAAGTTATCAGTTTTCATTATTTGTACGTAGATACATAGATTTTAGTAGATCTAGTTATTTCTTTGTTTTATCGTTTCTGTACTTAGCCAAAGTAAATAAATAAAGAATTAGAAAAAAAATATTTTAGATCTAGGCCCACTGACCCTTCTGCGCCAACGAAATTTTTCAAACAAGTACATAAGCAAAGCTGTCACAGTTTGCGGTGACCACATGTACGAAAACCCTGCTCAACTGTGTGACTACGTTAGTTAAATTGGTGGTGGATGCTCTGCTTTACGTCTAGGGTCTTGTAAAGATCTCACTTTAACAATTCCCATCACATTTTAGCAATGTATACCGATACCAAGCAGTGTTACTCCGAGCGAGGTTTGATGAGCACACCAAGGTAAAAGACATACGTGTAGCTGCCCAACTCTTGAAGGATGGAGAAGAAGAACTGTTCTCTAAGATACATCCAATTCCGAGAGCTTGTAAGTTTTAGAACATTAAAAAATTATGTAGCATTTGCTACTACTTTTCATTAAATCTATAAAACTAACTGCAATAAATGGATAGTGTAGAAGCCAAGTGATCCAACTGACTTTTTAAAAGTTTCGAGATATGAAGCAAAACACTTGTGCACTTGAAGTTTTCTTACATATCAGTTGTGCACAAGTAGGCTATCTTGTAGTTTCTGAATTGAACTGAAAACTTCAAGTGCACAAGTGTTTTGTTTCATATCTAGAAAATTTTTAAAATTCAGTTGGATTACTTGGCTTCTACACTATCCAAATCTTGGTCATCAAAGTCATCATCATCATCATCATGCTAGCAATCATTATAATTAGATAGAGTTAAAGATAATAATAGATATAATAGTCTAGATAGAGTTAAAGATAATAATTGTTTTTAATGACCTTGACTTTCGGCAAACAGGTTATACTGGCCGTGGTCCCGATGCTAGCGATGTTCCCAGTTCCATTGTGCTCCAACATGAATATTTTAATAAATAAATGTAATAAATATAGCACGATGTTGCATACAGTACAATGAAGTCCCAAACTAAGCATTAGGCTTGTACTATGGGTACTAGACAACAGATATACTACATATTTCCTACGAAGGGATTTTGCAAATTCCCACAGGTCGGGACGAGGGTGAAACTGTGGGCACAGCTAATCCTTCATAATGTATTCTTTTGCCCTCAGTTCCAATGAGTCCCGGTGGAGTGGCCCATGAGCGTGTAGTCACACCACCAGACTGGGTTCTTGACTACTGGCACCCACTCGAGAAAGCCCAATATCCTGAGTACTTCAAGCGACGGGAACAGCGCAAGAAAGAATTCATCGCCATGTGGGAGAAGGAACATGGGAAGTACGACCCTAAAGACTCACACCATTGAGTTGTTGAATAGGAAAATATAAATAATTAGATTTTATGTGTAATTTAATCACTTGGTTGGAAATCAAAATAAATAAGCTAGAATAAATACTATTTGTTTTTTTTTGGGTTCCATACCCAAATGGTAAAAACGGGACCCTATTACTGAGACTTCGCTGTCCGTCCGTCTGTCTGTCTGTCTGTCCGTCTGCAAACCGGAGATTCTGATACAGGGGCCCACACCTAGCCCCTGTATCACCTGCGTCACCCGTGTCACCCGTGACCGCGGCACCCGTGTGCTTTGCACACCCTGCACTGTGGGTAGAGACGCCCTTGTTCATTCATAAGTAAAATCAGAGAAATGTAACTGTAGGAGCGTCTCATTATAACAAAACGGACATTAAAATTCGACAACTCTCTTTTTTGCTCTTACTTATAATGAAATCTCGCTTTCTCCTTCTAACTCAAGGTAGGTAATTGAGTAAATTAATTTACCCTCGGTTTTTGTAGCCGTGAACTATCAAAGAAGGCGCATCTAAAATTACTTGCTTTATATGACACATCACAGGGTAAAATAAGAAAGTATTATCCATATAATAACATTTTAGTTTATTTCTAAGATATTTTACAAAATATACTTTGATATTTATTTATTAATTATCCATACAAAATCCACACTTTATAGGTAAAACAAATAAATGCAAAAGATAAAATAGTGGAGTTTAAAAAAATGGGGAAAAAACTTACATTAAAAATATTTAGGAAATGGAATACATAGTCTATGTATAGGAAGTAACATTGCTTTTATGTACAAATTCTCAAATTACAGCGTTTCTTAATTTCAGACTATAATCTGGTGTTTTGGTTCTTTGTATTTGACATAATATGTTAATATTTTAGACTAGGATTTGACACATCTTCCCAAAGAAAATAATATTTTCTTTGGGAAGATGTGTCAAATCCTAGTCTAAAATTAAAAAATGAAGTGTAGTTACTAAATAATACGAAAGCCTAAGTGCTACCAGAATCTGATGGCAAATATGGTAAAAAAAAATTTATACAACAGCCCTTGGTAATCGGATTATACCATCTTGATACTTTAATACAATCCAATGAAAAACGTACCAAAATGACCAAAACTAGTTAATTTATGACTGATGCAGATGGCATTGCCATATAAAATTCACGAGTTCTTTTATTTTCTCATGCTATGAGGTTCTGGTAGACCTCTACCATATTTCATAATAAGCTCAAAATACACGATGACACTTTACCTAAAACAGCCCACACCAATGACCTTCTATACATATAAAAATTCAACACCATAAGAAATTCGTGCATCTATGCTGTAGGTGTGGTCTGTTTTAGGTGAAGTGTTTTAAGTGTTATCTATCGTGTATTTTGAGCCATAAACGTGTCCCTGACAGAACTTCATTGAAGTTGCATTGCTTTGTAGCAAACCAAAAAGGGTAAATTTTGAATTTGATCCGAATTTTCACTATCATAAATTAAGAGAAATTTAATGTATTTGTTATCATGTTTCTACTACGTATAAATTGATCCAATCTCAGCTAACAATACGACTATTTTAAAGAATAACAATTATACACTAAATTATACATTTTAAGTGTTCAAAAAACATGTACAAAATAAAAACTGCAGCACCCAGAAACGTGTCTAAGAGAAATTTAATTACTTATCAAGAAAAACAGGTCCATCTTTAACATCATCTTTTTGTATTATAGTGGAGTGGTGGTTCACCTAGTGTCAGGTCGCTCTAACGCCTCTAACTCGACCTAACGACTGCTATCAGAGATAACAACCGGGACCAACTGCTTAACGTGCCATCCGAAACACGAAGGAGCTCGAGAAAATGTTTTTTTGTTTTCATACAAATTTTTAGTCACCCATCTAAGTAATGAAATGACCGCGCCATGCGTTGCTTAAACTGCGCCAAGCTGTATTTATTATTGGAGGTTACAATTGTCCTAGGAGTCCTTATCGTCTATAAAGCTCAAAATACACGATGGCACTTACACTTTGCCTAAAACAGCCCACACCTACAGCACACTAAAGAAATTCGTGCATGTGTGCTGTAGGTGTGGGCTGTTTTAGGTAATGTGTAAGTGTCATCGTGTGTTTTGAGCTTAAATAACAAAGCTAAGGCTTAGACTGCCATGTGCGAGGATGTGTAGCTATGGATGTGCTTGTTAGCTCGCTTAGCGCAGCTCTGGTGTAACGGCATAGCTGAGCGAGGATATGTTAATGGCGCGATTCAATTAGTTTTTAAATAAATACTTTTTTTGGAAATGCAGCTTTCGGATCGGATCTGAGTACGGATTAATACAGACACCTACATAATCATTATCTAGGTAAAATTGTTACATGCAATACGAAAAAAAATACACCGCCAACCAACTAGAAGGTTTTGTCATTTATTTTTTTCACATTTATTTTATTTACAATTCCCTAATTCTAACGTACCTACTTCTTGCCACATTTAAGTTGTTATAGGTAATTACAACGTTTTTCCCTGGGTTTTTTTTCATACATAATATTATACTATATCTACACTAATATTATAAAGAGGAAAGATTTGTATTTTTGTGTGTGTGTGCGTCTGTATGTTTGTATGAATAAACTCAAAAACTACTGGACCGATTTCAAAAATTATTTTACCATCACCCGCGGTTGCACCCGCGCAAGTCCCGATCCCGTGGGAATATCGGGATCAAAAGTAGCCTATATTACTCAGGGTGAATGTAGCTTTCTAGTGGTGAAAGATTTTTTTAAATTGGTCTAGTAGTTTTTGAGTTTATTTATACAAACGTATG
>OY292395.1:31553381-31819252 GCA_958496205.1 Idaea biselata | reverse complement strand
CATTAGAGCAAATATGTTTATGCCATAAAACTTATATCTGTCATGACTATGCATCTACCTTTTTATTTTTTCATTTTATTATGTTTTTATTTTTTATTATTATTTTAATTAGAAAATAAAAATAAATAAAAAGGTAGATGCATTGTCATGACAGATATAGGTTTTATGGCATATACATATTTGCTGTAATGTCTTTATCCAGGGAGGAAAATGTAAACTACGTTTTGTATGGAGAAAGAGAATGGAGACTATCCTTTTAAAGAAGAGAACTGAATAAACTGAAGATGGATTTTCGAAAAACACGTAAATTCAGTTTTGCACCCGTATCATGAGCACCCTTATCACTTTTTGACTTCTACGTTATAAAATAAGCTCTCAATGTAGTACTTTGTAAAGTACTACATCGATGCCGCTATCCTGGGACCACCTTTTCATCACAAACTCCTCACTTGAAAATCTTCTATTTTGGAGGTGGTTAAATGTAGGTGTAACTTAGTGATATACTTACAAGAAAGCAGGTGGTGTGAGCAGAGCAGGGCCTCCAAATTCCTGGGGGTACTTGAAGAGAAGGAAGAAGGCGAGATGACCGATCAGGATACCGATCAGCTCCATGGCACCGCTGTTTAACAAAAATAATAATTGTATTTATAATTTTTTTGATAAAATTATGTGCCTATGTCACCCGGGCCATTATAACGAATCTAGTGACATCAATAAAAATCGGTTCAGAAGTTTAGGCGCCACGGTGTACGTAGCAGGGTAACATAACCATTACCATTCCTGCAATTGAACTCATTTTTCGGTTTTAAATTACTTTAAGCATTGTTTCAATGCTCAATGTTTTGAGATCTTTACAGCTCTCTTTGTACGCTGTGTAGTCACTATTGCGACTAACTTATAAGCACTATTAAGTGCTGGAGTACGTAGTTATGAACAAAACTTGAGAGGTGTCAAGGGACACCTGGATGGAACGAAGTTCCAAGCAAAAAAAATAAAGTGTTGTTACAACTGATACATAGCTCTTACGGTGAAGGAAAAACATCGTGAGGAAACCAACATGTCCTAGGACTCACCACGGTCCGAAGACATGGGATATTCAGTGTTTTCCATATATCATATGTATGTATTTACAAAAAAAAAAGTATAATATGTAGTATATTCGTTGTATGTAGTATACCCATAGTACAAGCCTAGTGCTTAGTTTGGGGCTAGATTGCGCTGTGTGTAACGTCGTGCAATATTGATTTATTTAACTTTTGGTCTTAATTTTTTCCGTCTAGCCCTCTTTCGCAACTCGCGATAAGGAACTTCTTTCCAATAAATGATTTCTATTTCTAACTGCACTGCTGTTGTAAATATAATTGATAGTGCCTCACCCTCCACTAATCACGAGGTTGAACGCGAGCAGCACCCACGGCAGGTACATCGCTTTGAACCTCGTTCCGAACCAGAACGACACAATCACATCCTTGTTGAGTTGACACCACACATACAGCACTGACAGCACCATGGGATCCATTAGCAGCTGGAATTGTAAATGCCACAGATGTTGAAGCATGGTTGATTTTTAGGGTTCCATACCCAAAGGGTAACGGGACCCTTTTACGGAGACATGCTGTCTGTCACCAGGCTGTATCTCATGAACCGTGATAGCATTCCACAGATTCACATATCAGTCAAAAATTGCTTAAAAGAGTTGCTGGTTGTTTTCATAGCCTTATAATTGGGCCATGACTTTAAGACATGAGTTTCCTTAGGTTTTGCTTCAACACAAGTGATGTTAAAAGCTCACTTCTATTTTTTATTTTTAAATAAATGTAAGTAAAGATTTCTGTAGTTTTAAAAAAAAAAAAGATTTTTTTTTCAAAAGACTAATCAAATTATAATTATTGTGATTATATTTCGTGATTATTTATTTTTTATAACAAAAAACACGTAAATTATCTATCTCAGAAAAATAAATGTAAGTAAAAATTTCTGTAGTTTTTTAAAAAGAAAAAAGCATTTTTTCCAAAAGACTAGTCATCCAAGTGCAGGAAACACTTTAGAATAAAAATCGAAGATTTTCGTGTTAGATCTTTGACAAAATATTCTAGAATAATAATGTACTTACGGGTAAACCAACAAGGAAACCTATTAACACACTGCAGACCCAGTTAAACATCAGCATGTAAAGGTAATCTGCAGGCTTCCCCGCAAACATCCCGGTCTCGAGTCTCTGACTGTAGTTATAGAGGAAGTAGCAGTTTATGAGAAAGTGGAAACCGGTCCCCGGGCTGATGGGATAGAAGAATAGTGCTGTGATTGGTCGCCATATCTGCGGAGAGATTGAAACCGTTAGTTGGGTGGTTATAGGTTGTATTTTGTTACTACCAATGGTTTAGTTTAGTTTCACTAGGTTTCACTGCATTTAGCCTCACAAATGGCACATTTGTCTGTCAAGCTGTATCTCATGAACTGTGATACCTAAACTGTTGATATTTTCACAGATGATGTATTTCTGCTAAATGGAATATGTAAGTGGGGCTCTCATACAACAAACATGTTTTTTTATGTGATAACCCTTTATGTCGATGAATCCGACTCGCAGTTGGCCGGTTTATTATGTTTTTTTGTGTAAAAGCTGTGTGCTTGTCTGAATAATTATTATCTTTCTACCTATTATTTTGATAAGGCAAATAGTATGGTTTGAAATACTGTGATACTAAGCTGATTGTATCTTTCTATACAATTAGCTTAGTAAGGGCCTGTCCTAGCGAAATATATTTATAGAATAGGTCCTACGTGAACTTACCTGGAACTTGTAAATGAAGGGGTAGAAATCCAACATCATAGTGTAGTAACTGAGCAGTCCAAACCTGCCCAGTATACTCATGACTATAGTCAGAGTCAGCCACACTCGAGTAAATAACGGCACATTGTTGTACCAATCCCTAAACTCAGTCATTTTTAACTTTATTCAACTAAACCAACACGATTGCAGAATGATTCGGTAAACCTTCCGGAGCGCTTTTCAAACTGTTTATAGGCTTTCCAAATACTCTCCTTGAGGAGGTCTGTTGTGAAATAGTAGATGATGATGTAAAAACAACAAATATTCTGTTTAGTACACGTGTACTGTGAGAATTTGTCCAGAAAAATTCGAACTCGACGACTGACGACAGAGAATGATTTTGTTGTTTTTGACGTTTTTGACAGTTAACAGCAGTTTTTTTTTTCTTTTCAAGGAGCCAATAATGTACAACCTGATATTGTACGACCTGTTAATTCGCGACCCGATAATGAACAGCCTCAACGCCAGGGTCTCCATTTATTACTCAGTACAAATATAAAATTGTATTCGCTGCCATACTGCCATGTACACGAAATATCAGAATATCAGAATAGGTGGTATCAGTTGACGAAAGCTAGTGCCAATAAATTCATGAGAATCGTCTAGCCATGCACGTAACGACATGCAATTTTACCTTAACAAAAAAAAAGTAAAATAATTGCAATGGCAGCACAATCACATATCTGTCAAAGAAAAGTCAAACTCGGTCGGCATTTTTGCTTGTCATCATACATTTGTAAAAGTTAAAAGTTTTTGTGTTAATTCTAAATAAAATGGCTCTGATAGACCTCTGCCGTTTAGACGAGAAAATTAACTTGAAACCCGTGGATTCCTTAGCATCTTTCCAGAACGATGTGATCGGGTACAGTCAAAATTTCATCAACAGTGCCCAGCTAGCTTCACCACCGTTTGCAAACGTAGGTTATTCGACATTTTTATAAGATATTTGTTAGAAAACTGTGTATTTAACAATTTTGGTATATTGTTTCAGCCGGTGGAAACTTTGGCGAAGTTCAGTTCAAAGGATGAGACAGGTCGGGAAATTAAAATCCAGTTCGACCATGGTACCACTACACTTGGATTTCGCTACCAGGTAGGGGTGATTTTAGATCTATCGGCTACATTTTGGTTGCTAAAACTCGCCAACAATATACGCAGTGTTTTATTCTTCGTCACGTCAAGGAATGACAAAGCAAAATGCGAATGTAATCAACTGATACCCGAGTATCCCATGCTCGGTATAGAACAGGTGACATTAGTCATTGTCGGGGCTACATGACCTAACTTTGAGATCCTTGTATGGTTGTAGCCAAAGATATACTTAATGTAAGGGCACATTGAAATATACTTAATCTACATCTACACTATTATAAAAAGGAAAGATTAGTATTTTTGTGTGTGTTGTATGTTTGTAATGAATAAACTCAAAAACTACTGGACTAATTTCAAAAATTCTCCCACCATTAGAAAGCTACATTCACCCTGAGTACTTTTGGTCCCTATATTTCCACAGGATAGGGTACTTTATAAACCTATCATGTTGTAAAAATCAATTGTTTAATTTTAGGGAGGTGTTCTATTAGCCGTTGACTCGAGAGCCACAGGAGGCCAGTTTATTGGTTCACAGTCTATGAAGAAGATTGTTGAAATCAATGACTATTTACTTGGTAAGTCTGTAAACTAGCTATTGCATGTACTTTTACCCAATATACTAATAACATTCAACCTGCTAAGTACACTCAAGCTTCATTGAGCTCGCTCGGCAGGTGAAAACCATTCTGATATTAATTACTGTATCAAACATTCCTGTGCAATAAATAATATTGAATACATGATACAGCAACCCAAATAATTTGGGGTTCAGTGTTTACACCCCGGGGTCCCGATTGGGATGTAACCGAGAACAACACTCAGATGAGAACATCAGGTTTCAGTTGATAAAATAGAAATAGGACTTAAATCCAACATCCTGAAAACAGAAGAAATATTGAATTGAATATTACCCTCTTGTTCTCCCCAGGCACACTGGCTGGTGGTGCAGCAGATTGCGTGTACTGGGACCGAGTGTTGGCGAAACAATGTCGGCTGTACGAGCTGCGGAACAGAGAACGGATTTCCGTAGCAGCTGCCAGCAAGTTGATGACAAACATGGTCTATAACTACAAGGGCATGGGGTTGAGCATGGGGATGATGCTTGCTGGGATTGATAAAAGGGTAAGATATTATATTTTTAACATATAATAGGCGACTAAAATAAATTATACTTGGATCTTTCAAACTTGGATACAAACTCCAAGATTTAAACACATAAGTACAATTCTTATGTTCTCAGTAGCTTATAGTATCATTAGGTGACATAAAAAAGCGGAGGTAAAATGAAGACAAAAAACACTGCGCGAAGTTGCGAGGGTAGTTCCTCTTGTTCACGGGTAGATCAATGATCCCACACACAATCTATAGCATTGTGTGGTTTTATTTGTAGGGAGCCCAGCTGTACTATGTGGATAGTGAAGGAACACGCACTCCCGGGAAGGTGTTCTCCGTTGGTTCCGGATCTGTGTACGCGTTCGGTGTCCTCGACTCTGGCTACAAATGGGAATTGACAGATCTTGAAGCACAAGGTATAACACATTTTGACAACTAACACCTTTATTGCCTAGTATGTTCGAAATATTACTTTATATTTGTTTCCCACTGCTCAACTGTGATAATTTTAATTTAAACTTCAATATAATGATGATCATCTAAAACTTTACTCCTAGCTCGAATGAGTTCGCAATCGATTCGAAGATGGCGATTCGATAGAAAAACACATTCGCCATCTTGGCAATTCGATAGATCTGTTTTTTCTTTCTGAACTGACTCCGTGTTCGCATCTCAAGATGTCATACTGCGTTGCGTACGTACGCTGGATAGCAAAAATCTTAAAAACAACGTAAACGCAGATCTTAAATAAAATATTTTGACGACCTCTGTGGCGCGTCGTGCGAAAGCGCGACTGCAATGCATAAAGTTGCGGGTTCGATTCCCGCCGGGTACGCGGGTGCAAGTATTTATGCTTAAAAATATATATTTGTGTCTGGTCTGGGTTTCCCTTTATGTAATACATACATGCATACATACATGTTTTGTGTGTACAAAAGATAAATAAATATATGTATTATATCCGTTGTCTAGTCGCCGTAACACAAGTTTGGTAGCTTACCACGGGGATAGATGGCGCTGTGTATTGTTGACAGAATTTATTTATTTACTAGCTGACCCGGCAAACGTTGTTTTGCCTTATAAATTATAGATAGTAGCCGATTCTCAGACCTACTGAATACATATACAAAATCTCATAAAAATCGGTCAAGCCGTTTCGGAGGAGTACGGTAACTAACATTGTGACATGGAAATTTTATATATTAGATGTTGTATCTGTCCACAGAGCTCGGGCGGCGCGCCATCTACCACGCGACGCACCGCGACGCGTACTCGGGCGGCATCGTGCGCGTCTACCACATCAGCCAGCAGGGCTGGGTCAACATCTCCAACGAGGACTGCTCCGACTTGCATTACAAGTACCAGGCCGAGAAGGGGCTGGACCACTAGGCTGTTGGGGGTTTATTATGGATTATTATAATTGTATTTTTTATGTACCTATTTGTTGTTTTATTTTATACTAACAGATTCCCGCGGTTTCACCCGCGTAAGTCCCGATCCCGTAGGAATATCGGGATCAAAAGTAGCCTATGTTACTCAGGGTGAATGTAGCTTTTTAATAGTGAACGAATTTTTGAAATCGGTCCAGTAGTTTTGGAGATTACCCCCAATATACATACATACATGTTACCAACGTTACCTCTTTATAATATTAGTAAAGACTAGCAGTTTCACCCGCGTAAGTCCCGATCCCGTGGGAATATCTGGATAAAAAGTAGCCTGTGTTATTCTAGGTCTCAGCTTTAGATATTCCAAGTTTCATCGCAATCGGTTCAGTCGTTTTTGCGTGAAAGAGTAACAGTCACATACAGACGTGCATACATACAAACTTTCGCCTTTATAATATTAGTAGGAAGTAGGATATGACCCGGTTGTGACCACTTCCCTCAAAGTACGTCTTAAAATGGCCAAAACCGCGTCATCTGCCTTACCTATGTATTTGTTTATTGAGATAAAAAGTAGCATAATTATGATTTGTTCATCTAAGTTTTAAACTACTGTGTGATAAAGGGGTTTGCGTAAACTTGGTACCTTTTGAAAAGATTATTCAATTTTAAGCGGCCATTGATAAAACTAGTATAAATGAAAAGAGCAAACCGAAATAAGATGAAAATTTATTGGCAGCAATCGTCTTAAGTAATATCGGGTCTGAAATATATTATTGTGTGCATCAGCTTGGCCGGACCATAACACTCATTATTTAGTATTTTGTCATAATACATTTTTAGCAGGCGCCGTAATGTTTTTTGTAATAACTTTTTAGTAGAGCTTCATAAGACTGAAAAAATATTATGTGCGTAGGTACAAAATCTTGACATAAAATTACGTGAAGCATGTAACGGTGAATGGCGAGAAAACAAAGGTGGTCCAGCCAGCCAACCTGACGTCAGGATGGCCGGCCGGAAACCACGTAGGTACTAAATAAGTATATGGTCAATAATGAGCGTAGTAAATCTATTGCTTGGTCCGGCCAAGCTGACGCACATCTACGAAACTTCGCTCGCTCGGTCAATAAATATCACTAAATAGTGTGGTATGGAAAAATAAATACAAAAACTTCAACAAAACTTCTTTAATGTTAAACTTTTCTTCAAAGACTAGACATTGAAAATACTATAACAATTAAATAAATAAACGATACAACACACCGTACATGCGTACACCATATGGCCTCAATCTTAGGCTTGTGCTACGGTACCCTTACCACATAGCGGGAAAAATAACTACTTAAAAATACAGAAAAATTAAAGAAACATTCATACTTAGAGCTGCCACAGACGGACGGAGAAAACCCGATTCGGAAATTACCAATTTCAATGTAGTTTTTAAAAAAATCCATTACAAAATTTGGCACCCGACAGGAATTGAACCTGCAACCTTACAAAACCGTTGTACTGCGCTAACCAATTGCGCCACAGGTGCCTTTCCGGCCGAGATAGAAATAGGGGAAAATCTACCTATTCTTTTTCTCTTCTCTTTTTTCTGGAGGAAACACTTGCTTTAAACATCGCAATGGCGATGAAAAAACAGTTTTGTAAGGTTGCAGGTTCAAGTCCTGTCGGGTGCAAAATTTTTGAAAGCAGTTTAAAAAAACAGCACACATTGACACAAAAAATCGTATTTGTACACATCAAAATTCCTTTCTGAATTCTGAATAATTTCGATTAGGAAATCACCGCCCGTGTGGTTTGAACCTTAAACAGAAACAAAGACAACTATCTCTATAGTTAAACCTAAATTGTGCCACGGCAAGAATCAAACCCGCCACCTTCCTCGATAATAATGTTGTTATAATGAAAAAAAAATGCGTGAAACCATAGGCCACAGCTAATACACAAATACTAGCCTACTAATATTATCTAAGACGAAAGTTTATGTGATTGTTGCTTCTCCACACATATACTGATGCTAAGCAGATTGTGATAAAACTTTGAATAGATAGATAGACCTATCAAAAATTACAAAGGAACAGAAATTAACAAACACAAAAACAAAACTGAACTAATTACTTATAACAGAACCGACCTTATCGCTAAAAGCGATCTCTTCCATGCAACCTTTGGTCGCTTTGCCGTGGGAATATCGAGATAAAAACTAGCCTTTGTATTTATTTAGATCTCCAAGTTTCATCGAAATTCTTTCAGTAGTTTTTCGTGACAGACAAAAAAACATACATTATCGAGAAATGTAGGAAGCTCCATTATCGATGAGTGACATTGGCTATAATTTATGCGGGTGAAGCCGCGGGACACAGCTAGTATTCTATAAAATACTGTTAACACTTCTTTGGTTTATCGTCAACATATTTGACCTCTTCAAAGGACTCCTCCAGTTCCCAATCTTTGAGTTGTATTTCTGTTAGCTTGTAGAATTTGCCGTGTTTGCCTATGCCTGGAACGAGATAAATTGATGAATGAATGTCGCTTATTTGCACGAAATATGGTCACAACAGTTGTATTCTATACCGCGTCAGAAACTCCCGCATCAGAAACTCGACAAATGGCATCTCGAGAGTCCGAGGCCAAAAAAGAAAAAAAAAAAAACTCCCGCATCAGGGGCAGCCTTCATGTCCGAGACATTGCAGACAAACTGCAAGAATGCCGCTTACGGTGGTACGGCCACGTTCTACGGAAACCGGCTAGTTACGTGGGAAACAAATGTCTAGCTATGGCGCCTCCGCCCGGCCGCGGCAGATTGGGAAGACCCAAGAAGTGCTTGACGTTGTAAGATCGGATATGCGTGCAAATGGCCTCACCACACGGGATGCCGAAGATCGTGCGAAGTGGAGACGTGAAAGTAGGAAGCATCATGTAGTGAGGAAGCACATTCTTTACTTTAAAAGTTTTTAGCAAATTAAGTTATATTTAAATTACTTATTAGCCTCAAGGCTAGATTGTAATTGTTATGAGGTAACCATTCAGTTACACCATAATCAGAAAAAAAATGTAGTGCGGGCATTTGCACGCTTCATGTGGTGATGCCATTTGCACGCATCATGTAGTAAGGCCTTTGCACACAAGTAGTGAGGCCATTTGCACGCATATAACCTCCGAGTTAAAATCCATGATAATGAGTAGAGATGGGCCGACTAGGGGTTCTGCCGACTAGTCGGCAATGCAGATCATTATAATTCTGAGATATTTAGGTTAATCATGACCACTCTGCGATTGTTGGTGTTTTTGGATAAATTTGCACTTCGAAAGCTGTAAGTAATAAAACTTCCAAAAAATAGTTAAAATAAAAATAAAAGTTGGAAAAAAAATTGAATGGAGCTGAGACATAGTTATGACTTTTTAGATGTATGATGTTAAGATGATGTACAAACATCCTACATAGCCTATGCCGTGTTTTGTTTGCGTTTTTCTGGCTACCCACCTTCTAACTGTAGGTACTACTAATTCAATTAAATATTGGTTTTATTGCATAATTGTTGGTTGACGACTAGTCGGCACCTGCCGACTAGTCGGTTGAACTGCCGACTAGTCGGCCCATCTCTAATAATGAGTAATCCAACGTACCTTGTTGAAACTTCTTAACCCCATCATCAATGTCTTGTATAGCGCTCCCCAACAAGCTGGTCATGACCGCCTCGTCTCGCATACTCTCCTCGGAGTTGGGGTTCAGTTGTGAGTTGACAGCGGCCAGCTTGTCCATTATCATCGCGTTCTGAGGGAACTTAGCCAGCGACTTCGCTAGCTTTATCGACTCGCCGAGAGCTGGGGAGGTAATAGTAACCTTAAATAAGGGGAAAACAAGACCTAAACTGAAAATACCTGTCGTATTCATCGAAAATTGTTGATAATTTTCTAATGCAATGTTTGTGATTCGTTTTGCGAACAGTTTACCTCGCTAACATCATGTGAACGCAAATGCATGCCATTTTCGCAGTCATATCTATCGGCCCCCATAGTGGGCGAAATACCCTACCAATCAAAAAACTACCAGTACAAAAAAATATACATAGGTTTTCCGATCATAAAGAAACTTGGCATAATATTAATAAGTCACCTACATACTAAGGTTCTTGAAGATCGGTGAAACCGCGGAACACAGCATAATAAATTTATTATATAACTAGCTGACCCGGCAAACGTTGTTTTGCCTTATAAATTATAGACAGTAGCCGATTCTGAGACCTACTGAATGCGCATGTGGAGTTTGGTGGAGATCGGTTCGTCCGTTTCGGAGGAGTACGGTAACTAACATTGTGACATGGAAATTTTATATACAGGGTGTCCCAGAAACGAGTGTCAAGCGAAAGTCCAGAGGTAGAGGACCATAAGGGGTACCCGAATCACCCCCATGTATGTTCCGCGATTTTTCGTAGTTTAGAAGTTATGGCCTTTTTTCTCATTTTTCTACTAAAATGCGACCACTGACACCTATTTGCTCATACTGACTGCAATAATTAAGATAATTGGCTGATTTCTTTTCAAATGTGGAGCTGAATAATTGGGTCATGTTACCTGTTACAAAAAAAACGTGTAACACTAACCAAACTGTTACAAATAAAAAAAGTATTTCATAATGTGAGCGTAGACAAAACGCTATAAACACTTTAAAGAGCAATTAAAAGAAAAACTCGCCTATTATTTTTTTTCCAAACCAACTTCAAAAACTTCCCTACTTCATTAGCTACCTACCCTATTCATTTTATTGGTCTATCATTAGAGGATCATATCAAAAATTTTATTTAAAAATTCTTTGTTCGAAAATTCTCTCACTCATCTTACTTAAACCTGATGGGAAACTCCCGGCCTAATCTAATAACATAAAAAAACATATTTGTTCTTATTTTATTTAATACATTTATTTGTACAAATCTTAATTAAGATTTGTGCGGAAGTTTTTTTGCGAAAGACAAAAACTATCACTAGATGGCGCTAGTGGTAAAATACATCGTGGTATCGTTGCGTTTTTATCTCAAAAATCACGTTTGTTGTAGGGGAGCTCCCTTTAATATTTGCGGCTACAGTAATACATCCTCTGTAAAAATTTCAACTGTCTAGCTATCACGGTTTATGAGATACAGCCCGGTGACAGAACGGCCAGACAGCGAAGTCTTAGTAATAGGGATGAGTGAGAGAATTTCCGACCAAAGAATTTTTAAATAAAAATTTTGATATGATCCTCTAATGATAGACCAATAAAATGAATAGGGTAGATAGCTAATGAAGTAAGGAAGTTTTTGAAGTTGGTTTGGAAAAAAAATAATAGGCGAGTTTTTCTTTTAATTGCTCTTTAAAGTGTTTATAGCGTTTTGTCTACGCTCACATTATGAAATACTTTTTTTATTTGTAACAGTTTGGTTAGTGTTACACGTTTTTTTTGTAACAGGTAACATGACATGACCCAATTATTCAGCTCCACATTTGAAAAGAAATCAGCCAATTATCTTAATTATTGCAGTCAGTATGAGCAAATAGGTGTCAGTGGTCGCATTTTAGTAGAAAAATGAGAAAAAAGGCCATAACTTCTAAACTACGAAAAATCGCGGAACATACATGGGGGTGATTCGGGTACCTCTTAAGGTCCTCTACCTCTGGACTTTCGCTTGACACTCGTTTCTGGGACACCCTGTATAAGCACCTAGGGTATATTTTCCAATAAACTTTAATTTCCCAAAACCTTGATAGTAGTTAGTTTAGTTTCGCTGAGCCTTTTCCGCACTTAGCCTCACAATTGGGCCATTGTATGTGATTTCTTAGAGGGCTTAAGACGCCACGGGAGCCTACCCCGCATTGGCGAATATCCCATGCCTTCAGACCGTGGTTTGTCCTAGGATATGTCGGTTTCCTCACGATGTTTTCCTTCACCGTAAGAGCGATGTTAATAGCGCACTTAAATTTTTCTTAAAGAAAAAGACATTGGTGCGCGGTCGGCCTGGATTCGAAACCACGACCTTCGGAATGAAAGTCGCGGTATCTACCACTAGACCAACACCGCTCTTAATAAGTCACCTATATACTAAGGTTCTTGAAGATCGGTGAAACCGCGGAACACAGCATAATAAATTTATTATATAATAATACCCCACCACCTTGGGTATATTCTCCAATAAACTTTAATTTCCCAAAACCTTGATAGTAGTTTAAAATACTAACCTGTACCAGTAGTGGTAAGTTTGCAAGCCAGTCCCATCTGGTTAGCCTCCGTGCCGGAGACAAGTCTACCGGTGATCAGCAGGTCGAGAGCTCGGGACAGGCCCACCAGGGCGGTGAGACGACGAGCTCCCAGCAAACCTTGAGGTGCACCTGGATGTAGCAGTTACAGTTTTAATTAGAAGATTAGGTACACAGATCTATTGATATTCATTTACGCAGTTTTTAGTTTTTCTTTTTAGCTGTTTTTTTGTGGAAGGTACACAATATTTGTTTCTTTGTTGATTGTTCAACATTATTATCCCAGTAATGAAAAAACAATGATTAATATCCATTGTAACCTAAAATTTTATTTTGCAATATGAGGCATGCCTTTTAAGTTCTGTCGTTTGAAGAAAAAAAAAACTATATAACCTTATAGTACCTTTTATTGTTTTTCAAAGTATTCACCACGAAGTTTAATACACTTTTCCATTCGCTCGAACCAGTTATTATAACATTTATTCCACTCCAAAGTGGGGGTGTTCAAAATGGCTGACTTGAAAGCGTCGACCGCTTCTTCACTGCACTGGAACCTTTGACCACGAAGAGTTTTCTTAATTTTAGGAAATGTAAAGAAATCGTTAGGGCTTAGGTCAGGACTGTATGGAGGATGGTCAAGAATTTCTACGTTTTCCTGCTTCAAATACTCAATCGTTTGACGAGCGGTGTGTGAGCTTGCGTTGTCATGGTGCAGGATGATGCGTCGCTTTGGGCTAGATTTCCGAAGTTCGGCGATGACTTGTGGTAAACAAACTGTAGTATACCACTCCGCATTAACCGTTCTACGATCTTCAAGTGCAATCGTCGCAACATGACCGGTTTTTGCCACGAACGTAGCCACCATCTTCTTTGAAGTGCTTCGAGAGCGAACAACTTTAGTCGGCTTTGGCTCGTTTTGGAAAACCCAGACTGTAGATTGTTGTTTGGAATCAGGATCGTAGGCATAGATCCAAGATTCGTCACCACTGATGATGTCGTAGACTTGATTTGACTCTCCTCGGTTGAACCTCTGAAGAGTTTTCTTACACCATCTGATGCGGGCCGCCTTATGATCGTCGGAAAGCAAATGCGGGATCCAACGGCAAACTAGTTTTCGCACACCAAGCGCCTCATGCAATATCTTTTGAATGGTTGTCCCTGAGATGCCTAATAACGCCTCTATCTCTCGATATGTCACATGACGATCTTCGACGATTAGTTGTCTCACAGCAACGATGTTATCTTCAGTGAAGGCGGATTTTGGACGTCCTTCACGAGATTTGTCACTAAGTGTGGTATGTCCACGCTCAAATTCCAAATACCAGCGTTCGATGGTCCGCAGACATGGGACTTCATCATGGAATACAGATGTTAACTCTTCGAAACACTGAAGTCGCGTGAGGCCTCTTCGAAAGTTATAGAAAACTAGCTGACCCGGCAAACGTTGTTTTGCCTTATAAATTATAGATAATTAAATTTTTCCTGAATTTTCTTTGCTATAAACCTCACGGAGCCCGAGACCTTTCCAACGAATGCAAAACCGTGGAAATCGGTTCGTGCGTTCTGGAGTTATAGCGTCAGGAAGGAAAACCCGACTTATTTTTATTATAGAAAATTATTGCACGAACATTTTCCTTAATAAGATTCATTTTCGTACGTGACCTGACAGATTCAAACCAACGCTGTGACTAAACAATTGCATTAATCCTAATGCTTTCAATTGTTTTGATATTCGAAATTCTAACAAAGAAGACCGTTCAAAATGGACCAGCTTTGTTCCACAGATATCATATTCGGTACTTCAAACAATTTGTTACGCGAACTTATTTCACCAGATGTCGTTACTTGTCTCGAATTTCCATAAATCTGAAGTTGTAAAACCATTATATGGCTACAGAATTCCACGTATCGGTCCAGAATTTATAAAGAAAATAATTATTTTAACTAATAAGATTTATTGACCGCAAGATGACTTGACTAACTGCCATATTATTGGAATACCAATTCAGATTTATGGATATTCAAGACAAGTAACGACATCTTGTGGTGTTTTATGTTAACACCTGACTCCCAAATGTGAAACTTCAACATCCATTATCTTTTAACTTATCAAGAGTAGGATGAAAATACTAACACCATGGCTTTAGTTCGCATAAATCAAATGAATAATCCATGTCTCGTAATGGCAGGTGGCACATAAAATAAAATTAAGGTACCTCTAACACCCAGGTAAAATCCCTAGGGAAAAACGCCGATCTTCTTTGAATTTTGAAAAGTTCTAATTTTAAAATTGGCGGCAAATATACAAACGACAGAACTTAAAAGGCATGCCTAGTAAATCTCTCTGAACTTTGGTGTTCCCGGTTACGATCAGCTTTCTTGCTCTCACATCTCTATTTCCCACAATCTTCAGCATTCCATGTAGTGAGTATGTCAGCCCTTACGACGACAAGCCAACACTTCTTGGGTCTTCCCAATCTGCCGCGGCCGAGCGGAGACGCCATAGCAAGACATTTGGTTCTAACAACAACTAACAAATACTAATGTAGGTTATAATAACTCACCAAACCTTCTCCCCAAGCAGCCCAAGACCGCCGTATCCTCTATGACCCTCAGGTCACAGGCCAGAGCCAGCTCAAACCCTTCAGCCACAGCGTACCCTGTCACAGCAGCTATTGTTGTCTTATCACAGAGTGGACGACGATTGAGCCGATTCTGAAATAATAAAAAAAGTCGCAATGAATAAAAAATATTACAGAACATAGCACAGTGCAATATAAACAACCAGTCTTGTCTACTAGTACAGGTACTACTCTATTTCAGAATCTTAGATCAAAAATGTAAACAAAGAACTGTCAATATCAACGGAAAAAGTAAATAAAGAGCTGTCACTTTCAAATAAATGTATGCGCTTCCACTGTGCCACACGGGAATCCATCTACCAGAACAGTTTTAAAACTATTGAGTGGCTGGGCTTGGCGTTCAAACCGAGGTTTAGTCGGTAAACAAAACAAGGAGAAATCATAAATTCACCATGTCATGTGGGTTCCCGTGTGGCACAGTGGTAGCACACTGCCCGGCAAGTGAGGGGCACAGGTTTGAATCCTGTCATAGGGGAATTTTTGATGATGTATTTCTCCTTGAGATGCCTTGAGCAATAAAAACAAGAAATATTAAATAGATTACAAACAAACTTACAGAAGCATCTTTCAGAGTATTATATCCTTTCTCAGCAATCTCATCCATATCAAAACCTGAGCAGAATGACCCTCCTTCCCCATTGAAAACAAGGACTTTGGCCTCTGCATCTTTATCGAAGCAGTCGATGGCTGCAGCCATTTCTCGAAGAGTGTGCTCATCGAGGCTGTTTCTAGTCTTCTGGCGGTCTATGTTGATTGTCATTATCTCGCCAAACTTCTCTACTACTACATCTGGTTGAACAAAAAGGGATGTATTAGGCCGGGTGCACTTTAGATATGTTTTCGTCCATTCATGCACTAACGTACGAAGTCGTACAAACAATCCCATCCTTCCAAGTACTATGGAAGTGCAGAGACTGCATACAAATCTGTATACGTACAACTAATTTCGTATGCAGTCGCAAAACATATTCAAAGTAATATCGATTTAAAAAGTAGCCTATGTTTTATCCAAAATCTTCAGCTATCTATATACCGAGTTTCATCGCAATTGGTTCAGCGGTTTTCGCGTGAAGGCCCCTTAAAAATATTACTAGGAAATAGTAATAGGATATCAAGAGGGCAAAAATGAACGAATTACCTACTGTGTAAAATTACTCTAGCTTGAAGTTAGCATAATTAAAATAGGTGAAAAAGGCTTCTAAATTGATATAAAAATGTAATTAGAACTGCCGGTATCACAACATAACCTTACTTTTCTTGACATCTTCGGGTTTTATACTTTCTTCTTCTTTTTTCTTTTGAGCGTCAACATCATTCGCTAAAAAGCGAATATTACGAGGTTTTATTAAGTTGGAATTAGCAGTGGCGAATAATTTTCGCAATAAAATACGCATTTTGTTATTTTTACGCAAAAAGAAACAGAAAAATAATTAGTTGACATTGACAATGACGTTATTGAAATATTCTTTACACTGACAGTAAAAAAATAACACAAAAGATTTAACAACGCCCTCTCTGATCCAGTAGCAAAACAATACTAATTCGCTGTTAGAGCTACCAAAAACTAGATGGCAGCGCATGTATTTTAACCACAGAAAAACGTTTTCTTTCTAAAAATAAAACAATTTTAACGAACAATCGGTAAATTAGTAGGATAAGGCGGTTGTTATCTTAAACCTACTAACTAACGGACTTATAAAAGTTCATCTTCTCATCCGAGCGATGTTGCCGGTTGCATCCCTCTCGGAAGCCCTGGGTCCGCTAAACCCCAAATTGTTTTTTATTATTTGGGGTCGGCGCAGTCGGTAAGTCATCACATCATTGACCATACCTTCTGCAAATGTTTTTACGGCCGACCGCCTGCCTGACACAAACCCTCTTAGGGATCAAGCGGTTTATCCGCCACCGCGCTGGGAGAACTTAAGGTCTGCTAATCTCCCTCAGATCCCTTAGTCGCCTTTTAGTCGAATGAATATTTTGGAAAACCTTGTGGAGGGGACCCTATAAAAGTAAAATCTTAATCCGAATAATATCGATATTAAGGTAGAAAACTAAATTTTTCATAATTTATTTTGGTGTTAAGTTTGTATGGAAATGGTAACAGTCGCTGCGTTCTTAAGTGAGAGCTCCAATGTACACAGTTATAACAATAAAATATTTATATTCTTTTTCTTATATGACTTGCAGGCTTGCGTAGTCCACACTTATAAGCCTCACCTCCGTCTACCTCCAAAATTTGACTGCGAGAGTTCGCTTTAATTGATACTTCTATCTTCTTTCTAATATATAAAATTTCCATGTCACAATGTTAGTTACCGTACTCCTCCGAAACGGCTTTGCCGATTTTTATCAAATTTTATATGCGTATTCAGTAGGTCTGAGAATCGGCTACTATCTATAATTTATAAGGCAAAACAACGTTTGCCGGGTCAGCCAGCTAGTACTGGATAGATTTCTTTTATACCTACAAGAATATTATCTACTCTAAACTCAATACTAAGTAGGTCTACATTAGTCTACAGTCTATAGTCTACATCTCACTTTTTAATTGTACCTAACTTAAGCCGTGTATCTATCTATCTACCGATACTCTATTTCAGAAACTTAGATAAAAAATGTAAATTCGAAAGTGACGGCTCTTTGTTCACCTTTTCCTATAAAATTGACAGTTCTTTCTTTACATTTTTGATCCAAGTTTCTGAAATAGAGTATAATAAAATTCTTCTTTTTGTGTAGTGGTGTGGTGTGATGTAGGTATCACATCTAGTGTCAGAGTAGTCAGATCGCCCTTAGGCCTCTAACTTGACCTAACGATTGCTATCAGAGATAACAACGATAACCAACTGCTTAACGTACCATCCGAAGCACGGAGGAGCTCGAAAAAATAAACGTTTAGGTACCACAAAAATTATCGGTCACCCATCCAAGTAATGACCGCGCCAAGCGTTGCTTAACCCGCAAGACCATTCAATGCAGCTAGGCCAATGAGCTCCTTCCTATATTTAAGGTTAACATTATAAATATCTGCTTGGGATGATTCCGTGAAAATAGCACTGATAACTGCTTATTTTTTAATTATCTGCATGGTTCTTATGAGAGATCTAAATCGTTCGATGCTTTATGATTAGGTAGGTAACCTACTGATTTGATGATTAGATCCTATTTCATTCCACTAATCTACCTACTAATTTACAAAATGCGAAGGTTTGTGTGTTTGTTTTCCTCCTTTAAGCAAAAACTACAGTAGGTAGGTGCAGTAGGGGTTTGACTTAGAGACTAAACGTTTGAAAACACGTTAGTCACAATTATTTAATTTTATTTATTACGTATGTTTTAATTATTATTTAATATTTGCGGTATCTATCTTCTAAAAGTACTTATCTTTAAAATGTGTTGTCCTAACTGACTGACTGATCAACGCACAGCCTAAACCGCTAATAATAGAGAGCTTAAATTCAAAGAGTGTATTTATGTTCTTTAGATGTAGGCATCCGATAAGAAAGGGTTTTTAGAAATTCCCACGGGATCGGCGACGTATGCGAGTGAAACCACGGGATACAGTTAGTCTAGTATAAAGTTAGAGAAATTTATTATTTTCGAATACAAAGTGAACCTATCATTAGACCGAGACAGCTCACGATGTTATCAAAATAAAATAATCGACTTATATTTATAAATTGTCATTTAGAATTTATAGATTATTAGATTATAGGTAGTTATCTAAACGGCAGATGGTGATCCATTTAAGTATTTATATACTAGCTGTACCCTGCGGGCTTAGCTAAGTATTTGAAATGATACCAAAATGTAGAAAACGATCTCTTCTCATCCGAGCGATGTTCCTTGTCCATCCCTCTCGGGAGCCCGGGGTCCGCTAGACCCCAAATTGTCATTTTTTATGTAGGGTCGGCGCAGTAGGTAATTTATCACTTATATCTTCTGCAAATAGATTTGGCAACATTTTTACGGCTTGCCGCCTGCCTGACATCAACCTTCCTAGGGACTAAGCAGTTAACCCGCCACCGCGCGGGGATAACCTAAGGTTTGCTAGTGTCCCTAAAATGCCTAGCCTTTTACGACACCCAACGTTTGTATGGAGAAAGAGTAGATAGACTTTCCTCCTAAGTCCGTCACACGTCCTTTTGTTTCTCCCCGCCATACAAACCATACAATTAACATTTAGCAAGAATTGGACATTCCAAACATCCCACCCTAAAATCAGAGCTCAGTTCCTAACTGACATTTAATCTGTGGTTTTAACGTCAGAATCGTGAACTCGAGCCGCAATGAAAGTCACGATTTTCGGGTTTAAATTGTTTAAAAAGCGCTTAGTAAATGCTAACCTAGACTCGAAATGATAGCCCGAAATATCATAATTATTGTTGTAAGAGGCTGTCTATCACACCGTAGTGTAACAAGTAACTTAGAATGTTCGGGAATTTTAGTGGGAACGTGGTGAGGGAATGTATTGCTGATGCTTGTGAAATCTAGTTAAAATATGGGTTTTTTTTAAGTTTTCAGAAAACATGCAAGTTTGCATACTATAAAGACAATACCAGTTTTTGTATACCAGTCAATATACCTATTTGGCGCAAAGTATTGCCATTCAGCGTGGCAATGCGGCCAGCATTTTGGGCTACCAAGTATCGAGAATTTATTTAGTTATGTGCTATTTTTATAAATATGCATACTATTAAGCTCACAATACACGGGGGACACTGACGCTGCAACTTTACCCATAAAGCCCACACCTACAGCACACATGCACGAATTCCTTTATAATGTGTGCTGTAGGTAGGCTCTATACTATAGGTTAAGTTGCAGTGTCAGTATTGTCCGTATATTATTAATTACCATCTTCTATCTATATATATCTATCTATATATGTATATATATATACAGGGTGTACGGAGACCAGTGGATGTCCCGGCACGGGCGGGGAAGGGTTAAAGGCGGGTTGACTGCCCAGAATACGTTTTTTTTTTCTATCTCAAACGGTTCGAGCTGTACGTCACTTTTTAGTAAAAATTGAAAAATGTCTACTTTTTTGCACATTTCGGGGCATCACGTCCACAGATTAAGCGATAGCATTGTTTTTTTTTTCGCCATGTGTTCACTAATATTGATGTTTGTAAATCACCTTAATTTTTTTTTAATACTATAGTTAGTAACTTACAGGATGTCCCCAAAGATAGATTTAGTCTTATAAACTTTACTTTCTGCTAAGTTTGAGCATCTGTGGTGTAAAAAAAATGTATGTATATACTAATAACTTTTTGTCATTAGTTACTAAGCTAGTGCTATGAATGCATCGAAGGTACTATCTTTCATGAAAAAATTAAAACAAGTATTGTACAAAAAAGGACACTTATTAAGACTTAATATATCATAATGTTACAGCAAATGCTCAAATTGTCCTCCTCTTGCCCTTATACAGGCCCTTAACCTTTTAATAAATGATCTCTTAAGGACACGATTATAATTTTTTTCTCCTATTTGTTGTACCGCTTCGTGGACGCGTAGACGCAGCTCTTCAATTGTGGTTATGTTTTTTTTTGTATACTTGTTCTTTTAAACACCCCCAGTAAAAAAAAGACTTATAGACTAAATCTATCTTTGGGGGCATCCTGTAAGTTACTAACTATAGTATTAAAAAAAAAATTAAGGTGATTTACAAACATCAATATTAGTGAACACATGGCGAAAAAAAAAACAATGCTATCGCTTAATCTATGGACGTGATGCCCCGAAATGTGCTAAAAAGTAGACATTTTTAATTTTTTACTAAAAAGTGACGTACAGCTCGAACCGTTTGAGATAGAAAAAAAAAAAAAGTATTCTGGGCAGCCAACCCTTTCCCGCCAGCCGCCCGTGCCGGGACATCCACTGGTCTCCGGACACCCTGTATATAAATGAAACCCGTTTTCCGTTGTCACGACATAGCATGAAAACGGCTTGACCGATTTGGCTGATTTTTTTTTTGTAGTTTTCTAAAACTTTGTACAAGGTTCTTACGGAAAAAAATATTAAGAAAATCTCTCCGAAAATTTACGCTAAGGCGGTACGAAGTTCGCCGGGTCAGCTAGTTACTAATATAATTAGTATATAAGACCTAATTATTTTCCTATTATCGTACCAATTGTTTGATTTTACGCTCTAAAATTTTGCGTACTAGCATCTTACGTCCTTCATTCACATCTGTAATTCTATATGGGCCCTTAAGGTAGGTACCTACTTCTTTCTACAATGGTGTAACGTTCACCCCAAGTTAGCACTACAATTTAGAAGAAGTAATCAACGCATACCTGAGTAATGTCGCTTGGGTTTAGGTTTAGGCTGACGGTTCCCATAGGAAATGGAGGTAGGTATGCTGTATGATTGTCACGCGAGGTTCGGCCGGGTAGCCTGATTGGTGTGGGGTGCAGGGTGACCATACCAGGTTAAGTTTTATAAATTCTGTGAACATCACACATCGACATCTAGCGCTTTAGTAAGCTATTAAAGTAATGCAGGGGTGACTAGACCAGTCTCAGGAACCGCTGATCCGATTTAAAAATATCTTTCAGTGTTGGATGGTCCATTTATTGTGGAAGGCTATTAGCTATTATATTATATATTTTTTTTAAATTAGGTGGATGAAGTCGCGGGCACTGCTAGTAATGTGTATAAATATACCGTCGTATTCTTCAGATTGAGGCATGTGTAGTGAGGCATTTGCCACACACGCCTCGCGATGTCTGTCTGTACGCAGTTTTGTGCTCATTTTTAGCATAAAAACGCATAGGTACTTACACAAAATGCGTCACAGACGATTCTCCAAATCCCTCTCAACATGGTGCACCTACACAGGTACATATGCCTGCTTGTCGTTTGCCCCAGCAGCCCCCGGGCTTCCATAATGCCCTGCATTGACTCGGCATCTTAATGACTACTCAATCTCCTATTTTGACAATAAAATACCTGAAAATTGGATCTAGATTGCTTCTAGATTGATACCGTTATGAAAGGGAGTTTTTGATCGATTTTGTTGTGGTTACTAGGTAGGTAAAACTATATAGGTACGGTTTCGGAAACTATTTCTAATTTCCAAAAGTCGTAGTACAATAAATTGTTCGCCTAGACGTGTAGAACAACGTATAAGCAGCTTCTCCATTAAATCCAACATTCTGTATTGCGAAAGTGAAATTCGGCGCAAGTGAACTCGCCGAAGTCTATCATAGGGGTAAATACAAACTTACGGTCTAACACAACCATTTTGTTTATGGGCCAAAGAGGAAGATTTGGTCTTTGGCCCATAGACCAAATGTTTTTATTTCCTATGCCATAAATCGAAAGGTAGACGGAAGATAGAGACCCCTATGACGGACTTCAGAGAGTTGACCTTATGCGAAAGTGACAAAATTATCTTGGTGACATTTTTGCGAAAGTGATTTTCTGCGTCAAGTAAGACTTACTGGCTGAATTTGTCTGAAATCTGGCACACAAGGCAGGTAACTTTTACCCCGGTCTCAAAGGAACGGGAAGTATAAGTAGGTACCTACCTATGTTACCTATTTCTCGAGCATTCGCATTTTAGATAAACAATCGCAATGCACAGTATTTCACAGTTAAGAACGCGGCGACTGTTACCATTTCCAAACAAACTTAATACCAAAATAAATTAAGAAAAATTTAGTTTTCTACCTTAATATCGATATTATTTGGATGAGGATTTTACTCTTTAAAAGTAAATTCCTCATTTTTTTTTCATTTTTTCTTTAAATCATTTTCTCCGTTTTATTTAATTTCGAATGAATATTTTGGAAAACCTTGTGGTGGGGACCCACCCTTTAAAAGTAAAATCTTAATCCGAAAAATATCGATATTAAGGTAGAAAACTAAATTTTTCATAATTTATTTTGGTATTAAGTTTGTATGGAAATGGTAACAGTCGCCGCGTCCTTAAGCAATGCCCGTAGCGACTATTATATAGGTATATACCTATTCTAATAAATAGTGTACGCGGCAGTTGTTTCACTGCTATTTTCCCTTTTCTAATACCAATAATCAGGCGGTTATACTGGTTACACTTTGTCTACATCTACACTATCTACACTTATATTATAAAGAGGAAAGATTTGTGTGTGTGTGTGTGTGTGTGAGCGTATGTTTGTAATGAAAAAACTCAAAACTACCTACAGATATATCTCTGCTGTACAGAGAGCTAGCTAAACGTTTGGTGGAGGCTTCGGGTGACCGGAATGCTGGCTTGTATTTTGCCCAGAAAATAAGTATTTGTATACAACGGGGCAATGCAGCCAGTATTCTGCGCACTTTTCCCTCCACCAAAAGTTTAGCTGATTTAGATTTATTTTAGTTTTTAGTTAGTTTTATTTTAATCAGTTTTAGTTTTAATTTAGTTTTTAATTTTAATTATGTTTTATAGGTGTTTGGTTTCATTATAAATAAAAAACTTAGTGCCAAAAAAAAACTATCTACTGGACCGATTTCAATAATTCTTTCACCAAAAGAAAGCTACATTCACCCTGAGCTTTCTATAGACAAGAAGTAGTCCAGATATTCCCATGGGATTGGGTCTTACGCAGGCGAAACCGCAATAAAACCGAGCTCAACAGCGTTCCCGAACCTCCCGATTAAACGGGAGATCTACTGATTTCCAAACCAATCTCCCGATCTACCGTAAAGCGATAACATTCTCCCATCTTTTTATTATTACTACAAAAATCATCTAAAAACCGGAGCTACATCGTCTATTATCCACATATGCATAGCTTTTCCAAATTTAATTAACAAGTAACTGTCGATCTGCAAAAACTTGACACTAGGAATAGTATAGATTCAAATGTCCCAATAAAATTTTGGGGAGCTGTAAGGCAACTAAAGACTGGTGATGACGAATTCCCCATTTTGGCAAAATTTGTTTTTGATATATTCACTCCACCTCACTCTTTGGCTAATATAGAAAGAATTTTGTTCTAGCATAAATTTATTGAAAACGAGACAAATTTTAATATTTTTGAGGGTTGAAGTTGAAGGTCTTATTCCAAGCGTCACATGGATGGTTGACCAAAGATGTTTGTTACTGTGTTGTGTCAAAAGGGCATTGGTTGCAAAAAAAGCGACTGATTTTTTATACTTAAAAAAAAATTGAAAAAAAAGGTTTAAAACTGCCTAATTTTATTTAGTCACAAAATCTCCGGTTTTCTACCGATATTTTGCCCACATTTCTACCGACTTATTTTTCTTTGGTTTGGTAACACTGGAGCTCAATATCTTACCTAAGTATCAAAAGTGGAAGATCTAGATTTTCAAAATTGCTATATTTTATAATTGTTGGATATCAAAACCGGACTGACATTCTAATAATAATTCTCTAGGTCTGTCATGTTGTCTGTCCCACGGTTTCACTTGCTTATGTCACGATCCCGTGGGAATATCGAGATGAAAAGAAGCCAATGTGTTATTCCAGGCCCCTGATTACGTAACTCTGTTGCTTACAAATCTCGATTGAAACAATTGAAATTGTTGACTTTTGCGTACATACAATTTGATAGTTACAGTTGCAATGGTAATTGTGAGCGACTGAATGACGTGAAATTGATGTGTAATCAACAATTTCAATTGTTTCCAATTGAGATTTGTTAGCAACAAAGTTAGTCATCGTCTTCGGCTATCTACATTATCGAGTTTCATCGCAATCATTTCAGCGGTTTTTGCGCTATGCTAACTTGTTTTAAAAACTGACAAGCTAAGCTAAACCAAACTTAGCTCGCCAGTTCAAACGGCAGTTTCCATCCAAACTTCCTTTAGTTTAGGCATAGAATACATAGTAGGTACAAGGTTTAGGTGTTTCTTAACGCTATGTGCCTATAAAATTATGAAATTATGAGACACATCGCAGTTGTAACGAGGTAAGAACACGCACATCCGTCCTCCTCCGCAGTTGAGAGTGTAATGCGTGATAATCACTATTATTTTATTCTAAATTTAAAATTAGAGATCGACTGTAGTGCAACAAGTCTCACATTCAAATTCGGTAAAAATCTTTCGGCTCTGTTAAGATTTAAAAAATTACTTGATATCTATACTACCTAGATATAAAATCAATGTTCTGACTGATTGATTGATTGACCCAGAGCCGAAACTGCTGGTCCTATAGTCATGAAATGTAAAGAGTAAGTCGCGTAAGTCCCGATACTGTGGGAATCCCATGTGTTACTCCCCGATAATGTAGCTTTCTATTGGTGAAAGAATTTTTAAAATTGGTACCTACTGCTGTTTTGGAGTCTTTTCGTTACAAACAAACAAATAAATCTTTCCTTTTTTTAATATTAGTAAACCTACCTAGATAGTATAAAAGATAGTGTAGACATTCTATGGTAAAAAAACAAAAATTAACTCCTTGCGTAAGATGGTTAGTTTCTAAAAAAAAAAATTGTGTCAAAATCTTACATCCGAATTGATAACCTTCTTATTTACTGGAAGCCCGTTAAACCTGGTAAATTTAAACAACTATGAAGACGTTTTCCAATTTGTATTAAAAAAAATACTTGAGAGGTGTCAAGGGACACCCGGATGGAACGAAATTCCAAAAAAAGTGCAAAAAGTGTCGTTACAACTTTTGGTCTTAATTTTTTCCGTCTATCCCCCTTTCGCAACGCGCGATAAGGAATTTCTTTTCAACTTTTCGGTTTCGGTTTCGGCCGGCGAGCTACCACGTCCCATCCCTACACGTATAAAATTGAAGAAGTTACTCGCGTTAGTTGCGCACGGCACGGGCTGCGCTCGCCAGGTTGTATAATTAGAAAATGAAAGGGTGGTGCGCACGCGGCCGCAGGCGCGCGCACTATCGCTCACCATCGCCCGAGCGCGGCGGCTAGGGACGGACTGTTTATTGATGTCGATAAGTTCTCGATTGTATGTTCAATACGAATTACGTGACGTATGGCGAAATAAACCCTTGACGAGTTTTGATGTGAAACATCTATAGGCGCGGGTAAACCTAAAAATTGGCGTGGTGATACAGGCCATGACGACGCCTCGCCACGCTATAAGTATAAACATAAACCTACCGATATGATGGAATATAATATGTACTATTATAATAACGTAGCGTGTCTATGTTTCACATCTGCCAGGCATCCCGCGACGGCTCACATTTTTTTTCTTTTCGGTGTAGAATAGATTATGGCCATCTGAAAAGTAGCCGGTGTAAATTTTTTGGTTAAGTTATGTAAACTCGTCAGTTTACATAACGTAACCAAAAAATTTACACCGGCTTTTAACATTTAATTACACATAATTTACATTTATTTAAATTAATAATATTTTTATTTATGTTTTTTTTTATGTGAAGGATTTATTGTGTCCCAATCCCAATCCTGAAGCAGGGCAAAGGTCAACTTTAAAAATATCAATTCATTTTCTAAAAACATGTAGCTATGTATATTTACATCACATTTTGTGTAGGCGTAGTTACATTTATTCAAATTCGGGTAATGTACTCGATAGACAAGCAATGTCCCATCTCTACAGTAAAAATACTCCCCACCCTAAGGGCAAATGGCAACATTCTTTATTTTCGAAATTCGAATATTAATAAGGCGAACATACACCGTATTTCACATCGAGATCTTCCATCTCTTTCGTACTTAAGCGAGCTTTACACTATTCAAGTGTACTCGGCCCGAGTTCACTGAAATCGGCACTTGTATTACTTCGTCTTAGCGTACTCGGACGTTGTTTTCCGATCTGCACCTGTATTATCTATCTAGTTGGTAACTCAGTTTGATAGGCACTATGCAGTACATTGCTGCTTTGAGATAATCAATAGCACCACGTTACGTCAAAGCTTGCATAGGAGACATAGATATCAACTAAATAGATAATCAGGTGCTTGACAAGCAATACAAAGAAATGTAGGTAAATAAAACTGTGTTAATATCGAAGGATGTTCGACATGGGTCCATCGAGTCCCAACTAGACTTACCAAAGGATAGAACCAGTGTTATAGTTAACAACAATTTTGAAATTAAGTAAGTTTAATTATCATTTTCCAAAAAAAAAAAATCCAATGCAGATTTCGCTTGGCCATTATGACGATTCCGTTAAATAATCCGCTTTCCGCTTGCCGTTACAAAACGTTTTTGGCCGCTTCCTATCAATCGCCGCAATCCTCTGGGTCTGGCGGCGGGCGAGTCCGCTAAGTTGGCAACACTGGATTATATTATGTGTTCTTAAACTATATCATACTAGCTGCGTCCCTCGTTTTCACCCTCGTATGTCCCGATCCCGTGAGAATATCTGGATCAAAAGTAGCTTATGTTAGTCAGGGTGAATGTAGCTTTCTAATGGTAAAAGAATTTTTGAAAACGGTCCAGTAGTTTTTGAGTTTATTCATTACAAACATACAGACACACAAATATACAAATCTTTCCTCTTTATAATATTAGTTTAGTTAGATAGATAATATCATCCATAATATCCATATCCAGAACACATATAATATGTGATCTATAGAATTTAATGATTTTCAGTAGTAAAACATACAGAAACACATACTCATATCCTGAAAAAAAAAACAACTCTATTTGTGGCACAAAATATTAATATAAAAACTTGAGAGGTGTCAAGGAACACCAGGTTTGAACGAAGTTCCAAGCAAAAAAAAAAGTGTCGTTACAACTTTTGGTCTTATTTTTTTCCGTCTAGCCCCCTTTCGCAACGAGCGATAAGGAACTCCGTTCCAATATTATGTTTCAAGGAAGAATACAGCCACACAATGTGTAAACAGAATTGAATTAGTAAGAATGTGTACAAGACGAGTGCACTCGGCTAGTGTAGCCCCCGCATTACATAAGCCACCTATCTTCCCTCCCTATCTGTGTAAAATGACCTTACCGGACCGAGATGTTTTATCTTTGGAGATTTATCTAAACTCTATAAATATTATGTAAAACTTTTATGTAAACCTATAATTATGTAAGGTAGGTATTTTTTAAGTTGAACCCAGACTGGAGTCTTGATAGCTTAAGGTACAAGTTGGCAACGGGCGACATGAGGCGGCAGCGGACGACACTACTGGTTTCTACGTATTTCTATGAAATTCCCTACGAAAGTCTCGGCCAATATTGGCCGAAACTTTTGTTGAACCCGAACTTTCAGTCGGACACTAGAGCCAATATGTAAATGCCATAAAACCTATATCTGCCATAATCATGCCCCAACGTTTTGTTTTTTTTTTTTCATTTTCTAACTGGAATGAATAGAAAAGAAATAAAGTTTAGAAAAATTAGAATTAAAAAAAAAAACAATACGTAGGGGCATAATCATGGCAGATATAGGTTTTATGGCATAAACATATTGGACCTAGTGTCCGGCTGAAAGCACAGAATTCATAAATAGTACAACTGAAAGTTCGGTTTCGGCGGCAGTTTCAGCCAAAATTGCCTTAAACTTTTGCCGAAACCGAAACGATTTCGGACAGTCGAGTTTGTTAGTTGGTCGTGCGAGCAGCATGACTGATATATTAGGGGTAAAAATAGAGGAGGTCAGCGAGATCCGGGGGTATTAATAGGTAGGTACGGCGAAATTTGAATAAATGTAGTGTATCTGTCTGGAGCATCTTCTTCTCATACGAGCGATGTTCCCGGTTGCATCCGTCTCGGGAGCCCGGGGTCCGCTAAACACCAAATTAATTTGGGGTCGGCGCAGTAGGTAAGTCATCATTGACCATACCTTCTGTAAATAGATTTGGCAATATTTTTACGGCCGGCCGCCTGCCTGACACCAACCCTCCTAGGAACCAAACAGTTCATCCGCCACCGCGCGGAGAGAACTTAAGGTTTGCTAGTCTCCCTCAGATCCCTTAGTCGCCTTTTACAACACCCACGGGAAGAGATGAAGTAGCCCTATTCAATACCGGGGCTACACGGCTTATTCTGTGGCATCATAGCTCCCAAACGGATAAACCCATTTCAATATAGTTTTCTTTCGTAGTAGGTACAAACAAACGTCCATTCACTTAACACTTACGTAATTAATCATCAATTGAACCATATTAATCTTTCTAAGACACTCGGACACCATATTTAACATGTAACAACGCAAATTGGGCGCTTTCAACCTAGTTTTTAACCTATTATTTAGTGTTAACCCGAGGCGCCATCTTGCCTTGTCAATGGTAATCCATTACGGTGATAAAACATCTAATTACTGTATTTATAAGCAGTTATTAATGTCGCGGATTAAGATTTCTATTGGAGGTCGTAGGTTTTGATTAGGGGTGTTACGAATATTCGCATCCGCATCCGTAAATGCGGAATATTCGCAATATTTCAGACATCATTTCAGGCATCAGACATTATTTCAGGAATTTACATCCGCATCAATCAATGCTTTACAAATACCTGTCTACTACAACTACCTACTTTAAATTCTGTTGTGTCACAAGTAAAACTAAAAACTTGTGTAATATTGTTCTAAAAATATGATTAAATAAATAAAACAGTTAAAATTAAATTGATTTTCAGTTATTTACCTATGCGCTGAAAATTTAAATAATTATCCTTTTATAATTCCAAAATCCGCATCCGCAACACATCCGCATCCGCATCAAATCCGCATCCGCGGATGTGAACTTCAATAATCCGCATCCGCATCTGCATCCGCGGATGTCTAAATTTTTGCATCCGTAACAACCCAGGTTTTGATAAGAGCTTTGCCTGACGTTCACGAGTAAAATCGCGGGTTGGGGATAGTGTAACTTTTATAGAAAGTGTATGTAAGTGTGAAACAAGAACTTTTAAAAGCTTCTAGAAGCTTTTACAACTACCTAAGTAGTTTATTTGTTTTCAGTTGCAATGTTTTTTATCTTCACGATAAGTTTTTCGTATTAGGTATGTGCGTGGCCAAAAAAAAACTTTCTCGAGTTCCTCCATACTTAGGAAGACACGCAGTTGGTCCCGGTTGCTATCTCTGAAAGCAGTCGTTAGGTCAAGTTAGAGGCCTTAGGGCGACCTGACAACTCTAACACTAGGTGAATGAAACACACCACTACAAGAAAAGAAGAAGTTTACGATACGACTTAGACTGGCGCAGAAATTATTATTTGTTCTTTATCGCCCTCCAAAATCACCATACCATGCAACCGTGACCACTGACATCAAAAAGTGCGCGAAATCTTGCACAGATAAGTAATTTCGCGCGCCACAGATCCTTGTCTTTGTTTGAGGGGTACACGTGTCCGCCAGAGGGCGGTCACGTGACCATGTTTGCTGTAGTTCCAGGGTTCTTGCACCCTTTATTAAGTTTCGGCTAGTTTTCCAATAACGAACGCTTGTAGACTTGGGCTTGAGTTACCTCAGATCAATGGGATTTCAAAGTTATGGGTTTGGCGGTTTGGGTAGGTATAGTATAGACTAGAGAAAAGTGCAAGGGGTACCAACTATTAGGTAAACTGGGGTAGGTATATATAAGAAGTATAATTTTACCCATGTAGGTAAACTTATACTTCATACAGAGTCGATTTCTAAGTAATTTTAAGTACCTAAGTGCCAGTAAATGAAAATTAGAACAGATCCTATCCTACTAATATTATAAATCCTATCCTACTAATCCTACTATCCATCCTACTAATATTTGTAACGTCAGCCTCATGCCAGCCATGCCGCGCGGTCGAGCCAAGCCATGCCAACGCCGACCCGTAAGCCGAGGGTCCTGCCAACGCCAAAGCCACGCCGAGCCATTGCATATTTAGTGATAAGTTAGATAGTAGGGGGCGCTAGTGGGGTGACATTGCCCCGCCCATTTGATTTGAGGTAGGAGAAATTGTATAAATTAGGCGGGAGCTCATTTTATGCTCCCTATTCTGTATCGTAGCTGATCTAAGCTGAAACTCTGTCCAGTTTGTCTAAAAATAAAGAAGATTTAAATTATCATTATCTTTCATTCCTGGTCGCTTCTACACTCAGAAGTGGGATGAAAAGACAACGTTCAGAGGATTTTGGACATGGAGTCCGACCTCCAGGCTGGTTTTCTTCGCACCAAGATCCAAACTCGTCGGAAGAAGAAGACGAAGTCCCGCAACCATCTGCACGAAAAATACTGAAACATTTGCTCGAAAACAAAGTCGACAGGGCAATTAGTGACCTCAATCAAGAATCAGCCACGTTTGGACTTAAAAATCACCGAGCAGCTTCGTTAATTCCAGAATTTGATCCGGACGGAGAGGACTGCACCGTTTCAGCATGGTTGAAGAAAATAGAACAACTGGGCGATATTCACGGTTGGAGCGATTTAGTCAAAGCATTCTACCTTCAAGACAAGTTGCGCGGCCAAGCACGTAAATGGTACAACAGATTGGACGAGTATGATTTTTCTTGGGAGCAGTGGAAACAAATGCTGTTACGCGCTTTTCCTAAACATCGAGATTACAGTGCCATGTTGGACGAGATGATGCAGCGAAAAAAGCAACTCAACGAAACTATGACCAAATATTATCAAGATAAAGTCTCGTTGTGCTTTCGATGCAAATTATCAGACAGCGCCAGCGTGTCGTGCATAATTCGAGGACTACCCGCATCGTTACAACCGAATGCGCGAGCATTCCAATGCGAACGACCAGATGAGCTGTATGAATCATTTTTGTGTGCCCTGGATGATTATCGCGGCTTAACACCGGAAGTTCGAGCGACGACAAGTAAAGATTTCAGGCCCTTACCAATACCAGAAAAGAAAATTAATCCGGACGTTGATCCTTGTCCGCGCTGCAAAAAAACTGGTCACATTTTACGTAATTGTACACAGCCTGATCAACGTATTTGCTTCAAATGTGGTGCACAAGGACATATTGCTCTTCGCTGTCGTGGTTCGAGTGTACCTTCAACACCAGTGCCAGCAAGTAACAACATCAAGGAGATTAAGTTAATCCATGACTATAATGATGTCTATAAGAAAACTGTCAAAGTCAACGGATGTTTCGTCAAAGCTTATATCGACACAGGAAGCCAAGTCAACGTGATAAGTGATAGAATTACCAGACTTTTATCGCTTGAAATAACTCCTACGACGGTCATTTTTAAAAGTTTTTCTGGCGGATTAATTACTAGCTGCGGCGAAGTAACGTTCAAATTGGATATCGATGACATACAGGTATCGTGCAATGCTCATGTGACTAATATCGAAATGGATGATATTTGTCTATTGATCGGTCAACCATTGATAAATTCGGAGAATATGACATTGACCGTACGCAATAGAATTGCCGTATTACAAAACGATCCAGACTTTACAACGAAGATTAATTTAGTAGAAGAACCGTCAAAATATCGAGTGGTTACTGCGAGCAACGAAACTTTACCTCCTGGCACTTCAATCATCCGAGTCCAGGTCCTGGGAAACCTAGAGGCCAACGAAGTCTGCACTACTCCACGTCACTTCGAGTTTCAAGGAGCTTCATATTCGCTGCCAGCTACCCTGATGCGAGGCGGTGAGGGCTACATCAAGATTATCAACACCGGCGACAAGAACATCGTTTGGAACGCCGGCCAAGTTTTGACACGAGCGGAGAGCTGCGAGCCAAGTAAGGTTAGTCAAGCCATGCCAATTGTTTTTAGTTTGTCGTGTATTCAGCCAAGCCAAGTATCTAAATGGCCATGCTCATTAGCAACAGTTTTAAATATAAACAAAGTCGTAGAGCCAAGCATTGGTGGCGTTTCTGTAGATAAAATAGAAGTAGGAAATCTAAATGACAGCGAACGTAAGGATTTAATTAATTTATTGTTACGATTTAAACATAGTTTCGCTTGTAGTACAAAAGACCTTGGGTGTACAGACTTATTGCAAATGAAGATTAAACTCACAACAGATAAGCCTTTATACCGTCAGCCTTATCGATTATCTCATAATGAACAAAGCATTGTTCAATCAAAAATTACTGAATTGTTAGAGGCAGGTATAATAAAGGAATCTGAATCAAATTATGCAGCTCCTGTGATATTAGTGAAAAGGAAAAATGGGGACAGTAGGTTATGTGTAGACTATAGGGCGCTTAACGCAGTGACGGTAAAAGATAGATATCCTCTGCCTAACATCGAAGATCATATTTCTAAATTAGCTGGCAAAAAATATTTTAGCTGTTTAGACATGTCACAAGGTTACCATCAATTATTATTGGCACCTGAAGATACTCACAAAAGTGCTTTTATTTGTCAGCAAGGTCATTATGAGTATGTCCGCGTTCCATTTGGTTTAGCTAATTCACCATCGGTTTTCATGAGGTTGATTAACAAAATTGTAAATTCAATTCAAAATTCCAATAATAACGACAAGAACAACGACATTTCTTCAACGGATATTTTAGCATTTCTTGATGATATTTTACTACCCTCGATTGATATTAAATCAGGAATGAAAATACTAGAAACGGTCTTACAAAAATTTGAAAGTTTAAATCTTAAATTAAACATGAAAAAGTGTTCATTTTTGCAAAACAGAGTAACTTATTTAGGACACGAAATCTCTCAAGACGGGGTGCAACCAGCTCAATCAAAATTAAACGCGGTTTCACAATTTCCTGTGCCTAGAAATGTCCATGAGGTTCGTCAATTCATTGGTCTTTGTAGTTATTTTAGAAAATTCATATATAGATTTGCCCTTATAGCTCGCCCATTAACTGATTTGACAAAGAAAAATCTACCATGGGTTTGGAATAGTAACCAAATGAATAGTTTCGAACAGTTGAAGGAATGTCTTTGTTCCAAACCGGTATTAGCACTGTATGACCCCACGTTGATAACAGAAATACACACAGATGCTTGTAAAGTAGGTATAGCGGGTATATTATTACAAAAACAGCATGATGATACCTTAAGACCTGTAATGTATTTTAGCCGTGTCACATCCAAAGAAGAGCATATGTATCACAGTTACGAACTCGAAACACTCGCCGTAGTCGAATCGTTGCGTAAATTTAGGATTTATATCGTAGGTAAAAATATTAAGGTTGTTACGGATTGTACAGCCGTACGCGCAACTTTAACCAAACGAGATATAATTCCTCGTATTGCAAGATGGTGGCTATCGATTCAAGACTATGACATTAGTGTAGAATATAGGGCTGGAGATCGCATGAAACATGTGGATGCACTTAGTAGAAATCCGATAGATTTAAACAACATAAACCGACTCGAGGTTACAGATTGGTTCTATACTGTTCAGGTGCAAGATGACAAGGTAAATAACATAATTTGTCAACTGAAAAACGGTTCAGCTGGTTTAGATATTACTAAGAATTATGTTATCGTAGAGGATAGGTTATATAGAAAAACTCTTATGGGAAATCGTTTAGTGGTTCCCAACGTAGCTAGGTGGAAAATCGTTCAAATGCATCACGATGATATTGGTCACGTAGGTCTAAAACGTAGCATGGATCTTATTAAAAACGATTATTGGTTCCCTAAAATGACTCGTTTTATTACAAAGTATATTAAAGCATGTTTACATTGTGCTTACGGTAAAGGAGAACACGGGAAAAAAGAAGGTCTATTACATCCTATTCCAAAACCTTCTGAGCCATTTCGAACAATTCACATCGACCATTTGGGACCATTTTGTAAAACAAAAAAAGGCTATACATATATGTTAGTTATTACGGACTCTTTTTCAAAATTTGTAATTGCCGAACCAACTAGGACAGTTAATTCAGTTGAAACGATTAGAGCTTTAAAGAAACTTTTCTGTTTATTTGGATATCCGGATAGAGTAGTCAGTGACCATGGGAAAGCGTTCACCAGTAGATATTTTAAAAAATTTAGTTCTGAAAAGCAATTTAAACATACTTTGACAACTATTGCATGTCCACGCTCAAACGGTCAAGTTGAACGAACCAATAGAACCATCCTCAATGCTTTACGTGCCACAGATCCAAGTGAAGCTGCTAATAATTGGGTTAATAGTTTACCGGATGTTATTTGGGGAATAAATAATACGTTAAATGATACCACAGGTTTTAAACCATATGATTTAATGTTTCCTCGCAGTGGTAGATCGATATGTGATGTTACTATACCCGAACGAACAGTAGAATCAACGCAATCTAAACGTAGTAAGGCTCGTGCTCGAATCGAAAAAGCTAGTGGTCGAATGAAACATAATTTCGATAAACGTCGTAAAAATGCTCATATATATAAAAAGGGAGATTTAGTGTTATGGAGACAGGCCCCAACTAGTAGTGCTGCTAAAATCAATACAAAGTTAGATGACCTTTACTCAGGACCTTATATTGTAACTAAAGTGCTAGGCAATGATAGATATAGGATAAGAAGTATCAAAGGATTGAGGGGATATAAAAAGTTTATGGGGTTAGTCTCTGCTGATTCTTTACGACCATATCAGAGCATCGCTGCTGTGTCTGACAGTGGTAGCAGCTCTGATGAGCAGTTAGAAACTGAAGATCTCATTGACCTACTAGAGAGCTAATTCAGTGTGTTTCTCCTATTGCGGGAGCAATTGTTACAGGATGGCCGAATGTAACGTCAGCCTCATGCCAGCCATGCCGCGCGGTCGAGCCAAGCCATGCCAACGCCGACCCGTAAGCCGAGGGTCCTGCCAACGCCAAAGCCACGCCGAGCCATTGCATATTTAGTGATAAGTTAGATAGTAGGGGGCGCTAGTGGGGTGACATTGCCCCGCCCATTTGATTTGAGGTAGGAGAAATTGTATAAATTAGGCGGGAGCTCATTTTATGCTCCCTATTCTGTATCGTAGCTGATCTAAGCTGAAACTCTGTCCAGTTTGTCTAAAAATAAAGAAGATTTAAATTATCATTATCTTTCATTCCTGGTCGCTTCTACATATTATAAATGTGAAAGTTTGTATGGATGTTTGGATGTTTGTTACTCTTTCACGCAAAAACTACTGAACCGATTGCGATGAAACTTGTAATATAGATAGCTGGACACCTAGAATAGCACATAGGCTACTTTTTATCCCGTAACTCCCGCGGGATCGGGACTTACGTGGGTGAAACCGCGGGGCGCAGCTATATTCTATAAATAACTATTTATAAGTCCATTTAAATATTTACTAGTTTGTAACTGGCTACGTGAAAGGAGAACATTTCCTTCTTTTGTATCTAACTGGTTACAAAATACAGTTACTAGGTGGCCGAAAAGTAAAAAAACATCATATGAATGGCGAACAACTTTTTTAGGGTTTCGTAGTCAACAAGGGACCCTTTTAGCTTCGTCTGTCTGTCTGTCCGCGGTTTTGAGACATTTAGGACTAAGACTCTGTAACTTTACATGAATATAGGTACCTAGACCTACCATCATTATATAGGTATTGACACACACGATAGTGACGTAACTATCGTGTGAGGCATGCATGATGGATGACACTTACACTGACGATTTACCTGAAACAGACCACATCTACAGCACACATGTAAAAAAGTTCATGTATGTGCGCTGTAGATGTGGTTTACTTTAGGTAAAGTGTAGGTAAGTGTAAGTGTCATCGGGTATTTTGAGATAAATAAATTAAGTCTTACGAGCAAGAGAAGCCGCCATGTTGTTCTCATAAAATGAGCAGTATTGCCAGATTAATCGAAATCGAAGGACGATGCCATTGAATGAATACTCACCTCTAAGCCAAAAATATTACTCAATTAAATAGAGTTCTTGGCAACAAATATACTAAGTATACTCCACTATATTCAAATAACAAAAACAAATACCTACTTCATAATACTAAGGGCTCAATACCAACTTAAACACACACGGATTTTCCTCAAACTAACAATTTTGTACACGATTCCAAAGACACTAGCGCCGACTGCAACTGCAAAAATAACATTGTCGGATAAACTTAAGGGCTGTAGCTACCAACTTAGAAATTGTAACGAATTTTCACGGAACTAAAGTTGTAGTAGGTAATTAGGAAGATACTAGCGCCGTTGTTAACTGAAGGGGGAAGTTGGTCAGGTTTTAATTCCGAGGGCTCTGATCGCAACGTCAACAATGCATGAGTGACACTTGACGTTTCGGACTGTTATCCCGTGTTTGTAGATGTGTGTTGGAGAGATGTGTGGATGCGGCAATTTGTGCACAGTTAGCTAAATACAATGTACCACTAACATAATTGGGTACGGAACCCAGTTACAAAACAAATTAAAACATGGTAAATACCCCGTTATGTAATAAATAATATTTGAAGTGAAAACAACCATGTATGGTTAAATAAAATCGTATTCTTACCCTTAGATTAAAACAAAAAACTAAAGATACGGTACTTATTCACGGCAAGTGTGACGATAAAACTGCGTCTAGCTGACGCACTAGCCTCAGTTGTATGTCGAACCGTTGCCGCGTGAGCACGTGCTGTCTCACTGCGATTATCTTTTTGAAATTTATGAAAATGCCATTTTACAAATGCCTGAATCGTTCAGGGAAACAAAAAAAACATTTCACGCGTAATTACTCAAATAATAAAATTAAATAAAAATACCTATATTAAAAGACAAATGTTTTTATCTACAATAATTTTATGAAAATGCATGCAGGTGTTTCTAGCTCATTTTTCGAATACCTACGCAATGTTAGAATTTACCGTATCTACTCTTGTTTGTTTCCATCTTAGTACGTACCTACTAAATTTGAAACTTTTTAATTGTTGTGTAGAATACGTGCTATTAAAATACCATATCAATTTTCCCTACATCCAACCAAATCTATCACCGAAAAATCGTCATAGAGCTGCGAAAGTGTTGATTTTTGTACTCAACAGCAATCGAAACAGCCCCGTAGTTCCCAGGGACCAACTCTCCAGGGACCAACGCGGTCTAATAGTAAACCAGTTAGCACCCTCGAAGAGCCAATTTCACCAAATTTGGTTTAGCCGGGATGGGGGAATTGTAATTTTGCGGATTCTGAAATTGAGGATGTTAATATGAGCTTTCTTATATTGTTTTCGTTGGCAAAATCCGTTTGGGAAATTTAAGAGAAAAATACATAACTAGGTATACTAGGTTCCTGGAGCGGTGTTGGTCTAGTGGTAGATACCGCGACTTTCATTCCGAAGGTTTCGAATCTTGGCCGACCACGCACCAATGTCTTTTACTTTAAGAAAAAATTAAGAGTGAAATTGTTGATTACAGGTTATTTTGCAAGTCAGATTCAAATTCTTCTTTGTGGCCTTCTGCTAACAGTCCAGAGCAATTTGGCCAGTTTCACGTTGTTAGTCAGAAGCGAAGAGTTATAGAACAGGATAGGTCGGTGGGTGGCTCAACAGTTGTAGCATAAGACATTCAGTCGATAACGAATTGTCATTGCAATTAAAACTAGCGACTGTACTTATACTTTTATTTTATAGTAACGTTGTGTATGTATGTGTATACCTACCTATAATTGGTAAGCACACTTGTCCATTTTTCAAAAAATGAGATTTTCTGTATTAGCTATCTATAGTGTACTGTACTGTTGGTGTACCTACTTAATAAATATAAACATTTTCATTGAAACAACTTTGAGCTATTATCTTCCAAATAAAATAAGTGTTAATTTTTTATTTGGAAGATAATTTACCTTTTGAGGTAGATCAGAAGGTTGCGAAAATCTTTATCCACTGTCCTCTTACGTAAACCAGCTCTAACACACGTATTTATAGTAAACTAGCAGCTCCCCGCGGTTTCACCCGCATAAGTCCCGATCCCGTGGGAATATCGCTTTCAAAAGTAGCTTATAGCCTTCCTCAATAAATGGACTATCCAACACTGAAAGAATCAAATCGGACCAGCGGTTCCTGAGATTAGCGCGTTCAATAAAACAAACAATAAAACAAACTCTTCCGCTTTATAATAGTAAAAATAGATTCTTAGCAATTACTTGTCTAAATAATGTGTCTGTCAAATTCTCGTTGACGTTAAAAAGAGCGAGACAGGGTCTTGCTTAGCGAAAGTAATCACTCAAATTCGTCGATAAATACGGGTGTAAGAGCTCTTTTCGCGGTAACATTTTTTGCTTGAAGAACAGTTCCAAACTCTTGTCAACCGAACTCTATAAACAAAGCTCATCAAAGATCCCCCAAAGATAGCGGTATCATCCACATAAATCATTTAGCATATTTCATATCTACTGCAGATAGCTACATTTTAGACCAGGGTGCGAACGTAGGTGGCTCTACGCTATCGAGCACTAGGATGACACGGTCGTTGTCTATAGTCATAAATTCACACTTGAAAGGACTACAGGGAATCTGTACTTCGATGGGCGACCGTTTAAGTGTGGAGTTTTGCACAGCGGTAGGTAGGTTTTCGAACAACGCGGAGTATTTTATTCAATAACAGCGCCTTTAGTAGTTCAGTAGTTCTGTTCTTTAGTAGTTTCTTTGGTTTTATTTATGAACTTGTTTATTACATTATTATTACTTTTTGCTCATTTTGTTAAGGAAGACCGGAACTAATTGGAACAAGTGTTTTTTGAAGGAAATATTTTTATTTTTATTTCAGACTTAAACGGAGCTTATCGAATAAGTGCCATCCTAGTACTCGATCAAGTAGGGTTATCGATGATTGTATCTCAGTCTAACAGCAACATTTGCATGACCCTACTGCAGGCAACACTAATTGAGCCATTTCACAGATAAGTAGATAAAACACGAGGGCCTTACCCTAAAATTATTCCTATTATTTGCATATAATAACTATGGGGTTGACATATTGATTCTACATATTTTAAAAGACATAACTGTATCAAACCTTCCAAGGTAAATTCTACTCTATTTTAATAGCAGCAAAGTTGAAGTTTCCTTGTTAGTTTTTCCAGTTGAAAGGTCCCCAGGGATGCGTTCTGCCGCGACAATACCACACGCATAATAAAGTTATGCAGATTTGGTAATGATGCGAGTTTTGTATCGTATGAATTGGGCTAAGAATTAAATGTAGGTTTAATATTGGTCTCGGTTTACAATAAAAGTTTTAGTGGTGTTTTTTGATCGTTTATGGTGTTTTTTACCCGACTGCAAGGAAAGGGGTTAGTATGTTTTTTGCGCCATCTTAGGTATATGTTTGTAATATTCTTTCAAAGTGCTTGAAAAAATTCTTTAATTAATTTATCGTAAGATTCGTTTCATTAGTCCAATTGTTCATAGATAGGTGACATCAAAAAATATTAAATGACCTCTCTGTGTTTTAACTTTTGTTTCTAATCTGGATTGAGTTTTGGTGAGAAATAGTAGAAATCATTTTTATGTAGGTAATTATACGTTTCTGTGTATTAAGACTACTTCTACGTCGGACCACTTCTACATTGGTTCACTTCTAATTCGTACCACATCTACATTGAACCATTTCTATATTGGATCACTTCTAAATCGGACCACTTCCAAATTGGACTACTTCTACACCGGACCACTTCTACATTGGACTACTTCCACACTGGGCCTCCTCCACATTGGATGACTTCTACATCGGACTGATTCGGACTACTCATTACTTGGATGGTTGACTCCTATAGCTGAAACTTTGGTGAGCCACACCACTAAACGAAAAGAAGATCTTTTAGAAATAAGGTTTAGCGGAATAAATTAAAAAAAAAAAACGCAACACGACGAAATCAAACCGCCTCGGGTGGGTAGAACTAAAGTTTTATAGTGTCGTAAAAATCTGTAATCACATCACCCCGCCCGCGGCGGCGCACGCGCTCGATCTAAAACTAAACACGTAATTATACTGCGACCAATGAGGTTTGACTTCACGTCGAACACTTAGCCTTCTAAATTCGAAATTTCGACTTTTTGAAAAAGAAATCTTGTAAAAAAACAATGTTACTAGTACTAGAGGTGATGTTTCAAACATATTTCATGTTCCTTTTACGCGATCTCTCTCATCCGAGCGATGTTCCCGGTTGCATTCCTCTCGGGAGCCTGGGGTCCGCTAAACCTCAAATATTTGGGGTAAGTAAGAAGGTAAGTCATCAACCATATCTTCTACTAATAGATTTGGCAATATTTTTACGGCCGGCAGCCTGCCTGACACCAACCCTTCTAGGGACCAAGCAGTTTATCCGCCACTGCGCGGGTAAAACTTAAGTTTTGCTAGTCCCACCTAAATCCCCTAGTCGGCACCCCCGGGAAGAGATGGGGTAACTAACCCTATCCTATGCCGGGGCTACACGGTTCCTTTTACGCAATATGAATATAAAAAGCTGCTGCAAGCTACAGTTGAGCATCGCCGCGGGCGACAAGATGGATGGAGTCGATTAATGACGATTTAAACTTCAAAAACATCATTGAGATTGTAGTAGTGTTACGGCTGTTTACAACTGTCTTCCTTCTGATATCTGAAAAAAAAATGTTTGTATGGAGAAAAGTCTACCTACTCTTTCTCCATACATACTTTAAAACCTAGTCGACTGTTTCCTCCCTGGATACAAACATTAGAGTAAATTCAGCAGCAGCAAATATAAAGAAGAAAAGAAATAAAGTTAGAAAAAATAGAATATGATAAAAGCAAAACTTAGGGCTATGGTCATGGGTGATTATAAGTTATGTGGCATAAACATGTTTTCTCTAAATGTCTTTATCCAGGGAGGTAGGTAATAGTCGACTACGTTTGTAATGTTTGTTTGGAGAAAAAAGTAGGTAGACTTTCCTGCTAAGGTTGAGATCAATGATTTTCGTCTAGTTTATTCAAAGTGCTAAGCGCTGAAATGGCATTTTTATTCTAAAAAAAGCCTTGTTTCTTTAACGTTTTTTTAATACCTTGTCTCATCATCTTCTTTCCACGCCCCAAAGTTTACACAGAAAGGTGTGTCGCAAATAGCAACTTATTATTACAAGGTTTGAATCATTAAAACTTGGCCACAACAAGGGTTTTCTTTTGAAGTTCTGGACTTACGCTGCCTGTAACATGCTTTGCAATTAAAATATTCAAAGTATGTAAATCGTAGTAAAATACAGTAGAGAAGGTAGAAGTTAAAGTTTGGCTTCAAAAGGGGATATCCATCTGAAGAATAAGAAGACATAACAGAAACTTCTGGGAGCGTGCTCTCGTAAAGGCTGACAGTCTATGTGCGACATGCCACGTAGAAAAATAGTTTCTATTTTTATTTTAAGTGCTTAAAGCACAGGCAGCTTAGGCATACTTAGCCTGCACTGGGCTAAATATGCCTAAGTTGTGTTTGGGAAGTTCCAGTTTAAAGACGTTTTCGGGTTGTAACTTATTTAATGAAATAAAATACATAGGGCAAACAGCCTCAATGAAGAGCTTCGCTTGTAGATTCTGATAGAATTAATGTTATGTGACGTCACAACCACTGTACTGCCTAGACATAGTACGCGACGGACAGTCGGATAGACGGACGAACGAAACGGCTCGAACAGTTGTGTTACACTTGTCAAAATATTCTTGTGTTCCTCCTATATGTTGACTGTGAATGTTAAGTGTGATAATTCGGTAACAAAACTGGATCCACACCACACACGGATCGAGGAGGGGACAGTGTAAAAACACCTTTTTCGATATTTTAGAACGTTATGTCTTAGTAATTAAAAGAAAAGTGTAAAACTACATGTTTCTAAGTGCAAAAATAATATTTATAGAATCATTCTACGTTTACAAAACGAAATAATCAAATACCACTTCATGGATTTTTTAGTTTAAACTTGAGGGACTTTTGAAAACGAGGGTGTACACATTTTTTTAATATTAGCCAAAAGGCAACTGCTACTGATACTGTAACACTCAAAATGTTGGAGTTATAGCGATTTTAGAGGTCTAACGATGGACATCTACTTTTGTTACCGACTGTACCTACCTACACGTAGAACTGCTAATCAAAACTTTGCAACAATACACAGGTCTACCGATGTAACTAAGTTTTGATTAGAGTTTAACACATAAGGATGGATTGCACAGCTACATCGAACTAACTAACCCGGATTAGGTTAGTATTAGGTACTTATTATAAGTAATATTTAAAAAAAATTGAATTGATTTTTTTATTTAATTTAATTAAAATAAGGCGAGGTGAAGGTGAGAGTCCATATTTGATCCCACAAAATATTGGTGAAGATCTGACGATATCGCCAAATCTAAAATTTGCGTACCCGGACAATAAGTGTGAAAACCCCGGATTTTGGAGCTTTATACCCAGACAACAGAGATTTTTAAGTTAGGTATACTTAAAAAGCTAAAAAGGAACGCCCCCGGTTTCACCCGCATAAGTCCCGACTCCACGGGGATATCGGAACGATGAGCAGAAAATTTTACTTTGTTGACCCAGATTGTACTTATGTAGTTTAGCTGCCCGACTTCAGCTTGGTTAACAGATAAGTCTGTTTATAGGAGAGGTTATATTATTGTCCTTTTTCTTGAAGTAGGTTTTGTTAACACCCATGGTAAGATATGTGGTTAAGCACTACCCTATTAATTAAAAACAAAAAACTTTTAATTGTGCTCTTAAATACGATCAGACGCGCGCCGCGGCCGAACCCAAAAAATCAACCCGGTCACACACATTAACATTAGGCGTCTCACAAAAACTATTAAGCCTCTAATTTCACCCACAAAACTAAATAAATTACGAAAAAAGCAAACACATATTAATATCTCTATCCTTATATTTAAAGCGATAATAATTACAGCTTCGGACACAACAAAATGTCGGAATTGTGTTCGAAATTTAAAAGCGTGTTTTAGTTTTAAAACGCGGCACGTATCATTATGTTTAAATTGTTTCTTTTTTTTAAATAAAGGTTAAGTTGGGTCATGAGTCAAGCAAGCCATGAAGCCACACCAATTAGAGGTGATTAGGGCTTATAATTTATTGTGTGCGTTTCGATTTTCGTGTTTTAACGCGGGCGGTGCGTTTTGTTCGCCCTGTCGTGGCGCCAAAATGTTTCTTTTTTATTGAAGAGTGTTGATTTGCGAACATTTCTCTGGATTCTCGGGAATTTTAGTGGTTGATTGACCGGTGTGGTTTGACCTCTAGAGTTTTTTGGGATTAGGGGTCAAAACGTCACGATTCTTTTGTGTTTCTTAACGTCTAATTTCTTAAATTTCTCTCATTTATCTCATTCTTTTTTTTGGGCTAAATGCGGTTCATTAGATTTATAAATATAGAGCCAATTAATTTGAACAGTTAAACAGGTAAAGGCTTATATCTAAACTCTTTGACTGTAACTGTCGGGCAGTTTCACTGGGTAGATCCAGATTGTAGTTTTACTGTCCGACTTCAGATTACATACAATCAATCAATCAATCATTTATTGTCACACACAGTTTCACATAAGTCGGTGAAACTGTGTGTGACACTGTATGTAGGGTAAGTGACGTCATTTTGTTCTTTTGAAGTTAGAGAGCCGATTCAAGTAAAAACAAATAGTAGGTACCTAGGTATGGTAAGTAAATTAATACTTTCTGTGATGCTATTTCTGCTCATCATTCCGAAGATCTTAAGGGCCCAACTAAAAGATTAATTTCGTAAAAAAAAATATTTTAAAGGAAAAATAGCATTCAAAAATTTCCACTTGCGGCGAGGCTTGAACTCGCGTCTTTGGGTCAGTACCCCAACGTCTGTTCCAACTAGACTACGCAAGTTCACGCTGCGTGCCGTGAAAACTCCAGTCGTGCAGTTGTTCCTGCAGCGTTAGATAGATGGCGCTTTAACGAGCCTTAATCGTAAACAATCAGAGGATAATATAGCATTGGAAGAAACGCGGTTAAAATTTGCTTGCTTAGTCAACTTTTGCAACTTACAACTTAGTCTCTTATATATAAGTTAGCTAAGTAACGGCAGTTACAAATAACTCCTACACACCCTTTTTATATCAAGTTCGAAAAGACGATTAGATTCGAATGATTTACGAATCATCCGTTCTTGCGTCGCACTTTCTTTCAATACCACGATTTATTACGCCCTAGTGTGTTATTATAGTACATTATGATATAAGTGCGGTAAGTTGAAAATTACAGCCGAGGCGATATTGCTAGCCCGAGCCGTAGGCGAGGGCTACAAGAAAGCAGAGGCTGTAATTATCAAAGCGCATGTATGTCATACGACGTTTTATAACACATTTGCGAGGAAATAAATAAAACTCGGACTTTCTTAAACGAATAAATCTTTATCAGTGCTTTTTTTTTTTAAGGCAACGGTACAAAAACAGCCAGTATTACTAATAAAGTAAACTAATATTTTTTTGTTTCTGTTACAGATGTAATTTACTGTCAAAATGAATTAAATTAAAGAATTAAATGTTTATTTTTTATATTTTATCTCCCAAAGTTAATTTTATTCATAAAATATTGACCACTTTTCTGACATAAAAACTTTTTGATTTGCTTTCTTTGCTTTTTTTTTCTTAAGATTTAAAAAAGTACCGTTGGTTTTAGACGGAGCATGATAAACCGTACGTGTTACCTTATTAGAAAGAAACTCGTGCGTTTTACTTTACGATTACGCACAAGTACGTAATGACATACATTACGATATTGAAATTGGTGAAATAAGAGGCCCTTTACGAGCAAATGTGTTATAAAATAATTTACAATGTTGTCTTATAATTTGTGACTTTACTTTAATGATATTTAATTTGTATTTACATGTGAAGACATCAATTTACTGATCGGAACACTTCGATGATCTAATTTAACTGACGTTTAAAGAGGAGCTGGTTTTTAGGGTTCCGTATTCAAAGGGTAAAAACGGGACCATATATTACTTAGACTCCGCTGTCTGTCTGTCACTAGGCTGTATCTCATGAACTGTAATAGCTAAACGGTTGAAATTTTCACAGATATATTTCTGTAGCTGCTATAACATCAAATAACTAAAAAACAAATAAAACAAATATTTAAGGCGGGCAATAAACCTACAAAAATCATGATTTTTTTTAATTTAACGCAACGTTACCGCGATTTATTATTACCACTGGCGCCATCTAGTGATAAACTGGCGTCAGTGTCAGTCAGTCGTTGCGTTCACAGATTTCGCGTCTAGTGTTTACTTTAGGGTTCCGTACCCAATTGTGATAATGGTACGGAACCCTTCGCGCCGACTCGCACTTGGCCGATTTTTAACTTTTATATAGTTTTAAGTAGGTATTTTAAAAATAAAAGCCGATTTAACCATAATTGATTTAAAATCTTTGAAATATCTCTTCAAAGCTTTTGAACAGGGCACCCGTTGATGTCTTCTGCACTTAGGTATCGATTTTCATGCGATTTTTATCCTTTTTTACCCAAAGTTTAGGTAGGTACCTATTTAATATTGTCTTTATCTTTAATTAGGTTTTATGTAGGTAAATTAATTAAAATGTTGACGATAATTGTTGGAATTGTCAGAATACCTAATTTTGTTTTGACTCGATTGGAACTCTTTGTATGGAAGCAAAACAATGGATTTTATATTTTTGTGGTCCGTTTTTATAAGCCAAAAAATATCCTACATTTTGTAACAAACGAACAAGGTTCCATTTTTTAAAAAACGTTTTTTTTTCTTCAGAAGTTATGTAATCTTACTATATCTTACTTCTTACTATCTTACTATCTTACTATCTTACTATATCTTACTATCTTACTATATATACTATATATACTATATATACTATATACTATATACTATATTACTATATTACTATATTACTATATTTTACTATATATATATATATATATATATATATATATATATATATAATATTATAAATGCGAAAGTAACTCTGTCTGTCTGTCTGTTACGCTTTCACGCCTAAACCGCTGAACCGATTTTGATAAATTTTGGTATAGAGATAGATGGGACCTCGGAGAAGGACATAGGCTACTTTTGATCCCGTAAATCCCGCGGGATCGGGACTTAGGTAACAGCGCTTTCACGCCTAAACCGCTGAACCGATTTTGATAAATTTTTTTTGGTATAGAGATAGATGGGACCTCGGAGAAGGACATAGGCTACTTTTGATCCCGTAAATCCCGCGGGATCGGGACTTAGGTCGTATACCTGAACCGATTTTGATAAATTTTGATATAGAGATAGATGGGACCTCGGAGAAGGACAATAGGCTACTTTTGATCCCGTAAACCCCGCGGGATCGGGACTTAGGTGACAGCGCTTTCACGCCTAAACCGCTGAACCGATTTTGATAAATTTTGGTATTGAAATAGATGGGACCTCGGACAAGGACATAGGCTACTTTTGATCCCGTAAATCCCGCGGGATCGAGACTTAGGTCGTATACCTGAACCGATTTTGATAAATTTTGGTATAGAGATAGATGGAACCTCGGAGAAGGACATAGGCTACTTTTGATCCCGTAAATCCCGCGGGATCGGGACTTAGGTAACAGCGCTTTCACGCCTAAACCGCTGAACCGATTTTGATAAATTTTGGTATAGAGATAGATGGAACCTCGGAGAAGGACATAGGCTACTTTTGATCCCGTAAATCCCGCAGAATCGGGACTTAGGTCGTATACCTAAACCGATTTTGATAAATTTTGGTATAGAGATAGATGGGACCTCGGAGAAGGACATAGGCTACTTTTGATCCCGTAAATCCCGCGGGATCGGGAATTAGGTAACAGCACTTTCACGCCTAAACCGCTGAACCGATTTTGATAAATTTTGGTATTGAGATAGATGGGACCTCGGACAAGGACATAGGCTACTTTTGATCCCGTAAATCCCTCGGGATCGGGAATTAGGTCGTATACCTGAACCGATTTTGATAAATTTTGGTATAGAGATAGATGGGACCTCGGAGAAGGACAATAGGCTACTTTTGATCCCGTAAACCCCGCGGGATCGGGACTTAGGTCGTATACCTGAACCGATTTTGATAAATTTTGGTATAAAGATAAATGGAACCTCGGAGAAGGACATAGGCTACTTTTGATCCCGTAAATCTCGCGGGATCGGGACTTAGGTCGTATACCTGAACCGATTTTGATAAATTTTGGTATTGAGATAGATGGGACCTCGGACAAGGACATAGGCTACTTTTGATCCCGTAAATCACGCGGGATCGGGACTTAGGTCGTATACCTGAACCGATTTTGATAAATTTTGGTATAGAGATAGATGGGACCTCGGAGAAGGACATAGGCTACTTTTGAACCCGTAAATCCCGCGGGATCGGGAATTAGGTAACAGCGCTTTCACGCCTAAACCGCTGAACCGATTTTGATAAATTTTGGTATAGAGATAGATGGGACCTCGGAGAAGGACATAGCTAAAAGTAATAAACACCACGAGATTAAAACCGAAAAATTTCTTTAATTTCAATACAACATCGCTAAAAGAGAAAAAAAGCTATACTTCCTTACATTTATTTATTTTTAGAGATTAGCTTATCGAAAAAAGGACTATGTAATAATTCTACGCCGACGAAGTCGCGGGTACCAGCTAGTATGTAATAAAGAGGAAAGATTTATTTGTTTGTTTGTAAAGAATAGGCTCCGAAACTACTGGACCAACAATGCTTTCACAAATACTTTTGATCCCAATATTCCTAAAACTCCACCGTTTCTCTTCTGCCTTATTGTCAGGGACGTGGGAGCGGTGTCCCATTCATTCACGACCCTGACAGGCGTTGGCCCGTACGTGAGCACTTCAGCAATAAGAGGTTATGTCCTCCTGCCTTTGAACGACGCTCGCAGAACTCTGGTGCGTCCGCCATCTGGGTTCTTGTGCAGGCACCCCGAGTCTACCGCCTACAAACCACATCACGGAGGTCCAAGATCATTGTAGCGCTTTTAGCGTCCGGATCTCCTAGCGCGAATGGGGTCACTGGTGGTCACCTCGCGTCCTTTTTAGCGCCTTGGTATTAGGTCTAAAGAACACTACATACTGTCTCGCTGTACTGCAACACAGCTTGTTTCGTTTTCCACCATATTGGCGACCAAGGCCGGGAAGAATCGCGCAGTATACCTACCCTACCGTTGCTCCGACCAGTAAGGCACTTGACCAGTAAGGCGTTTGACTTCTGTAATATGTATTTTAATGTAAGTATCTATATACTTAGATATACTAATTTGTAAGTTATTACGTGGATGTCTTACAGACGATGGAGGGCAGGTTATGCCTTCAGGGAAACTACAGAAAATGATATAATTTGTCTACAATTGCAAGCCATTATCATAGGTCAAAACGGTTGACAGATTGCAAAAGCTTTGTAATTTACTTCATTATTACTTTAATAGCCTTCAATTGCTTTGATGATAGCTGGCTAGAGTGGTAGTTTTTAGGGTTCCGTACCTTAAGGTAAAAACGGGACCCTATTACTGAGACTTCGCTGTCTGTCTGTCCGTCCGTCCGTCCGTCCGTCCGTCTGTCCGTCTGTCCGTCTGTCACCAGGCTGTATCTCATGAACCGTAATAGCTAGAAGGTTGAAATTTTCACAGAAGATGTATTTCGGTTGCCGCTACAACAACAAATACTAAAAACAAAATAAAACAATTATTTAAAAGGGGCTCCCATACAACAAACGTGTTTCAAAAATAACAAGGAGTTTAGTTCAATGTGAGGTCGCTTCTGATTGGTCAGGACAAATCGAGTTGGTCATGGAATTCAAAATGGCTGCCCTATCTGTCAAATATACCAGTCTGCCTTACTTACCAAAGAGTTTCTTATAAGTTTCAGATTTTCTTTGTGCCAAGGTTTTTTTTTTTATTGAGTGATTCGGTCGTTTGATGGGAGTAGAATCGAAGATAAATATTTCATATTTTCCTATAAAATTTAAAAATTGGTTGTTGTAAACCATTTTAGGGTTCCGTATCCAATTGTGATAGTGGTACGGAACCCTTTGTGCGCGAGTGTCGCACTTGCCCCGTTTTTTTTAACCATAGGTTGGTAAATTTTTTTTAGTTTAAGTTTTGCATTTTGTCCATTAATCTTTGCTTTAATATTTTGAACTTACACTTTCTTTTTCTATCAAAATCCAAATTAAAAAAAAAAACTTAAATCAGAAAGTTTGTTATATTTGTTTGTTTTATCTTCACGGTCAATCGGTTCGATCGATTTGGACGAAAATTTGCAAAGGGATTTGCTTATGAATAGGGATTTCCCTATGCAAATCACTAATACCTACTATAATTTTCGTTTTATGTGATGGAGATTAACATAAATAATATGAGATACTTTTGATGCCAATAATCCTGCTATTATTGGCATCAAAATGATCCTATTGCTCTGATCCCGCAGAGGATCAGGAAACCGCGAAACGGTCCTAGTAAAAACATAATTATACCTTTTCTATTCAAAAACATAACTCAAGATAACTGGATAAACAAATTCAAAACAATAATCGTGACCGCCATCTTTCCAAGTTTGTACTTATCTGTGCTAGACGAACTGAATATTATTCATTGTATTTTAAAAAGTTTTTGTCTATTTTTTCTTATTTCTACATCTGATTTCAAATTTGGAACTCATTAATTGTTTTGTTATTCAGCGGCCGCTCTGCGGGTAGTCTATTGGCTGAATTAACGCGTCGCGCGGAGCCGCGCAGAGGGCGGGTCGATCGACACGTACGCACGTGCCGCGCTTTATTGTCTGTGGTATTATTGCGGTAGAGTTCTTATTTTGAAATTAAATATTGAATAGATATTTTTGTTTTGAGGAAAGGAATAGAATTCTCTTTTTTTTTTCGACTACGACAAATCTAAAAGGTAATGTTTTGATTTAAGTACTTATTGTCGTATGTCCACAAGTGTCCATATTTGTATAGTTCAAAATAGGAATTCACTTTTATTTAAGTGTTTTAAGAAAGTGTCAGAGGCCAACACGAGTTTCTTTTTAATCTGTGAACTGAGATAATTTAATCTCAGATTCCAACGTCATCTAAAACGCACTTAATGGGTATTTTATAGAAAAAATATCAAGGAGGTTTTAGTTGCTTTTTCATCCCTATTATTCCCCACAGTCGGGGTAATAGTTTCATTCTACCCTAACAATTAGCAAATGAACGGGTAGATATCCCCATTGCTAAATAACCACTTGATTAATCGGGGTCGCTTTGCATTTGGCGTGGGGGCTTATTTAGTGATGTGCTGATAATGTTTATTTTTATGTCGATATGATAGTAGGTAAATTCACGTTAGATGAATGGTATTGTATGATAGGTCGTTATGTAATCTTTAGGCGATTTTATTTTATTTTTATCGATGTATTTTTCTTGGAGCCCTTTGGGTACGGGACCCCAAAAAGCAACGAGATTAAACGTGGCAGCGTTTTATATCTAGGGTAATCAGCTGGGATAAGAAACCAACAGCCCTGGGATCACCAAACGCTAAAACAAGAACAAGTTTAATTTATTTATTAGTTACTAGCTGACCCGGCGAACTTTGTTCCGCCTTAAAGGCAATAAATAAGCATTTTTTTTTAATCGAACGGGATAAAAAGTATCCTATGTCCTTCTCCTGGCTCTAAACTACCTCCCTGCCAATTTTCAGCTAAATCGGTTCAGCCGTTCTTGAGTTATAAGTGGAGTAACTAACACGACTTTCTTTTATATATATAGAAGCAGCTCCCCGCGGTTTCACCCGCATAAGTCCCGATCCCGTGGGAATATCGGGATCAAAAGTAGCCTATAGCCTTCCTCAATAAATGGACTATCCAACGCCGAAAGAATTTTTCAAATCGGACCAGTGGTTCCTGAGATTAGCGCGTTCAAACAAACAAACAAACAAACAAAAAAACAAACAAACTCTTCCGCTTTATAATTATATAGATATAGATATAAGATTATTTTATTAGGTAGATAAATTTAAAAAAAAACATTTGTAAGCTTACATGGTTGTACCTACTAAAAATATTGTTAAAGTCAGTATTTAAACCAGCCAGTACAAATTATTTATCCAGCGGAAATTACTGGCGAAATATCGAGCTCGGTTAAAAATAAATTTAAACATGGTAAGTAAATACCCCGTTGTTAATAATATTTGTAGTTAAAAAACGTATTTTTTCGTCATTTTTTATTGTAAACAGTAACATCACTAGCGATACAATCATGTAGTAATATTATTTAGACATTATTTCATACCTTCTTTGATCTTCAAAAGGACAATTTTATAGCAATGTTTTTTTAATGGAAACGATTTCATCATTGTAAATCGTAATTCCTTTGGAATATGGCGTTGTAGAGTAGGTACCTAGCATATATTTTTAAACTTTCCTCAATTATTCATTACTAGATACTAGCAGTGCCCGCAACTTCACCCTCCTATTTTTTTTTAAATATAAAATACCTAGCCTTCCTCAATAAATGGAGTATCCAACACTGAGAGAATTTTTCAAATCAGACAAACTCTTCAGTTTTATACTATTAGTATAGATTTAACGTTTTGGCTTGAATTGGGCTTTCGATGTAGCGTACTTTCGAAATCGTGCACTGTCAATACAGTGTACCATCGACATGACGTCCTTTCGATGTACCATCGTTGAGGCGTACTTTCGCTACAGTGGGTAACCTTTCGATGGGATATTTTCGATGTAGCGACCAGCGGTGTAGTGACTTTAGATATTATGCTCTACATTTGTGCCATATCATGAATGGCATACTTTCGCTACCTACAGTAATCTTTCGATATGAAGTTTTCTATGTAGCGACCATCGACGTATAGTAAGTAACTTTAGATATTACCTAAGTATCCTCTAAATCCGTGCCATGTTATGAATGGTGTACTTTTGCTACAGTAACTTTTCGATGGGACGTTTTCGATGTAGCGACGATTAATGTAGTGACTTTCGACATTATGTTTTACACGCACATGTCATGAACGGCAAATATGACGTCACGCACGTATGCCGTATACACCGCAAGTTGCATGCAAGACTTGCCCATCAGAACCCCGGTTTAGGGTTGTTATTTCTAAGTTCGAGTCATAGTTGAAACGTTCAATAATAACTCGGTATTATTCTATGGGCGATGCTTCCAGAACCTACGATTAAACAATAACATACCGAGATTGGTTTTTTTTTACAATTTTGGTACTGTGCTGTTTCAATTCTTTATTTTTTACGCAGAATTTACGTCATAAGGTAATTTTGTCCTGTTTTTTGTTAAATATTGAGATGTTTTTTTTACGATTTTTAATTTTCATGTTCTATTGTGAAAAAGCATTTCGTCACAGCCGAACCACTTTGTTACTCTATATAGCACGTTCAAACAAACAAACAAAAAACAAACTCTTCCGCTTTATAATAGTAATAGATAGATAGATAGATCAATGACGTAATAAATAAGTCTGAACGAAAGTCGACTTAAATAATATAATTTAAACTGCGTTGTTTTATTTTAGAATACGATCTGACGTTTTAGTACTTTGTATTTGACATTTTTTCTAGACTATGATTTGAACCTTCTTTTTAAAGAAGATGTCACAAATCATAGTCTAAGTCTAACGAAGTATAATTAGGTACTAATTTAATGTTGTTAAATTAAACAGACGAATGTTCCATTTTTTAACAACCATGATCGGATAAGCATTCCAAAAATAAATCCACAATGTTGTTACATCTCTGCCCATCATTACGGCCAACGCTGAATGCTTGGAATATCCGAACGCGACCAAATTACCTGCCAGTACGTATGCTTCGAATACCATTCAAAAAGAAAAAAACAAAACAAAGTCGTGATAGTTATTCAAAAAAGGAACTCATGGCGATTACTGGCACGCGAACGGGCAGTCGCGCGCCGGCCTCGGACGTATTCACATTGGCGGGTACGATTAAAGTTTTATTTTCAAGACATTTGTTTTATTTTACTTGTTGTCTCTACTGTAATTTGTTACAACTTGTATATGATTTAGTACTGTATCTGAAGCAGTAATTTACTATTTTACTTACAGTAATCTGTCATGGCATCTTCTTGTCTATGGTAATTATTAAAATATCGCTGGATTGCTCAATTTTGACACTATTGTGTCCAAAATCTATTATTAGTATTTCAAAACTGATTCTAGCTAGCATGCCTTAGTAGGACTTAATTTTCTGACTTAATTTAAGAGTTTTGTAATGAGAAGGTGGTTCCAGGACGTGCTCTGTCAATTCCCATATATCTGTACAAAGGTTGAACATACCGGTAAACATCCAAAATAGTAATCAGTATCGTTAGCTATTGAAGATTTTTGTGGTGAGAAGGTGGTTTCAGTTCAGGTGCTCTATCAATATCCACGCTTAACATACTAAAAAACAATAAAATTTACTGCATTCTAAGGAGATGGTCCAATAAAAAATGTAATGATCTGATGAGGATCTTGGGAATGATAAGCAGAACAGCATCCCGAAGAACCTCATCAGATTATCATATTTTTTATTGGATCAACTTTAAAAGCTATTTCCTTCCAAAAAAGCGGCGAATTAAAAACCTCCTCCTTCGGTTTTTGGGAAGTCGCCTATTTTTTTTTCTTTAATCTGTGGACGTTACGTTGGCCATTGTAGCCCCGTCTGTACACCGCACTGGATCGTGATAGCCGCGAGCCGCTGACGGATCGGTCCCCGCCACGCCTCGAGAACCTCCTCGTGTTTCTGTGACCCTGGTACATGGAGGTTGCATTCATCTCATATTCAGCCTCTGTTCTTGAATAAAACGCCTATAGAAATGCAGTAACTCTTTACTTATGTCTGCTTTGAGAGGACAAGATGGCGGAACGACTGAAATTAGCCGTTGTATTGGCAATATTCATATTAGACGCATTTTCTTTATTATTAATTTACTAGCAGAGTCCCGCGGTCGCACCAGCGTAGGTAAGTCACAATCCCGCCAAATTTTCGAAAAACCTTTCTTTAATGGATACATCTACAATAAACACGCTCCAAATTTCATGTCTCTAGGACCAGCGGTTTGGGGTCTGCGTACCTACTTGAGTCAATCAGTCAGGGCATTGAATTTTACATAAAATGTATTTTCATCCCATCTATTCGAAAAGTGTCGCTTTGGTCCTCTATAAGTGCGACCAAAGTAGCTCTTTTCTGTTAAGATAAACAGCCGGGAGCAAAGTAAAACAGCCGGGAGCAAAATAAAACAGCCGGGAGCAAAGTAAATTTGAATTTGGAACATATGTATCATTCATAGAAATCAAACGTAAATTATATGAATTACTGGCTTACCACGGGGCTAGATGGCGCTGTGTGTTGTTCACAGAATTTATTTATTTTATTAGTTTCATTAGTGTCATTGGTTTCAGTTTCATTAGTGTCATTAGTTTCATTTGCTTCATTAGTTACATTTGTTTCATTAGTTTCATCAGGTTCATTAGTTTCATTAATTTCATTAGTTTCATTAGGTTCATTAGGTTCATTAGTTTCATTAGTTTCATTAGTTTCATGAGTTTCATTAGTTTCATTGGTTTCGTTTGTTTCGTTTGTTTCATTAGTTTCATGAGTTTCATTTGTTTCATTTGTTTCATTAGTTCATTAGTTTCATTAGTTCATTAGTTTCGTTAGTTTCGTTACTTTCGCTAGTTTTGTTAGTTTAGATAGTTTCGTTAGTTTTGTTAGTTTCATTAGTTTCATGAGTTTCATGAGTTTCATGAGTTTCATTAGTTCATTAGTTTAATTAGATTCATTAGTTTCATTTGTTTCATGAGTTTCATTAGTTTCATTAGTTTCATTAGTTTCATTAGGATCATTAGTTTCATTAGTTTTATGAGTTTCATTAGTTTCATTAGTTCATTAGTTTCATTAGTTTCATGAGTTTAATTAGTTTCATTAGTTCATTAGTTTCGTTAGTTTCTTTAGTTTCGTTAGTTCCGTTAGTTTCGTTAGTTTCGTTAGTTTCGTTAGTTTCGTTAGTTTCGTTAGTATCGTTAGTTTCATTAGTTTCATTTGTTTTATTTATTTTGCTTATTTTTTTAGTATTTATATGAAATTTTCACAGATGATGTATTTCTGTAGCCGCTATAACAACCAATAATTATTTATAGAGGGCTTCTGTATAATAAACGTGATATTAAAATTTTATACCCAACATTTTTGTTTAAGTAAATAGGTATATTCACGAATTACGTAACACCATATCTTATTTATTTTCTCATAGAATGGGATGAAAAGTAGAGTATATGACTCGAGAGCAAATTATTTTTGCCTCGGGCGATGTATACTTTGAATCCCTCGCTGCGCTCAGAATTCTACGTTAGAATCCCTCGCTACGCTCGGGATTCTATTCTAGAATTCCTCGCTTTGCTCGTGATTCAAAGTAACGCCCTCGCCGTAAAAATACTATTTTGCTCCCTTGTTATACAATCTACTATATTAGATTAGTCAGTGGCTTGAATCTTAATCTAGTCGTAATGATGTTTTGTTTCAATGAAGAAATGTTTTCTGTATCCCACGAGAATTTCAGGATAAAAAAAATAGCCTATTATTTGTGTTTATACCCACCCATTCGATTCTTGTCCATCCAAAGGTTGCCTGGAAAAGGTCGCTTTTAGAGATAAGGCCGCCCATTCTTACCTATTCTAAAATTAGCTGTAAGTTTTTGTTTTTGTAATGTGTTTTGTAAATTTTTGGTGCAATCAAGTTTTTATCTATGATACATGACAAGTTTATTACAAACTATTCAGTAGTTTTTCGTGAAGGAGTTACAAACAAACATACTTATTTACGTACAAACTTTTACCTAAAAAATAGTATTAGTAGAATAGCAGCGCGCCGCGGTTTCACCCGCGTAAGTCCCAATCCCGCAAGAATACTTATCAGTATAAAAAGCAGCCAAATGTGTTATTCTGTCTCCAGCTATTTCTAAGTATTTCAAATTTCATCGCAATCAATACAGTAGTTTTTGCGTGAAGGAGTAACAAAGTCACATACATATACAGATATACAAACTTTCGCGTTTATAATCTTAGTAGGATTAGACTTTGCACAGCAGTCCAAGATAACATTATTAATACTGGCAACCTCCCTTAATATTACCACAGTTTTACTATTATTCCCTCGAACAATGGAATCGTAAAATTCAAGTATTCACATCACTACTCATTGTTGCACCGAAGCAATATTACAGGGGGGCCTTCTTGTGCTTTCAAATCTCCCAAACCAAATACCTCTAGGCTATAGTGGGGCTATATGACCCCCTTTGGACTTATGCGATACGCGTCGATGCCGCGAATATGTTCCAATTAAAAAATAAAAGTGCTCCTTTTAATTTGACAGCGCGGGAATTGTGCCGGTTGCAGCTCGGCGGGGGTTTTGGTAAAAACATTGGAAAATGCACGAACGAGCCAAAACCGAAGAAAAAAATAGAAAATAAGTTTTTTTTTGCATCGCGTCGATGCACGAAAATCCTGAATGTTGAAGTTTGAATTCCTAGGTCCAGATCTACCTAATGCTAACAGCTTTTCAATAAAATTAATATTCGTTAATATACTAGTTGCGCCCTGCGGATTCACGCGTGTAAGTCCCGATCTCTCGGGAATGTCGGGATAAAAAGTAGCCTATGTGTTATTCTAGGTCTCCAGCTATGTATATTCCAAGTTTCATCGCAATCGGTTCAGTATTTTTTGCGTGAAAGAGTAAAAAAAGCCACATACCTACCTACCTACATACAAACTTTCGCGTTTATAATATTAGTAGGAAGTAAGGCTATAAGGCGTCGTCCTAATTGGGATCGCACGATCAAACACATCGTACGATCGTTTTATGTTTATATTGAGATTTTATGTGCTCGCACGATTACTTGCGAGGTTCAAATAGGACACTCTGATGAAATCTATATGTTTGAAACTCATCGCACGATGAGAACGCATCGCACCATCGTACGATCGCTCCCAATTAGGACGACGCCTAAGAGAGTTATGTCCTCTCATATATAGTTATAAAAGTTTGTTATTAACCCTTTAAATTACGATTTTCGAAAAAGATTTCGTCAAAAAACCATGTAGCTTAAAAATTGTAAATCCTCCCTAAATTCGATATGTAACGTACCCGCGCTGCCGTTTCGCCTCGGGCCTGTTTACACGGAATAAAACTCGAAAATGCATACTTACGGATTTGTTCGCCTATGCCTCCGCATTTTTAATCTGGGGTGTCATGGATGCGTATTGCGTATAGATTTTACAAATACCTACAACTTTGTGTCTTCTCGCTACTACGGCCGATGAAACTCGTGCGAAACGTCGAGGTAATTAGAGGAAAGGATACCTATTCGTTCTCTATACAAACGTATATGTTTGTTTATACCATAAAACCTATAGGTACCTATCTGCCATGACATGAACGACCATGCCCCTACGTTTTGTTTTATTTTGTTTTCTAAAATATGAAAAAAAAAATATGTATGGGCATGGTCATGGCCCATGACTGATATATAGGTTTTATGGAAAGTCTAAACATAGTTTCTCTAAATGTCTTCATCCAGGGAGGAAACAGCCGACTACCTTTGTAAAGTTTGTATGGAAAAAAGAGTAGGTATTAGGTATCTATTAATTTTAATTTAAAACTATCTACAACGCGATCTAGACCCGTAGTTGTAATACCTACAATTATTAGGTACCTACCTATCTATACTAATATTATAAAGAGGTAATGTTGGTAACATGTATGTATGTATGTATGTATATTGGGGGTATTCTCCGAAACTACTGGACCGATTTCAAAAATTCTTTCACCATTAGAAAGCTACATTCACCCTGAGTAACATATTATTACTAAATACCTATGTATTATTGGACAGATTTATTTATGTGTTACTGCAGGCGCCATAATCCCCAAAGTTCCCCAGTAGCTAATTCACCTTGGGATCCGGTGTGGTGTCCTTGGCTGCATTTTGTATTGCAGATAGGGATAATCGTCCGTCATATTATCATCACTTACTTGTCCGTTTTTAAAGTCGATTATAAAGGTCTACTCTGAAATATTCCCGTCCATTTCCAACCATAGCTGCACTCGCGGTTACAACTGCGTAAATCTCGATCCGGGAATATCGGAATAAAAGCGTACCTTATAGTATGTGTTTCATCACAATCGGTTTAGTAGTTTTTACGTGATAGACTAAAAAACATACTAGTATAGGTAAGGTATAGTGGGGTAAATCTGATATAACTTATTAGTGGGGTAAATCCGAATTTATTCAAAAATGGATTTAATATCACTCTGATTAAAGGTCTATTCTGTATTTACCCCACTTTCAGAGTTACCACAGTACACCTTACTTACTTACATACAGACTTTCACATATTAGTAGGATGCATAAAAACAAACGCAGGTGAAACCACAGGGCGAAATTAGTGTATTAAAATGTCCTTGCACTAAAAGTTGTAATTAAAACATTGTGCTAAGGAGAAAAGAAGAGAACAATGGCACTTGTCGTCCGTTATCGCTCTCTGTCTGTTAAATATGCCGCGAATAAATAATTGGGGATGGGTTTATGTCACAAGGGCATCATTGGCATTTTACTTTTCACATATGAGATGGGCTTGGATTTGATCTTACCTCATCTGGTGAGAAGTGACGATGAAGTAGACGATGTAGCGTTTTTTTTTTTAATAGTTTATGAACCGATTATGACCGTTTGGATAGTAAACACTGAAATAGAATAGGTACATAAATAGTACAATTATACCTACCAGTGTTAAGTATTATAATATTTGCAAGTTATTTGTTGATACAAAAACAGTCAAGTCGTTGTTGTCATGTCGAGAGATAGCTGCCATTTACAATGACTTTTTCACGATGTTTGGAAATAACACTAAAGTCCACGTTTTGGTCTGGTTTTAACAATTTTCACGCATTTTAACCAGGCTTCACGAAAATGAAAATTCAGTAACACATCTCCTCAACGCGTTCCCTAAGGTAGCATACCTTCTTGCCTTAAGGAATATAGGTAACACCCAATTACGAATCGGACTCGCGTGAAAGGTTCCGTAAAAATCACGATTGTTGTATGGGAGCTCCACTTCAGTATACCTATTTATAAAGCGGCAACATTAAATACATCATCTGTAACAAAACTCACAATTTTAAGAATTGTGCAGTGTGGTATACCCTCATCCCCCATATCGCAAACGTGTATAATCACCGCGATCGACCCTTAAAACAAGGGGTTGGTACCTACCCCTGCACGGTTAGATGCTCCACAATTTGCATACATTTCTACTCTTCATGGCCGGTCGTAGGTATTTTGGATAAACTTTGTTCGTAGCACAGAATACATGAGCAGAGCATAATATATTTAGAGCAAATATTATGTTTATGCCATGAAACCTATATTTCCCATGACCATGCTCCTAAGGTTTGTTTTTTTTTCTTTCAATTTCTAATTAGAGTAGATATAAAATTTAAACATAAAATCTAAACGTAGAGGCATGGTCATGCAAGGCTGATATCTAGATTTTGTGTCACAAACATATTTGCTCTAATATCTTTATCTAGGGAAGAAACAGTCGACCACGTTTGTATGGAGCAAGAGTAGGTAGACTTTCCTCTTAACAAAATTACAAGTTACAAACAGTAAACAAGCCAGAACTACTTAAACTATTACCATGAGCTAATGAAGCTGTCTTTCCTATAGTTAAATTAATACAAGCATCAAATAACCCCGGCCTTGCAATCGACATGCTCTCGGCTCTCGCGCATCCAACACAGCGTGAACATTGCGTGCGGGGCGCTCGCTACATGTGTATGCGCGTGATTGCGCGTAATTTGTCGTAAACATGTTTTACTAGCTGCGCTTTGTGGTGTCACCCGTGTAACTCCCGATCCTGTGCGAACGTTGAAGTGGGTAACATTGGTTTTAATGTGATTTAAATATGGTACTCTAGCACTGTACCTAATGCAACTATACAAGTCCGCTGGAATTGCTATACCATACAAAATGACAATGGATCTTTGTGCCGATTTGATTTGCGCCATGTTGCGCTGTTGTCGCGCGTTTTCTATAATAACTTTTTCTTAAAAAGACATAAGTACGTGGTCGGCCAGGATTTAAACGTATGAAATTCGGAATGAAAGTCGAGGTATCTACCACTAGACCAACACCGCTCCAAGTGAGAACGCTATAAGATATTATTGTTGGTTCAGTTGTTTCAGGGGTTGCCCATTATTTTCTGCTATACCTACCTGTTGTGGAAGCATGGGACCACTGATGGCGCTGTAGATCTGGCTTATTTCTTCTCCTCAAAAATTTGACCCCAGTTCAACAAGCTCTAGGGAAGAACACTACCTTTTGCAATATAATTCTAAACTAATGCAAAAGATAGAGATACATTTACTGTATTTTCTGTGTAAGTATTTATTGTCTACACTAATATTATAATGATGAAAGATTTGTATTTCTGTGTGTGTGTGTCTGTAATGTTTGTAATGAATAAACTCAAAAACTACTGGACCAAATTCAAAAATTCTTTCACCAAAAGAAAGGTACTTTATCGAGGAGTAACATAGGCTACTTTTGATCCCGATATTCCCACGGGATCGGGACTTATGCGTGTGAAACCGCGGGACGCAACTATGGTTAATAAAATTATTTGTATTTGAAGTAGGAACCCTCAATATTTTTTTCAGTAATTGTGTTCATGGCTTATGCACAAACGGGCCACACATTCCATTGTTTCATTGTTTTGCTTCCATACATTGAGTTCCAATCGGGCCAAAACAAAATTAGATACTTAGTCATTTTTAATGTGAAAATATTTTCAATTTTCATACTTCATTTCCTCTTCGGGCCTAAACAATTTTGGTACCATAACACTGCATTTTGAACAACTAACTTAAAACACTGCATTTTAAACACCTAAAGATCGTTCCATCAAATCGCTCTGCGTAAACACTCAAAACTCCACTCGTTAGTGTCCCATTAGTTCCGTACAATCTGTCACTTCCCTTCTCTCAAACAAACATCCCTACGACCCCTAAAAGAAGTAATTACACTGCAATCGTCCGTGACCTAACACTACACTCGATTTGGTTAGACTTGGTTGGTTGACAAAGTTATATTTGCAGTTTGTCGGTGGCGCTAGTGTCTTCGTTAAAAGCAGAAAGACATTGTAACAAAGACTGCAGTCTACAATGATAGCCTTATTCTTCTTCTTCTTTTCGTATAGTAGTGTGGCTCACCTAGTGTTAGAGTTGTCAGGTCGCCCTAAGGCCTCTAACTTGACCTAACGACTGCTATCAGAGATAACAACCGAGACCAACTGCTTAACGTGCCTTCCGAAGCACGGAGGAGCTCGGAGCCTTATTAATAAACGTGGAGTAAGGTCGGAGTAGTGAGAACATGCTTTGTCATTTTCCGTGACAAGAACTTTCAAAGTTGACAGACAGTAACAAAAAATAGTAATAATGGTTCTCTACGTTTATTCACGGGCTATGGAAATGTGTTGCTGAATTTTCATTTTCGTGAAACCTAGTTAAAATGCGTGTAAATTGGCAAACTTCGGTGGCATACTAATCAATTTAGTTACCTGAAAATGTACCAGTGCAGTGAAAATAATCATCAGACACAAACATGAACTTTCCCGTTGCTTTCAAATCTCGTACAGAGTTGTCATAAAGAAAGCACTTTTTTTTTAATGACTATATGCAAAATCAAATGCGCTTCCGCTGCGACTTATCAGTGCGCGTAAAGCCTCAATGCGAGTAAATCAACTAGTTTAAAAAAAAGCAACACCAGCAAAATAACTTGTAAATTCCGTTCTTGATTTCAGTAAACAACATCTGGCGAAGTGATCGGTAAAAAACTACAGTATGAATAATTTATTAGTGATGCTGAGGTTTTCAAGTTTAGGGATGGCCAGGTTGGTTTGTCGATATCGATAAATGTCTAGTGAAATTGATGGTTACCAGTCGTGTTACTTGTGTAGCAAAGTAAACATTGAATAAAGGTCTCTGCATAGGTAACGTTTTCCGGACGGGACGTGTCAATTTCTATATACAAAAATCCCATAAAACAAAAATCGGGATTTTTGTACGTTACGTACGCAAACGTTATGTATGCAGAGACCTTTACCATGCTATTATAAAATGAGTTTGAAGTGCCACACCTGGTTTAAAAACTACGATTTACTATGCCTAAATCATGGTTTAAACCAGGTAGTAAAACTCATTTTATAATAGCAAGGTTAGTGTTTTGTACGGTTTGACGTTGGTAATGGTTGCTATACACCACTCCTATTACAGTTTATTATATAGCGTCCTAACCGTCTGACAAAATGTCTATCAGTGTGTTATCAGGGGTAACAACTCCTGACATAACTGGCTCGAGGAGTTCCAGACATGGTCCGTTGTACCGGTCGGCCACCCCCACCCAAGGGTGTGGCGGACGCCCACGGAATCAACTAGATGGCGTTACTAGTATGAAATCCTGAATCGCGCTATCAACTTTCTTTCCGAGATAAGCTCATATACAACTCCCGATAAGAGAACGTCGGGCCGCGGCCTACCGGGCAAAACCACCTGCCCGGTGGAAGATCTTCCCTTTGGAGGTATACACATCATCTCGTACCCCCCAAAAGGGCACCTCTCAGGATCAGGTGTATCAGGGGTAGTTAGTAGATCGAGCCAAGGCTTTAACGAGACATGAAAAGTCTAGCATTGTGGTAAATCAATACAAAACGAAATATATGTATATATCTGTTAAAAGTTCCTCTCTGACTGCCGGCGACGACTCACTTTACTAGTTAGTCTTGTCGCTGAGCTACAAGAGCTTTCAAAAAATAACCTCGCTCAGCGATATTCGCTCGCTTGATCATTTCTTTTCATGACCATTTCTGTGTGTGGCGCGAGTCGCACGGGCACACTCGCATATAGCCCGGCGACAAAACTATCGGAACTACACAATCGCTTCCCGCTGATCGCCAACTCGTTTATAGTAGAACTAGAAAGTTCTAATCGTCGGCGGTCGGACCAGCGCTTAAGTAAGTAGTACCTACCTTAATCGTAAATTATATCGACTTAGTTATCGACACTTCCCATCCCTACTTCCTACCATCTAGTAGAATAGCTGGAAACGTTGACAGATGGCTCGCCGGAGGCTAGTGTTGTCCGAAATAAGATATCATAGCATTTCAACAATTGACAAGCAAGTATACTCGTAAGTGCCTACTTCAACAGGAAGCGGGTTGTTAAGATGTACCTACTTGTAACGTATGTTTCTTAAAATGTAAAATATTCATATGGTAACGATATTTTATGTCCAAATATATAACCAGCTGTGCCCGTGACTACGTTTGCGTTGCTCGAACACCTACCAACCGCTGTGCAAAAAACCACACTTAAACGGTCGCCCACCGTAGATGTACCTTACCTACCTATGTAAGTAAACAAACCTACTCATTTACTAACATAGGTACTGACAATGTTTGTTAGGTACACCTTCACGCAAAAACTACTGAAACGATTGCGATGAAACTTGGTATACAGATAGTTAGAGACCAGGAATAACACATTAGTTTTATCTCGATATTTCGCGCCATCCAATAACAGTCGTCAGGTCACGTTAGAAACCTTAGGGCGACCTGGAAACCCTTAACCCTAGGAGAGCCACTACAGTTCAGTACAGATCGCTCTTACATTTGTCTAACTTTCATACTAAAAAAAACGGTTAATTTTTTTTAAGTATTTTTAACACGATAATTTTCAAAGCGTTTTTCAACAATTTAGAAAATTAAATATTTTAAGAATTCAAAATTTTGGCACTAAAGTAAAAAAAAAGAATCCATTTAAAACAGCATTGTAACAAAACAAACAAACAGACAATAAAACCCAATAAAACAAGCACGCGAACAGTGTACGAGTAATTGAATTACCCGGCTTCACTCGTGTTACGTGATGTCGAGGCGTTTATCAGCGCGCGCGCAGCGGGGCGGCGCGCAGGCAAGGGCGCGCGCGCGGTGCGCCGTGTGCCGGGTTCCGTGAGGAGCGCTCGTAAAGCTAGACGGCTATCTACATGTAGATATGTATGTTTATAACTCTATTTAAAGGGAGGTAGGTTTCTTTTTTTTAGGGTTCCGTACCCAAAGGGTAAAAACGGGACCCTATTACTGAGACTTCGCTGTCTGTCTGTCTGTCTGTCTGTCTGTCTGTCTGTCTGTCTGTCTGTCCGTCTGTCCGTCCGTCCGTCCGTCTGTCACCAGGCTGTATCTCATGAACCGTAATAGCTAGACGGTTGAAATTTTCACAGAAGATGTATTTCGGTTGCCGCTACAACAACAAATACTAAAAACAAAATAAAACAAATATTTGAGAGGGGCTCCCATACAACAAACGTGTTTCAAAAACTACAAGGGAAATCGAGTAGGTCGTGGAATTCAAAATGGCCTCCCTGTCTGTCAAATATACCAGTCAGGCCTTTACTTACCAAAGAGTTTCATAAAAGTTTCAGATTTTCAGTTCAGTTTTTTTTTTTTGAGTGGTTTGGTCGGAGTAAGGATCGAAGCTAAATATTTCACATTTTCCTATCAAATTTAAAAATTGGATGTAAATAATTTTAGGGTTCCGTATCCAAATGTCATAGTGGTACGGAACCCTTCGTGTGCGAGTGTCGCACTTGCCCGGTTTTTTAACTTGATTATTTCATAATTAACTTGCTGCTGACCCTGTAGTAGTAACCAAACCAATTGCAGTTAACAAATCGCAGCTCATGTAGGTCTGGAGGGTTTCGGTTCGTTTCGATACGACAACGATACTGTCATAACGATGGTTCTACTGTCACCCTACTATCAGAATATGACAGTAGAATCATCGTATGACAGTATCGATGACGTATCGAAACGAACCGCAGTAACCCTCCAGCCAGATTGTAGGTACAGACGGACTTGATTCACAATAAAATATTATGTTAAGAGGACAGTCCACCTACTCTTTTCTCCATACAAACTTTACAAACGTAGTCGACTGTTTCCTCCCTGGATAAAGATATAAGAAAAAATATGTTCATGCCATAAGTTCTATATCAGCCTTGACCACGCCCCTGGTGAAAGGAAGGAAATGGAAAAAAGTAGGTAGACTGCCCTCTTAAACTAACATAAAACTGATCGAGGAGTCACTATATATTTCTGTTCCCGATAATCCCGCGGGATCGAGATTTACGTGGGTAAAACTGCGGGCGCAGCTAGTAGGTAGGCTATAATTAATATGGTGAAACCGCGGGACACAGCTAATATACCTACTGCACACTTGCAAATCCGGGGCAGGTAACTAGTCATACTAATATTTTAAAGAGGTAACGTTGGTAACATGTATTTTGTATGTATGTATATTTGGGGTAATCTCCGAAACCACTGGACTGATGTCAAAAATTCTTTTACCAATAGAAAGCTACATTATCAGGGAGTTTATAAACATAGGTTTGTGTAACCGCGGGACCAAGTTAGTAACAAATAAAGTAGGTACTAAAGTTATCCACCATTTCGATATAATCCTGGTCTCTACGAGGGATCAAAAGAATCCCGATGTCGTCGTCGTGAGGTCTGCTTGTGACGTCACTTTGTGGGATTACGACCCTTTGGTTTAACTCTCTTGTGTTATGGGCGCCTGGTACTTCGGGGTTTTACGCAGTATGGCGAATAATACGGTAAATTCGACTAAAATACAACTCTTTTTTAGGGTTCGTGCCCAAAGGGTAAAAACGGGACCCTATTACTGAAACTCTGTTGTCTGTCTGTCTGTCTGTCTGTCACCAGGCTGGTTCTCATATGAACCGTAATAGCTAGACGGTTTAAATGTTTATAGATGCTGTATATCTGTTGCCGCTATGACAATTAATACTAAAAATGTGAGCCGTCACGGGACGCCTGGCAGATGTCAAACATCGACACGCTACGTACTATATAATAGTACATAATTATATTCCAACATATAGACCAGGTAGGTATATATACTTATAGCCACGGCCTGTATCGCCACGTGATTTTTTAGGTTTACCCGCGCCTATAGATGTTTCACATCAAAACAGAATAAAATCGTGCTCGTGTCTGACTTGCAATTGCAAAAGCCGCTGCAGCGATGACAATATTGCTACCTACGTCTATCGTACAAATGAAATGCGTATCGCTGTGGGCCCTATAAGATGAAGTCGATGAATGAAATTATTTGAAATCAATCTAGTGGTAAAACCTATCCCATCTAAAAAGCAACGACGTAAAACATAAAACATTTAAAAATAGAATGAAAACATCTCCTTCATGTTGGCAACGCAGCGTGCGCCCGCGCAGCGAGGGGCGCGAAAATTATAACCTCAACCGTCGTCCGGAGCGAGTTAATCAATTTTCACAGTTATTGCCGATGTTAACTCGTGTAGGTACCACGCACTGCGCACGCGCATTACACTACCTATGGTATGTTTTTTTTTATTTTAGACTTTTTCTGACGTTTAGGGTTCCGTATTGTTCAATGTATTTGACATTTTTTGTTCAGGAAGATGTCGCAAATCAAAATTATAGTCTGCAATTAAAAAATCAAGTATACCTACCTACCTATAATCTATTTCATAATCTTAGATCAAAAATGTAAACAAAGAACTGTCAATTTTAACGCTCTCGGCTGTTTCGCAACCTTGCATAGGTTTTCTAGTACACAATACCTAGTTCTTGCGGTGATGAAACGGCCAAGCCACATATTTTGGCTAAGCTGTTGAATTTGTGAGGTGCTTGTGGAATCGGGGCGTGTGGAGTTATAAGCTTGGTTCTACATGACATCTGATAACTTTTTGATAGTGCACAGTGCACAAGTGCACATCATATGGTCTCGCTCTCGTCTTGGCTACATTTTACATGAAAATGTTGTTGGGGGGTTCATTTTTCTCGATTTTATAGAATTTGCACTTACGTCAATGTAATTCTAGAGGTGCGAAATTTTCTCTACTGTCTTTATCAACAGAAACAGTCGACTACGTTTGTTAAGTTTGTATAGAGGAAAGAGTAGGTAGACTTTCCCCTTAAAGTCTCGAGAAACCGGGCAAGTTTAGCAGTAGAAAAAGCTACTCTGCGAGGCCGACAAAAATATACCTACTGCTTTTGCTTAACAATTTTTGAACAAAACACAGCTGTTTGACTAGCACCTCAAAGGGAAAGTACCAGGAGAACAGAGCCGCCTAGGAGGTTCTTGTACGCAGGGCAAAATGACACGGCTAATGACTACTGAATATTTTAACACAGACGCAGCGCGACTTGTGTAGACGGCTGTACTGTACAGTCTACGGAAGAAAGGATGGTGCAAATATTTGTAACGCGCTTACAGTGAATAAGTGTGAGCAAGGTGCGCGCGAAAATTAAAATAAATAAATTCTGTGAACAACACACAGCGCCATCTAGCCCCGTGGTAAGCGACTAAGCTTGTGTTACGGTGACTAGACAACGGATATAATAAAAACAAAAAACAAAAAAAAATACCTTTATAAAAAATTATAACATGTTTCTTTTTTAGGGTTCCGTACCCAAAGGGTAAAAACGGGACCCTATTACTGAGACTCCGCTGTCCGTCTGTCCGTCTGTCACAAACCCATGGACCGTAATAGCTACACGGTTTTTTTTATTTCAGTTGGAAATCAATATCCAATTCAATTCAATATTCATTCATTTCTCTACACAAGAACTTTATTCTAAAAAAAGGACAAAATAACCGCTCCTACATACAGTCCAACCGATTTATCTGTTACTAGTAGCATCCCGTGGTTTCACCTGTAAAAGTCCCGACACCGCGGGACTTTCAAAAGCCACAAAGAACACACTCTCCAAATTTCATGTCTCTAGGACCAGCGGTTTGGGCTCTGCATTAATATCTAGATAGATGACTGAACTATTTTAGGGATTTCTATTTTGTCTTCTAATTTCAAAGGTGATAAAGATTTGAAATATTAAAATTAAAACCGAAAATGTCTTTAATACAACATAGTGAAAACAGAAGAAAAATATATCTACCTATATCTATACTAATAATAATCTATCTATACTAATATTATAAAGAGGAGAGATTTGTATTTTTGTATGTGTGTGTGTCTGTCTGTTTGTTATGAATAAACTCAAAAACTTTCACTATTAGAAAGCGACATTCACCCTGAGTAACATAGATTACTTTTGATCCCGATATTCCCACGGGATCGGGACTTACGCCGGTGAAACCGCGGGACGCAGCTAGTCTATGATAAAGATTTGGTTAAAATTCAACCCGCAGCCGGTATTAAAGGTTTCGACATACAACATTTTTCTTTGCAAACAAAAACTATTTTTTACTGTTTTTTTTTCGTTAGTCGTCGTTGTCCCTTTTTGCTGATCTTGTTTTGGCAAAATGCACCCACAATGGCTACAATCGATCAATCTATTGAAAAACCACGTAATGTTTGAACAGTTAAAACTTTTAAAAATGATTTTTTAAACTTTTGATGTGAAACATCTATAGGCGCGGGTAAACCTAAAAATCCGCATGGCGATACAGGCCATGGCGACGCCTCGCCACGCTATAATTGTTACGTATCAATAACGCTGTATCATGCCTACACATAGTGCTAGAAATGTTAATTTCGAGTCACTTTTTAAAGACTCGTTAACCTGTACCGTAGGGATTCTGACTTCTGTTCCGAAGACGACGGCGCGGGCGTTCGAAGCTCGGGCTGATGAAATCTTTTTGTTGGCTTTAAGAGGGTTCATTCCATTCTCTTTCTCCATACAAACGTAGTTTACGTTTTCCTCCCTGGATAAAGACATTAGAGCAAATATGTTTATGCCATAAAACCTATATCTGTCATGTCTTGTCAATGTACGAACCTTTTTTTTTTCTAATTAAAATAATAATAAAAAATAAAAAAAATAATTCGGAAGATGAATAGTCATGCCAGATATAAGTTTTATGGCATAAACATATTTGCTCTAATGTCTTTATCCAGGGAGGAAAATGTAAACTACGTTTGTATGGAGGAAGAGAATGGAATAAACGCCCTTAAGATTTTGTCGAAGACATCGATAAGTTCTGCTTTGATGTTTCACATCTGCCAGGCGTCCCGTGACGGCTCACATTTTTGAAAAGGGTTTTACTGAGTTACGAGAGGTGTTGGTCTAGTGGTAGATGCCCCGACTTTCATTTCAAGCGTCGTAGGTTCAAATCCAGGCCGACAGCGCATTAATGTCTTTTCTTTAAGAAAAAGTTATGTGCGCTAATAACATCGGTCTTACGGTGAAGGAAAACATCGTGAGGAAACCGACATGTCCTAGGACTCACCACGGTCCTAAGAAAAAATAATAATAATCTTTGACAAGCTGAGGCTCACACCGAATAAGTAGGTAACGAGTAACAAGTAAAAAATAAAATTAAACGTTTTTTTTAAAGTAAACGCTATCAACTGTACAAGTTTCAAGTAGCAAAAACACCGTAAAATTAGAATCTCCGTGGTAAAGTGAGCAGGTTGCTACGTAAAGTACTACCTACCTTAAAAGCCTTTTTAGAAATGTGACGAATCGAGTGGGAATCGATTGTTAAGTAATCGTTACGAATTGGAACGATTGTGTGTATCGATTTTGAATTTAGTTTCTATGATACGACATGGGTTGTCGATTTGATGAATTTTGATGTGGATTATTTTGACATTCAGGTGTTTTTTTTTATAACAAGATATACTTACGTAGGCTGGTATTTGACTTCACTTCATCTGAAGGTCGATGTAACGTGCCTCCATGAATTCAATTCTAGCTGTTTTAAAAACTTTAAAGTTGTCGTTCTATATAGCATTATGTGTGGCGAATTTACAAAAAAAATATAATATGTCGTAAATCCGTTGTCTAGTACCAATAGTACAAGCCTAGTACTTAGTTTGGGGCTAGATTGCGCTGTGTGTCGCTCGCACATTACTGATATTTATTTATTCAATTTTAAATTTGAATCAAATTCGAGCAAATGCTTATAGTTTTAGTGCCAAGTTTCGATGGTTCGTCTAGTATGCATATAGCAGTTATTTAATTTTTGTATCTTATACAAGTTCAGTATCACAGGGCTACCTATATGGAGCTCCGGACCTTTGCAAGTCATGCGTGGATCATAAGCCAACATCAATTCATACGTCATCACTTTAAATCTGGCACGTTAGTCAAAGGTCACCTAGATAATAAGTAGAATAAGAAACACTACTCAAAATATGAGGGGTACTTAAATAATTGAGCAGCTTCTAAATTTAAAATTCGTATGGGAATGTTTTAGTTGGAGAGCTGCCTTATTGTTTAAGTAGAACTCAAATTGTTAGTAGCATTTTTGTATTCCGCCGTCAGTCTAGAATCTGTTCTGATCTGGTTGTATTTTCATCGCCAAAAATCGGAGCAGGCCGTAAAACGTAGCTGGTTCCGTTATACAGTGGAGTATATTATGTACCTACTTTATCTATTAAAATAAATCCTGCTATGAAATAAACAAACAAAACATTCTCTTTTCAGATAGATAATCTCCAAACAAAAACTATAAGTCCGTACTACAAAGAGGTAACTGCAAATAGGTAGGTGTAGTTCACAAATTTCAACAAAGCTCCCTTCGTCTGACAGCAATTCCGTTTTAGAGCTTTAATCCCGACTCGACTACGAATAAAAGGCATATTTCGTTCGCCGACGCTCGCAAAATTGTCATCGCAAATAGCTTTTGCCTTGGGCGTACAATCCATTACCAAAGAACAACTCAACTCGACAAAAACAACAAGCAAATTAACACCCTAAGCAAAAGCGCATAACGTCGATTTTCTTTCTACCTTTTCCGCTCACAGTAATGTAACAATGAAAATGCCAGCATTGCACACGTAAATACAATTTCCAGAAATGCTGGAGTTTCATAGATTTAAAGGTCAATGGTATAAGGTTCATTGTTGCTTGAAAGGGAAATCTGAACTTGAAAATCGTCGCCTGCCTGACGCTCGATATCAAATAAACAGGATTATGGAACCATAACGCCTCAAGCCACGAACAACATTCAAGCGAAAGTAGATCTTATGGCCTTTCAATAAAGATAGACTTTACTACCCTCATGGTTGTTGCTAGGATTTTCGCCGGGGGAAGTGACAAGGATGATTGTATCGGGGTATCAACGGGTGTAAAAGAGATAGGAACATAGCTCGGAGCACTGTGATTGGTCAGGAAGGCCGCAGGCTGTGAACAGTAGCCCGCCCTATGTCTACTGTAAGCGTTGACGCTCGTCTTGCATAACGTCGGATCTCATTTCATTTGACAATATGGATTTTTATGGTAATCTACCACTTTAATATTACAATAAAGGGAAAAAAACAACAAAGTGCCTACATGGCAACAAAAAAGAGACAAGCCAATCTATCTATCTTAAAAAAAAATGTAGAATATGAATTCATAGTGTCTGTTGGTTTACCATTTTGTAACCAATGCAGCAAACTACTTGAATTATTAAAAACTGGTTATCGCGAATTGTTTGAGCTCCATTAGGTATTTATTAAGTTACTAGCAACGCCAACCGGTTTCATCTGCGTAAGTCACGACCCTGCGGGAATATCAGGATAAAAAGAAACAAATATGTTATTTCAGGTCTTCAGCTACCTATATAACGAGTTTTGTAGCAATTGGTTCATACACACTTAGGTACCCATTTTACTTTTTTATTTTGTTTGTAAGACCGCCATGGGTAGATACCAATTAAATTGAAACTTTTGAAACAATTGATTCGCTTACTATAAAACTTAACTGCTCAACATTATTATTTTTTAAATTAAACTCTTTTTCGTTTTTTTGATGTGAAACATCTATAGGCGAGGGTAAACCTAAAATTTGTCATGGCGATACAGGCTATGACTATGTACTATACGTAGCTAGTCGATGTTTTACATCTGCTAGACGTCTGTGACGGCTCACATTTTTATTTTATCTACCTAATTAAACATTTGTTCACACTCGACGTTTCGAGGTCTTTCTAGACCTCCTGTTTACGGGTAGACTGATTCTGTAAAAAAAACAGCCACAACCGAATTGAGAACCTCCTCTTTTTTCGAAGTCGGTTTAAAATGAGTTTGATTTCATATTATCAGCATTGCTACAACCGAGAAAAACTAATAATTATTATATTTTTACCCAAGAATCAGATATAAAACAGCGTAGCATCGCTACTAATTATGTAAATTATTGTATTAAAATATTATGTCAAAATGTTCACTAATAATGAATTATGGCGGACGGGTTTGTAAATTTCTCGGGATGGCAGTTAAAAATAATAGTTATGATTACCGACACCTTTTAAAAATGGAGAATATCGTTCTTCTCGTGGAAGGATGTTAATTTATTAGAGATTACGGAGATAAGGAGGTTTTATCGCGCTTCGGGAATTAGTGTAGGTATCTAATTAAGCATCTAAAATATTCAAATATGAAAAAGCATTATCTGCATAATTATTTCATATGAAAAATAATCATCTGCATACATTATTCTTATTACCTATTATATTTGTGACCTGAAGTTTCACGAGAAATCTCGAAGGAATATTGAGATAAAATTGCCCATGTTATTCCTGAGAATTCAACACACCTTTACTTAAATTTCATTAACATCAGTAAGTAGGATAGTAGGTAGAACCGAAAAATGAGTTTAATTTCCACTAAGGTATCTCTATAATAGGCAAAGATTTCATACGTTTTAATTTCCTTTAGTGCCAAAATATTGAATTTCTAAATTTTGAACTTCCCAAGTTTCTCAAAGTGGTAAAAAAACACTTAGAAAAATATCGTATTAAAAAAACTTAGCAAATATTTTAGCTACTTTAACCACGCTACGCGTGGTGTTTATTACTTTTAGCATTGTTTCAATGCACAAGTTTCGAGACCTCTTCTTTAGAATTGACTGAGATATGATTTTTTATTGTATTAAAAAGTTACAGAGAAACTACCGTGCCATCTATTAAAAGTATCAAAACGTTGAGTTTAATTTCAATCCAACATCGCGAAAACAGAAGAAAAATTTATGATAACGTTTGTATTTTACTTTAATATAAAATTTCAAATTTAACAGAAATTACCAAACGTCACATAAACTTAGTCATCGTTTATAAGTAAGGGGTCAGTTGGCAAAAAAAACGTTTTCTATGACAGTTAGCACTTACCACCTCAAACTCCCGAAGCCTCAGGCGTCACCGAGGGCGCTTCGCTTCCGTCGCTTTGGGCGGACGCACGCACACATGCAAATACATACACATGCACGGAAAATGGAAAATTGTTTACATGTGTGCAGTTTTATACCAACTTTTCCTTGTCTTGAAAGATTTTGGGTACTACCTACTTATAACTTTAGAATACAAATACATAGTGTATTTTGTACATACCTATCTAATCTATTATTTACAAAATACCTATATGTGGTGATCTGTACTACAGGTATCTTCTTGATGCCTACCTCAGACACCAGCTTCTTCTTTCAACTTGTCCTATCTAATCAGTGTACTTGTCGTATTTCTTAATGTTAATGTTGAAAGAGGAAGAAATAAACACATTTATTATTATTATTATTGTTTGTAACGTTTCCGTTTCACGGGGCTATGGAGCCCCGGACCTTTGGAAGGCGTGCGTGGGGCCGAAGCCAACACGTAGAGGCCCGTTTCAGTTACAATTTTAATTGCAAAGTATGAAATGGACACCAAACCGGCGATTATCCCTGTCCACACTATAAAATGCAACCAAGGACAACCCCCGGTTTGGATAGAACTATTATGTAAACTATGGATGAAAACTACTTGGGCTATGGCAATGGGTTGGTAGTGGATTGGGTACTGGGGGGAACTATGGGGACTATAGCGCCTGCCGTAACATTGTTCAACAAACAAGTAAAAATGGCAGACGGAGACTCGCCAACTCACAAACTGGGCCACCCTAAATGAAGCCGAGCAAATTACAGCCAGGGGGCAACAGGGGCGTGAGTGGCTGAAGGATGGAGAGGCCTCCCTGGATTTTATACTCAGGTCACGGGCTCCCTGAGGGTCCAGCCTACCTGGCCCACTCACCACTTACGATTGGCATCCATCCTACGAGCAGAGTGGGAGCTCTGCTCTCGCGACTCCACTCCGACCGGCCGGTGAAGGCAAGCCAGAGGTGGGGGACCGCTTCCTCGTCAGTATTTACTTCGACCAGCCAACTAAGGCAAGCCGGAGGTGAGGAACGGTGGTTTCCCCCTGGAGCACTCGGGTAGCCGCGGGGTCGCTACTCCCCGACACCTCGCCTCAAGGTGCCCTGCGGGCTTATTATTATTATTATTATTTACATGGTTGTTTTCATTTCAAATATTATTTAGGGACGATATTTCGTTATGTGCACAAGGCTGCCAACCAAACAAACCCGTTCAAAATTACTGGCGAAATATCGAGTTTATCCAAAAAAAAATTTAAACGGTAAATGGTAAATATCCCGCTTATAAAATAATATTTGTTTTTTTTTAATTTTGTTTTTGTTTTATTTACCACTAGACCAGAACGCCCTTTGCAAAAAGACTAAGCAGCTATAAATTACTAAATAGCAGCGCCCCGAAGTTTCACTCGCGTAAATAATAATAATAATAAATATTGCACGACGTTACACACAGCGCAATCTAGCCCCAAACTAAGCACTAGGCTTGTACTATGGGTACTAGACAACGGATATACTACATATTATACTTTTTTTTTGTAAATCACGATCCCGTGGGAATATCTATATATTTAAAATTCAAAAACCTGACTGATCTATATGTCAACACAGAGCCCAAACCACTGATCCTAAATACATGAAATTTGGAGAGTGTGTTAATTCTTTGTGATGTGTAGGCAGGCATCCACTAAGAAAGGGTTTTTGGAAAGTCCCGCGGGACGCTCCTAGTCAGGATATATAAAGTAGGTATCTGTTAATCCACATCTCCAGCTATCTGCATACTAGACTTTCATCGCAATTAGTTCAGTAATTTTTGCTTTATTTTTAAAACAATAAACGAGCGTTTGACCACAATCTCACTTGATGGTAAATGAAGATATGATCTACGATGTAGCACCATCTATAGATAGGAAGACGGCGGCAGTGGAACAAGATCCGACCCGTCTCCATAGTGGCTGCACCGGTCTACGTATCGGAACACGGACGAGTTCGATCCGAAAAATAAATATAGCAGGGATACAAATATAATTAAATAACGGGGTATTTTCCTTGTCTCAATTTGTTTTATAACAGCTCGAGAGTCGCGTGAACAAGCCAGTTGAAATTGCTGGCGAAATATCTAGCTCCGTTGTAAAACAAATTTATTCATGGTAAATACCCCGTTATTTAATAATATTTGTAGGGAAAGCAACCATGTAAGTTAAAAATCGAATATAGTTGGGATAGTAGTTAGTAGAAAATATCGTGTGTTAGAAAAGCAAGTGCCCCCTTTTAGATTTGCAACCATTTTGCCTAAAGTCAATCGGCTCGGTAATCGGCAACGTGGAATAGTGTGCTAAGTGCGTTATTTTTTGTTATTCCGCCTTTAAAACTGTGAAATTAATATAACAATAACAAAAAAAACCTTAATTCCTAAGAATTATAAGTAAATAACTCGCAAACCTTATTATCCAAATAGAATGATTAAAAGAATAACAGAAAAAAAAGCCAAAAGGTAATCATTATTCCTAATCTTGTTACTCAAATGTTTGCTGAAAAACGGAACAGTCGCAGACGAGACACTTTATGTCGGCCGATAGAGAGAAATAGGGTAAGTTATTATGCTCTGCACTCTGATCTTGGTTCAAGTATACGTACTTACCCTATTTATCAGGGCAGGATACTGATAAATAGGGTTAATTATTGTTAATTACAAACTACGAATTCGAATTGTGTACTAGGGTTAAAAATTATAAATGTAGTTTTCTATTGGTGAAATATTACTATTAATTTTTGTATGTAGCTCAAGGCTATTTTGTTTAGAAAATTTATTTACAAGGAAAAATAGCATTCAAAAATTTTCACTTGCGGCGAGGCTTGAACTCGCGTCTTTGGGTCGGTACCCCAACGTCCTTACCAACTAGACTACGCAAGCTCATGAGCTTGCGTAGTCTAGTTGGAAAGCCGCAAGTGAAAATTTTTGAATGCTATTTTTCCTTGTAAATAAATTTTCTAAGGTGAAATATTATTTTGAAATCGGTCCAGTAGTTTCAGAGATTACCTACCCCAATATACATACCTTCATACATACATACAAACCAACGTTATCTCTTTATAATATTAGTATAGATTCCCACGGGATCAGGACTAATGCAGGTAAAACCGCGGGACTCTGCTAGCTACTTATATTTTTACCTGGTTTGTGGGCTTTATTGACTGAAAATAAAATACCTAAACACTCAAATGTTATTGATTTTATTCTGTTCTTAGTATTTGTTGTTATAGCGGCAACAGAAATACATACAGGTGTATAATCTGCTAGCTATCACGGTTCATGAGATACAGATTGGTGAGAGACATACAGATGGATAGTGTGGAGTCTTAGTAGGTAAAAGGGTCCCGTTTTTACCCGTTGGGTACGGAACTCAAAAATATCGTTTTTTTTTTGTATTTAAGGCGAAGAAAAATCGACGGATAGAGAGTCGGCCGTCTGCAGGAGCCCTTACTCAAATGTTTGATGAAAAATGTAAAGCGAAGACTGAGTAATTATTTAGGAAAGTCGGAACAAAGTGTGTTTCTCCGGGAGGAACCCCTATTCTAATTATTTTTCTTGAAAACTTTCCCGTTACGAATTTGTTTCTTTGATGAAAGGAAAAAAATCAAAAGAATAATGTGGATGAGACCAATGTTATTGCGTTTATTTTGTTTTATGTAATTTCATGTTGAATCCTTTGGTTTATGATTATAACTTAACTAGCCTATTTTTTTAAAAATATAATAATAATCCTTTCTTCCTCTTGTACTTTTACTTAATTTAACACTTCAACTTTCACATTAGTATCACACTTTCACACAATATTTCGACGTCCATATCGAACTACCTCCTTCCTAATTCTCGTGCCGCGCCTTATCACTGGTCCCCTACTATTGTCACTAAGCTCAATATTACCCCGTTATTTAATAATATTTGTAGTCTTTTTCTTCTTCGTGTCAAAGACTATATTTCAAATGAACTTTGCCCAAAACTTGGTGACAGATACAGCATTATCTGTAGCTGTATGCAGGTCCTCCACCGAACCACTAGTGGGACACAATGAACAAACCATGAGGTGGTCCATCGTCTGCTCGGCCCTTTCACAAATAACAAATAATATTTGTAGTGAAAACAACCATGTAAGTTTAAAATCGTATAAAAGAGAAAATTAAATCTATACTAATCCAACATTAACAAGCCCCCTTGTTACCAAAAGTTTTATATAAACAAATACTTCGTTCGCTGAGGTTTTACATAACGTTTTTGATATTTTGTTTGTAAAAAGTTGATAAACAAACCTACTTGCTATATTTTATATGATTTGCTTTTTTTAGGAAGCTTTTGGTCGAACACAGTCAGAGAATCGGCCGATTTCAATTTACATTGTAGTTTGTAGTACAGTCAGATTACCAATGAGGAGGAACACTAACTTTTTATCCCGGCAGAGGGCGCGAGTCAATTAATCTTAGGTTTGAATTAAGAACTGTCAAACAAGTGTGTTTTACAACTCTCGGCGCCAAATTGGCCATATCGGTCTCAGACCGTAAGAAAAAAAAAACTCAGCGTTTTCATTTGTGGAGGAGGACCATCATCTAAAAATAAAAGTTCATCCGACGCCAGCGCCATCTGGTTACAGCTTTGCGTGTGGCACCCCATTAATTGTACCTACTTATAGCATGCACAATTATTATGCTTATACCTACTGGCTGTATACTAAATTGGTAATCTGACTGTACATAACTTAATAATTTAAGTAATCTACATTTAGGCCCTTACATAAACGATGGCTAAGTTTAATTAGCCTTATTAATAAAGGCGGAGTAACGTCGGAGTAGTGAGAACATGCTTTGTCTTTTTCCGTGACAAGAACTTTCAAGGTTGACAGACAGTAACAAAAAGTGGTAAAATTACTCCGACTTTACTCCACGTTTATAATAGGGCTTAAGTTTAACCAATTAAGTATACAGTATGCACAATTATTGTGCGTGCTGTACCTATACATAATTGGTAATCTAACTGCCTCAGTCTAACCCTAAAAAATCTATCTACTTAACCCTAAATCTAACCTAAAATCTAACCCTAAAAACCAAGGTTTTTAGGGTTCCGTACCTAAAGGTAAAAACGGGACGGGACCCTACTACTGAGACTTCGCTGTCTGTCTGTCTGTCTGTCTGTCCGTCTGTCCGTCTGTCCGTCTGTCTGTCTGTCCGTCTGTCCGTCTGTCCGTCGTCCGTCTGTCCGTCTGTCCGTCTGTCCGTCTGTCCGTCTGTCCGTCTGTCCGTCTGTCCGTCTGTCCGTCTGTCCGTCTGTCCGTCTGTCCGTCTGTCCGTCTGTCCGTCTGTCCGTCTGTCCGTCTGTCCGTCTGTCCGTCTGTCCGTCTGTCCGTCTGTCCGTCTGTCCGTCTGTCCGTCTGTCCGTCTGTCCGTCTGTCCGTCTGTCCGTCTGTCCGTCTGTCCGTCTGTCCGTCTGTCCGTCTGTCCGTCTGTCCGTCTGTCCGTCTGTCCGTCTGTCCGTCTGTCCGTCTGTCCGTCTGTCCGTCTGTCCGTCTGTCCGTCTGTCCGTCTGTCCGTCTGTCCGTCTGTCCGTCTGTCCGTCTGTCCGTCTGTCCGTCTGTCCGTCTGTCCGTCCGTCCGTCTGTCCGTCCGTCCGTCCGTCCGTCCGTCCGTCCGTCCGTCCGTCCGTCTGTCACCAGGCTGTATCTCATGAACCGTGATAGCTAGACGGTTGTTACTTAGGTCACCTTTTGTTTCCGTTTCAAATGTCTTGTTTTAACTTTTGGGGTTTCGTCGTGGAATCTTATGATAAGTTTTTTGTTTTCACTACAAAAGCAAAGTGCAATTTCCAATTCCTTGTAGGTACTGAACTGACTGTGTAAGATATAAATATAATACTTAATAAAATACCTACCCATGATTATAAAATCTGCCAAGTCTGGAAAGCATTTCTTCAACAAAACCAGTCAACCAAATGTAGAAAAATAATTAAATATTATGGCTGTTTCCCGCGGTTTCACTCGCGGAAGTCCCGATTCCGTAAGAATATCGGGATCAAGATTTTTTTAAACCGGTCCAGTAGTTTTTGAGTTTATGCATTACTAATATACAGACAGACACACACACACAAAAATACAAATATTTCCTCTATACAGGATGTTCCGAAGAGGGGGTATTAAGCCGAAAGGGGTTTGTTCTAGTGGTCTAGGCGAACAACTTTTGTTCTACGACTTTTAGAAATTCGAACTTTTTTTTTGGAAATTTGAAGTTGTATCACTGGAAAAAAACAGCAGTTTTTGTAAATAAAGGCTAAGATTGTAGTGGTCCAAACTAAATAAAAGGGCACCTTAAGGCCAATGACTTCAAACTCTAACAAACAGCTGATTTTCTTGCAAACTTTACAAGAAAATCAATCAAAAAACTAACTCAAAATTTTTGAAAACTACTTCGAATTTCCAAAACTTGTAGAACAAAAGTTGTTCGCCTAGACGTCTAGAACAACCCCCTTTCGGCTTAATACCCCCTTCTCGGAACACCGTGTATAATATTAGCGTAGATGTATGTAGTTCACTTTTGGGATCTCGACATGGATTCTTTTGTTAATTTTTTTTCACAACAAAAGCCAAGTGCAATTTCCAAGTCCCAGAGAGGTACGTACCGTATAGATATAAAAACAATAATAAGTAATACCTACACGATATAAAAGAATCTGGCTTGTGCACCGATTATCTGTGTGTCGGTCCGAGCGCCATATCGCATGCGCCTTGGGCCACGCAGGCGCAGCTGCCGCGCTCGTAATGAACGCACCCTGGATTCTGACGGGTGAGGACCGTACCGCATCCTCATCTACAGGCTGGTGGAATATTACAAGATATTGGGTAGGTATATTAGGATTGGATTTTAGGGACTAAAATTAAATAATTTTTTGGGTTTGAATCGCGTGGTGTTTATTACTTTTAGCATTGTTACAACGCTCAACGTTTCGAGACCTCTCCAGGTCCCTTCTTCAGGATTGCCTCTTCTTCAATCCTGAAGAAGGGACCTGAAAAGGTCTCGAATTCAAACCGAAAAATGTCTTTAATAATGTAGGCATTCTAGGCATCTAATAAGTTAAGAAGTCAAGGTTGTTGGAAATTACAACGGGATTGGGCTGTAGCCTGCATAAGTCAGTCCAAAATTGATTAAAGTCTGTAGTAATATTGTTATGAACTTCGATGCTACAAAATTGTTAAACTAAAACTAAACACCCTGTGCATCAATATATCTACTTTACATATTCGTGGAGCATAATAAATGTATCCGCTTAATTATTATTTTGAAAATATCCGCACCTTAGGGCCCGCTGGCCCGCTGCCGAACAAAATGAAAACGTAGACACAACTTTAAAACAAGTCATAAGTACAATACGATATCAAATGGTACGAGTATGTTAAGATTTTATGGACTTTAGAAATGGAGAAATATACTTACCTACCAGTCTTCTTATTTATTCTCATATACTTATACCTACCTCGTGATAGGCTTAGACCCCACTGTCTACCTACTCTTTTCTCCATACAAACTATACAAACGTAGTCGACTGTTTCCTTCCTGGATAAAGATATGTTTAAGCCATAAGTCATATCAGTCATGCATGAGTCAGGACCATGCCCCTACGTTTTGATTTTTTTCATTTTCTTATTTTTTAACCCCCGACGGAAAAAGAGGGGTGTTATAAGTTTGACGTGTCTGTCTGTCTGTCTGTCTGTGTGTGTATCTGTCTGTGGCATCGTAGCTCACGAACGGATGAACCGATTTCAATGTAGTTTTTTTTGTTGATAGGTGACTTTTGCGCGAGTGTTCAGAGCTATGTTTGATCAAAATCGGTTCAGCCGTTCATAATATATGTTAGTTGAAGCTCGGAAATAAAAACCGAATGTTTTCAAATGTGTGTGACACAGAAGTTGATGGTAACCGACCCGTGCCTATAGTATCTAACATTCCCGCGTCCCCCGACGCGGGAACGTAAGGTACCACATACCTACTCACTCAGAGACATGAAATTTGCTTTCAGCTTATTATTTTTGCCTTTTTAAAGTTTAGTTTTGTTTTAACTTGGAAGATTTTTTAAGTCGGGGGTTTTTTATTATTTCTTTAGGGGCATAGTCATGGCTGATATAGGTTTTATGGCATAAACATATTTGCTCTAATGTCTCTATCCAGGGAGGAAACAGTCGACTACGTTTGTATGGTGAAAGAGTAGGTAGACTGTCCTCTTAAACGCCTGCGTTTTCCCGTATTATGGACCTTTGACATACCTCCGGGGAAACAGCGAAGAAAACCATTTGTTTCCACAACCGTGCATCGGCATAAAATAGGGTTACCCCATCTCTTCCCGTGGGTGTCGTAAAAGGCAACTAAGGGATCTGAGGGAGACTAGCAAACCTTGAGTTCTCTCCGCTTCTTCGCTATATTTGTACAACATATAGGACAATTCAAAATTCAGATATTTTAAAGAAACAATACTACTGCAAAAACACAACACACGCAGGATAGACGCAGGGCTGGATTCGAATCTGCATCGCGGGCTGGTTTCTCTAAAATATTTCTATGAAAGCCCAATGCAGGCCTAAGCACTTTTAAAAAATAAAATTTTAACGATTCAGTTTCACAAATGGGCAACCTTATCGTTGAAAGCGATTCCTTCCAGGCAACCTTTATCTACTGATAGCAGTGATACGTACATTAAGTAAGTATATTATTTACGTAAATCGAGTGTTCAGTAAAGCTGAGGGCATTTCCCTGCAGCATCGCGTTTCCACAATGGATGGAACACTGGAGGGGAATTAATGAGATGCTTACCTTAACCCTTTCACGGAGTTTAGAATCATATAGAAATGACAAGAGACTCCATTGATCTCAACGTTAACGGTAAAGAAATAAAAATGGAAAAAGAAAATGAAAATGGATGGTGGAATGACTGACAAATGTCAGTCAATCCTGAAGAAGAGACCTGTAAAGGTCTCGAAATGTTGAGCATTGAAAAGCTTTTCATTTCGCATACCATAGATAACTAAATATGTTCATTCAATCATGAACGAAACTGGAACTGGAACTGGGCAGGCCACATTTGCCGCATGTCCGACGACATGTGGGCTCAAACCACCACGGACTGGGCACCGAATAGCAGGCGACCCCGCGGCAGGCCCAGGAGGAGATGGCGGGACGAGTTGGACTCGCACAATAGGGACTGGGCCCAACTAGCACTGGACAGGGAAGAGTGGAGAGAAGGGAGGGAGGCCTTTGCCCTGCAGTGGGACAAAATAGGCTAAAAATGAAAATGAAATGAATCATGAACGGTAAGTAAAGAGTGAATGAGATTTATTCTTTAACTTGTCATGTTAAAATATTAACAACTCTATACAAATACTGAGTATACAATGAAACTGTACAGGACACCGTTCGCTCTATAGAGGCTGCGAGCGACGTAACTGTTCATTCAATCATTCATTCGTTTGTGAACAGTAAGTAAAGAGTAAATGAGATATATTCTATAACTTGTCAGGTTAAAATATTAACAATTCTATACAAATACTGAACATACAATCACTCTGTACAGTTACAGGACACCGTTCGCTCTATAGAGGCTGCGAGCGACGGAACTGTTCATTAAATCATTCATTCGTTTGTGAACGGTAACTAAAGAGTGAATGAATATTGAAGTATGAAGTGAGATATTCTTTAACTTGTCATAAAGTAATAATATTGCAGCTCAGTTGCAAGAGATAATTAAGGTTATGTGTGCAATTTTGTAATGAGGTTGAAATTATATTTTGGACAATTCTAACAGAATAATTACATTGCGTATGGATATTTCGATGTCAAGGTATTTTAAACCTGCTTGTCACGTGCTCCACAATCGCACTGTGGTGATTCCCAATCCCCATTTAAGGAGGTGATGATTAGTTTTTCCCTATTTGGAAAAACTAATCTAACAATTTTCATACTCCGTAGCAAAGAAACCTCATCTACAGACTATCTGAAGCGACAAAGACTCCAACAAAATCAATTTAATCCAAACACCAACTTATTTCAAATTTTAACTTTTCATTTCTGCGTGTAACATCCGTGAACAATTTTCCTAACCAACCAAAATAACTTGAACCCTTCCCGTCTACGAAATTTCCATGTTTCTTCGCGTTTAAGTCGACTTTATCTCAACAGAAAGTTCAAGTTAAATTTGCTACTGTAAAGTGCGTTCTTTGCTTGAAGTTCACGGGGAATTAAGTTCTATTATCAAAGGTAATAGAGTAGGAAATAGTTTGTTTCTTGTTTGGTGCGTTTTGTGCTGTGGGGCTGAAGCGACGTCGTTGCTATGGCAACAGATCGATAGGAGATTGTTTGAGTGTCTTCTGAATGTTTACGAGAATTGACGACGCGATTTTGATTGATTGGTTTTCATTTTTTTTTTCGTTTGGGCGCGAAATTGGTTTTTTTTTCTAGTTTTTCACAATGAATGAAAATGAACAACGAACTGTTCCTCTTTTTTGCAACCAGCTACTGAAACTTTCGGATCTTAAGAGGGTGGGTGGGGTACTGTTACCATTTCCATACAAACATAATCATCATCATTTCAGCTGTAAGAAGTCCAAGTCCACTGCTGGACATAAGCCTCCCCCATAGATCTCCAGATGCTTCGGTCATAAGCGGCCTGCATCCACCGTGAACCCGCGGCTACAAACATAATACCAAAATTGAATTATGAAAAATTTAGTTTTCTCATTTGTTTGTTTTATATTATTCCCAATAAAAAGTAATTTATGCTGTAAAAATGAACGAAATGTATCTCCGTTTTATTTCATTTCGAATGAATATTTTAGAAAACCTTGTGGCGGGAGCCCTGTAAAAGTAAAATCTTAATCCGAATAATATCGATATTAAGGTAGAAAACTAAATTTTTCATAATTTATTTTGGTATTAAGTTTGTATGGAAATTGTAACAGTCGCCACGTTCTTAATCCGAATAATACCGCTATTAGGGTAGAAAACTATTTTTTTCATAATTTATTTTGGTATTAAGTTTGTATGGAAATTGTAACAGTCAAAAGTCAAAGAGAGACAAAAGTTACATATCGTCAGTGGAAAGGCTACTTTGCTAAAGCGCCACATGGGCCAAAATGAGTTTTTTTATCATTGGATTGGATTTTTTTTTCTGCGTCGATTGATGTCGGTTTCGTGTCAATCGGAGCATATTTTTGGTGCTTAAGCCTTCCAAAAAATTGAAGAATTGATAAAAAATCAATGACTAAAACGACCTTATTACGGTGTTTTTGCAACGAAGGTCGCTTAAGAGCTACAATATTGGTTTCGTAGCGCCTAAGTGTTTTTTTCTTTACCACATTTTATTATCTTCTGTAGTATAAGCACAATTGCTTTTCTTAAATTTTGTTGACATAACTATATTAGCAATTTTAGATGACTGTAGTTTACTTTATTGTAGGCTATTAGCTGTTTTTGCTTTCTATTGTACAAAATTATTTGGCGCTTTAGCAAAAGTCCCTGCACAAAAGTCCCTACATAACAACAGAAGCGTGGAGTTGTAGGTAATTTCTATTGTCTTATGTTTGCTTACTCTCGCTACGTTAGTAAAAATATTATTTTGAACTAGAGTATTCATATTCTAGTTACAAAAAATTAAAAAGTATATTTTAAAGATGTGAGGTAGTTAGGAAATGTTAGTAATGTGGAGTGCGAGGCATTTTTTAAGCGTTATATGCGTAGGATGGCATCTGGTAGGATCGAAACCCGACTGCCTTTTATTGACTGCCCTCCGCTGCTGGGAGAATCGAGGGCCTTGGCAGAAAAACGGTTGTTGGCCATGGAGCGTCGAATGTCGTGCCACCCGGTACTTCGGGAGAAGTATTTCGAGTTCATGCGCGAATACGAGTCCTTGGGCCACATGTCGCGGGCGACTGTCGACTGAACAACGACAGATCACTTTTTTCTGCCTCATCACGCGGTGATGAAGGCCTCAACTGGAAAATTGCAGACGGTGTTTGACGGAGTGGCACCGTCGTCGTCGACTGGAGTCTCTTTGAACCAATGTCTCCACTCCGGTCCGAAATTGCATAGAGATATCATTTTGAACCTCCGAAGGTATCACGTGGTGTTCGGGGCGGACATTCGGATGATGTTCCGTCAAACAGATATACATCCTGACGACAGGAGATTTCAATTGATACTTTGGCGGGAGCACCCTGACGATCCGGTGATCGTTTATGAGCTCAACACTAACACGTACGGCCTGAAGTCGAGTCCCTTCATCGCTATCCGCTCACTGCTGTCGAGATTGTTGCGCTATGTGCACAAGGAACTGTCGCCCACTGTGGACATCCGATATGTCTATGCATGGTCCGGCACTCAAGTAGGTAGTCCTAGCGTTGCTACGTGCAGCGTCTCACACGCTGGAGACATTGGTGGCCAACCGGATATGTCAGGTACAGAACGCCAGTTTGGACTTCATTTGGAAACATGTTCCTGCGAGCTGGAATCCCGCGGATTGTGCCTCTCGAGGAACTGAAATTGGTGCAGCATAAACTCTGGTGGGGACCGGAATGGTTGACGGGGCCCGAATCATCATGCCCAGTTAACGTGATCGATGGCTCTCCATCCTTGTTGCCCGGACTGAAGGTTCTTGCGTTAACGAATGAACCGAAACCAGACCCGAACTGGTTGACGGCTCGATACAACAAATTAAACAAGCTATTAGGCGTGACGTACTGGATCAGGAGATTTGTACATAACTGCTGGCAGCCGAGCAAGAAGCAACTGTCGCCTATTGCGAGCGTTGAAGAACGCAGAAGTTTGCTCTTGCTTTTGATCCGGTTGGTTCAGGCTGAACGATTTGAGGACGAACTAAGGATTCTGCGCACGGGAGGCGCAAAGCTTAAGGGAGCGGTCTCCCTTAAGCTTTGGCTTAACCCATTTCTGGACGGAGGTGGACTGCTACGCGTTGGAGGTCGACTTAGGAATGCTGACCTGCCCTTCGGTAGTCGTCATCCACTTTTGCTAACCAAGGTGGAGCTTTTAGTCTCTGATAGACACTTGAAGAATGCACACGCGGGATGTATGGCATTACTTGGAATTTCACATCGGGAATTTAGGATTTAGTCTTCCCGACGAGTGGTTCACAGCGTCCTATTTCGATGTTTAGCTTGGTACAAGGTAAAAGCCTCCACAATGCAACCACATATCTTCCGTCGGACCGGGTTTGTCAGACGGCTAGGCCGTTCGACGGGGTCGGTACCGGACTTTTTGGGGTCAAACGATCACCTAGCGTAACAAGAGGGACACGAAGGCGTATTTGTGTGTTTTTGTCTGCCTGGCCACTAAGGCCGTTCACCTGGAAGTGGTATCGGCTCTTACAACGGAAGCCTTTGTCGCCACGCTAGCTAGATCGTTTTGTTTCGCGTCGAGGTTTGCCGCTCTGTCCCGTCTCCTCTGATCCGATCCGAATGACTTGGAAGTCCTGACATCTGGTCATATTTTGGTCCGACAGCCGCTTACGGCCCTGCCCTGGATGAGCGCAGACATCGGTTGTCTCGCTTTCAAATGTTGGAACAAATGGGTCAGGACTTGTGGCTTTGCACTTGTGTAAACTAATCACAGTAAAAATAATTAGTCAGTAAGACATTGCAATTTTAGTATTTCCTAATTTAAATCAAATAAGCAATTTTATTACTTTACAAATATCTAATATTTGACTAGGTTTGTAAGTGTTAAGATAATTTGCTTAAATTACATTTGCAGTTATTCCTTTCTTAAGCAATTTTTCTTTACGAAGTTTTACTACGTGTAGCAATAGTTAGCATTTTTTCATTCCATAACTTCATACATTTCTAGTTTGTTAGTATTTTTTCTTTACTTGGTTAAAGATTATAGCTATTAATTAGCAAATTGCAACGACTAAATTTGAGACAATAATGGTAGATTGGCAATATTTTCCTGACCAACATTTTATTATAAGCCACGTGATTTTTGCTTAAGCGACACTTATTTTACGAACCAGGGGACCTATAGATCTAGAAACAGCTACTAATTGCGAACGCAAGTATAAATATATACATATATTAATATGAACTCGTTGTGGTTAAAGGAAAAAAGATATGAATTTTTTTTCGTAAAAAAAAACTTTAAACCTCATTTCCCAAAAGTACCGTTTTGGCGCTTCAGCAATGTCGCCTTTCCACTGACGATATATTTAGTCATCTACACTAATATTGTAAAGAGGAAAGATTTGTATTTTTGTGTGTGTGTGTGTGCTACCCAAAATACAAAATACATCACGCTTACATTGCGTTTTAGGTGCCGTCAAAATTCACGTTTGTTGTATATGAGCCCCCTTTACATATTTGTTTTATTTTGTTTTTTGTTGTAGCGTCAACGGAAATACATCATCTGTGAAAATTTCAACTGTCTAGCTGCAGGGGTTCCCAACCTTTTTTTGTCTACTGCCCACTTTAAGAATAAATTATTTTTTAACGCCCCCCTTTTTAAACATACTTAAAAACCGCTAAGTACTTATAACTGATTATTGAAACGCAACTTTATAGTATTCGGACAGAGTATCTTTTATTGAAAATAAAACAAACATAATCAATTCTTATATAAAAACTAATGTGAAGGTTGAATCTGATGCTTTTCAATAAGTTTGTTGATATCAGGTTCCAATTTACTCAAAAACAGCCGCAAGTCGCCACGTTCGGTAACACGCAAACGATTTCTCTTTTTAGTAAGCAGCGTTGCCACAGCACTAAATCCACGTTCACACAAATATGACGATGGGAATGCTATCAAGAATCGTTGAACAATTGACCACAATCCAGGGTACAATTGCGGGATCGGTTTTTGTAGCCAAAATTCTTGATATCCATTTTTGAACTTGATTTTTATTTCTTCGTTTGTTGTCAATTCTATAAGTTCTTCTTCCAGCTGAGGTGACATTGCTGTGTTGACATTTGAAAACGGATCCAACACCCAGTCTGGTATTTCCAAGTTTAAAATGTCCTGGTATCGTTCGGTGAAGTCAATGTGGAGGTTTTCCAAATGTTGGCAGTAGGCAAACAAGTCGTCGTTACTGCAGGATACTGATAAATTCGGAAAATTGTGAAACTCACGTCTGCCCATATTCTTTTTGTGCAGAAGCAGTTTGGCTGCGAAAGCAGCAACGACATTTTTTGTTTTAATTAAATTTAGTTCATCGCCTTGCAGTTGGAGGTTCATGTCGTTGAACAATTTATACAGGTCTGTCATGTAAGCTATATCATTCTTTGATGTTATGAGCTTGTTGCGCAGTTCTGTATCTTTAGTTTCCAAGAACTCTATCACAGAGTCAAACAGGTTGTAAAATCGAATCAGACAATTGCCTCTTGACAGCCAACGAACTTCAGTATGAAGCAACAAACGGTTGAAATCTTCGTCATTAGTAACACAAAGCTGATGAAATAATCTATCATTCAAAAAGCTGCTACGGATTTTATTGACTGCTTTGATGACATATTGCAGTGATTGAAATAGTCGTTCACTTAAGTTTCTAGCAACCAAATGTTGTCTATGAATAACGCAATGTATAGCAAGGACATCTGGAATTTTATTCTTTAAGTACGCTATGAAGCCTTTATGGCGCCCTGTCATTGCCGGAGCGCCATCCGTAGCAACTGATATAATATTTTTTAAAGGAATCTCTTTCTCTTCACAAAACTTTTCCAATGTATTGAATATGGTTTCGCCTTTTGTATCTGTCTCCAAATTTCTGGCAAACAATAGTTCTTCACGTATTTTCTCATCTTTAATAAACCTCACGTAAGATAGCAACAACGCTTCATTAGTTGGTAAAGTGGACTCATCGAGCTGAATTGAGAATTGACTAGTCCTCAGATGATTGCACAATGATTCTTCAATGTTTTCAGCCATTTCATCAATTCGTCTTTGCACAGAATTATTACTCAAAGGAATTTTTCGGATAATATCTGCGGCCGGTTTATGAAGCACAGTAGTTATTACTTCCTTTATTGCTGGCAAAATTAACTCTTCTCCGATGTTGTGTGGTTTGCCTTTTTTGAGCAATTAACAAAGAGATATTGTACGAAGCTCGAAGTCCGTCGTCATCTTGCTTAGCAGCCGCTGAAAATAGTTTTGATACACTTCGCTGAATATTATGCTTCTTCTCTAGGTCGTGAAAATATGCTACATTCTTGTCTTTCTTATCTGGATGCATTTTATTCAAATGATCTTGCAGTCTTGAAGGCTTCATTGCTTCGTTCGAAAATGTTTTTAGACATAGAAGACACAAAGGCGACGACGAGTTTGTGAGATTTTCAATAAATCCGAATTTAATATATTCCGCAGAGTATTGCCGTCTCTTCTTTTTTACTTCCGACATTGTTTTGTTTTGAGAAATACGTAAGTGTTGAAATCAAGTACTGCTTATCTATTATGCGCGAAACCGCAAATGAAAATAAAATAAATTTACGTCGTTTATATAGGATTGCATAAGCAGCACGCACCAACAGGAATAAGACAAACGTGCATTAACTCGTTTATCTCATTCGACGCCCAATCGTACTCGACAAGCAAGAACAAGTATTATAGAACCAGCCGATTGATACAGGAATGTACAAATCGGATTATTTAACAAAAACTTGTTAAAACATGATTGCCCGCGGTCTATTATATCGAACCGAGTTTGAGCTATATCTTAATTAATATTAGTTGATGTTCACAAGATGTAGTCGAGAGTCGAGAGCTCAGTCGGTGTCTAAGAGTCTTCCTAGCTAGGTAGATGAAATTATAAATCGACCCCAAAGCCCTACACAACGCCCCCTTTTTTTTCTGGGTCTCTTACCGCCCCCATTTAGGCCTGCAGCGCCCACAAGGGGGCGTTATCGCCCACGTTGGGAAAGACTCTAGCTATTACGGTTCACGAGATACAACTGATGACGGACAGACAGCAAAGCCTCAGTAAATAGGGTTCGGATTTTACCCTTCGGACACGGAACCCTAAAAACAAAGTAAAGGGAAGATAAGCCCAAATAAAGCCTATTTCCTAATAAAATCCCTGTACAAAACACAACCGGCCAAGTGTCAGTGTAAATTGGAATTTCCTTCGGGCGGCCATTTCCTCCAATATAAGCTGTTTCCGGCGCCGCCACCTGCCGTGGCGATACTATTTAGTTTGCTTCGACGCTTCCGCTCGGAAAATGTCTTTTTACAGTAAATTGGGTTTGCGGGTAGTTTGTGAGGAGTTAATATTCTTTAGTGAGCGGATAAGTTGGTTCAGATTGGGCTTTTGCTTCGGTGACTTTTAAGCTTCCTTAGTGTCTATGATGCAGTTAAGAACCAGGTAAGTGCATTTAGAACTAGCTGTGCTGTGCCCTGTGATTTCAACGCGAACCTAATTGCGATTAAATTGTTTGATTTCGCATATCAATTTAGTTTCGTGAAAGTGTACAAGTATAATAAAAATGAAAACCAGTGTAAAACATGGACTTCAGCGTGTATCCAGACCTCGTGAAAAAGTCATTGTAAATAGCCGCCATTTACATTGACTCCCTCGACTTGACAATATTATAGGTAACATACTACGACTTGACTGTTTTTGTATCTGCAAATAAGTTGCAAATATTATAATACTTGACACTGGCTACTTTACAAATGGCCATAATCGGTTTATTCAGATAAGAAATAAATTATTGCTTTTCTTTTGAATTTAGAACCGTCACAGCCAGCCAGTCCTTTCAAATTTCAAACTCCTTGCTCAAAGCATATCTCACGGAAAAGCTCACAATTTTTTAAATTTCGAATCCTTCATAATTACGACGTGTATTTTAATGTTGGCTGCATCAGTTGCAGTGCAATGCCGCCAACCGCCAACTGCCACTAATTGAGCGTACCTTTTGTCTCGCGGCGATCATGAGCTAGCTTCACGTTCCCCCGCGAGCGTACGTCGAAATAACGATACAACACAACTAATTTCATATTTGTAAGGATACTTTTACGAATACTACACAATTAGACGGTTTCCCTAAGTAGTTAGGTGTATTTTTTAATAATATGTGGATCGATTGGAGTGGCACGATTGGTCCGACATCTTGTTTTTATAAAAGGGAGCTAGGTAGGTAGTTTCAAGGCATCTAGGGCCTATATGCCTAGGGTTAGCATAGGTAGGTATTAACTGGAGTCAAATAATAGAGCAAGTGCACTTGCAACGGCTTTGTAGTACCTACAGACTGGGCTGTATGGACTCTTACAACTTTATACTTAACCAAAATGAAAAAAAAGTAGTGCTTTAATAATAATACGTAGTTCTAGTATTTAAATAAATAATTGAGTAACAGCAGCCGTATTCATCACTGGTAATTAATATTACCAAGTAGCAATAGGTAGGTGCCTATAAGTAATGCATCGTTCCTATCGAACTAAGTTACCAACGAGATAGATAATAAGCCTAAAGTTTAGTCTAATTTGACATGAGATAGACCTGCATTTTGACCTCACCTTATCTAATTTGGAGGCAATTTGAGGCGACGATGAAGTCGACGGTGTACGCTAGCCAAGAAGAAACCTGAAATAAAGATCTTTTCTTTTTTCGATTTAAATTGCGTTGCCTATATTAAGTCGTTAAAAATGCATATCTACACTTCTACACTAATATTATAAAGAGGAAAGATTTGTATTTTTGTGAGTTTATTCGTTACAAACATACAGACACACATAGGTCTGTATGTTTGTGTAACGAATAAACTCAAAAACTACTGTGCCGATTTCAAACATTCTTTCACTATTAGAAAGCTACATTCACCCTGAGTAACATAGGCTACTTTTGATCCCGATATTCCCACGGGATCGGGACTTACGCGAGTGAACGGGACGCAGTTAGTTTATAATAAAAGCAATGCGATTATTAACAGAAGAAAATTCTAGAAAAAACCTATTCACTCCAGACTTAGAAGTCTATCTTATTACTTAGGTTGAATTTCAAGAGTACACAATTTGAGTTCAAATCATCACTTTTCTTTATAAATGAGCATCATCATCGCAGAAATGCCACGAATTTCGTGAGTGTACCTTGTGAATTCTGCGTTTTTTGGTAATTCCCAGGCCTAAGGCGGCTAATTAAATGATTTAGTGTTACGTATTGTTTCTGATGCGTGTAACGGCACGACATGTCGTGTCGGGTTGTGCCGGGATTATTAACTAAATTGTGAGAAAATATGTCCGTGTGATTAGTGGATGCTTCTGAGCCTAATGTGTGCATGATTTTAGGGACCCATGTTGATTTTTTAGGTTTTTGAAGCTGAATAAGTTTTCGATTTACTCTTTTACTAGCGAAATATGAAGCTCCGTACTAATATTATAAAGAAGTAACATCGGTAAGGTGTACGTTTGGATGTACATTGTAGTATGTGATGATGTCATAATTATTTAAAAAGGTAAAAACAATGCTCTATTATTCAAAAACAAATATTTCAATTTCAAATATCGAAGTGAAAGATTTGCGCGGTTGGTACGGCAAGCAAGTAGTACGTTACCAACCTCGTAATTCGTAATACACCTTGCAACGGCTTGAGGCGGAGCTTGCATACAGCCTACCGCCCGCCTGCATTATCTTACATTACTCTTATTTTATTGTCAAGTACAAATTATAATCCAAACGGTAATATATGGACGAGATTTTATACGTATTGTGTTGCAGATTCAATACTTTTTTGTCGGACGATAGGTTTTTCTTACAAAAGATTTTAGATTTTTCTTCTGTTATATTTAAATTCTAGATTTTTTTTCAATAATATGACCTACCCACTTAAGTAGATTAAAAAAAATTAAAGTAATTTATCGGTTTTAATCGCGGGGTGTTTATTATTTTTACGTTTACCTTTACAGGTCCCTTCTTTAGGATTAATTGAATTGTCAATCCTGAAGAAGAGACCTGTAAAGATTATACTTAGGTGCCTGCCTACTTAGTTTATTCGCCACCGCGCGGGGAGAACTTGTTTTGCTAATCGCCCTCAGATTCCTTAGTCGCCTTTTACGACACCCACGGGAAGAGAACCCGATTCATTTGGATGCTGATTAACATACCACTTTGAATCGTCAATTATATAATGTAGTCGAATGTGTCTTCGGAACGCGACTTCCAATGAGAAGAAGACTAGAAGAAGAAAAGAAACTCATGGGGTTTTTTTTTCAGTAAACATGTGATTTACATTATCGCATACTACATATTTATTTACTATTGAACAATAGTGGAACTGGAGCAACAATCTATGCTATAATAATCCTTACTAGCATTACAAGGCGACATACAATCCCCAGTCTGCGTTGTCTATAAAATACCATAATAATTTAGCTCTAGGCCACGTAGGAAGTGAGCAGATGGTGGTTTTTTTATTATAAAAATATCATATTTTATTCAAGAATGTTTTATGATTTTGTTACAGAATGGTTTAACTCCCGGCAAACTATTAGAAAAAAAATGGCGGATGAGCGAAGTCGATTTTACATAGAAGTCGCATGTAAAATGTACCTACTGCTCGAACTTTCCTCTTCCACGTCAAAATTTTTCAACTTGTTTGACGGTCACTGTACTTACACTAGTTACGCCCTACGATTTTACTCGGAAAGTTTAGATTTTTTACGTGGGTTTCATAAGTAGGTATCCACTGGTAAACATACCTACCTCCAAAGGCCACTTACCCATCCCATCACCCATCGGAGAAGTGAGAACTATCAAAGTTGACAGACAGTAACAAAAAAGTGGTAAAATTACTCCGACCTTACTCAACGTTTAATAATAAGGCTATTTGAGTCTAGGGTAGATAGCTTTTCTTCTTCTTCTTTCTTCCGTATAGTGTGTCTCACCTAGTGTTAAAGTTGTCAGGTCACTCTGCGCCCTCTCACTTGACCTGACGACTGCTATCAGAGATAACAGCCGGGACCAACTGCTTAACGTGTTTCTTAACTTAAGAGGACAGTCTACCTAGTCTACAGTTTATTTATTATTATTATTTAAATCTGCCATGACCATGCCCCTACGTTTTGATTTTTTCATTTTCTAGTTAGAAATACAATTCAAAAAAATTTACAAATGAAAAAATCAAAACCCCTATGTTTTGATCAGCCATGGTGGTCATGGCTGACATAGGACTTATGGGATAAACATTATTGTTTCTAATATCTTTATCCAGGGAGGAAACAGTCGACTACTTTTTTAAAGTTTGTATGGTGAAAAGAGTAGTTAGACTGTCCTCTTAAGGTCTTCAACTAAGCTAAGTTATTTCTAAGCTATAGGTCTTCCTTAGAAATACTAAGCTACAACTAAGCTAAGCTATTTTTAAGCTATAGGTCTCCCTTAGAAAGACTAGGTACACTACAGTACAACCAAGTAGAAAACAAACAAAATAGTGTCTTGTCAAACCGTTATAATAGATTGAAACACAAACCAGGGTTGATAGCTCTCAAAGGGATGTTTATAGTGGTGCGGTGGCAGCCCTACCGTGAGATCAAAGGGCCCCGTTCAATATGCCAGTGCAGTGACGCGGGTTGTCGGAGATAGTGATGTGATAACCACGATAATATGGACTATCGATTGTCGATAAAGTCAAGCCGTGTAGCCCCGGCACAGAATAGGATTACCCCATCTCTTCCCGAGGGTGTCGTAAAAGGCGACTTAGGGATTTAGGGAGGACTTACAAAACTTAAGTTCTCCCCGCGCGGTGGCGGGTTAACTGCTTTCTCCCAAGAAGGGTTGATGTCAGGCAGGCACCATATTGCCAAACCTATTGGCAGGAGATATGGTCAATGATGACTTACCTACTGCGCCAATACCAATATTTGGGGTTTAACGGACCCCGGGCTCCCGAGAGGAATGCATCCGGGAACATCGCTCGAATAAGAGATCGATTGTCGATAAAGAATTGACAACCGTCGATAAAGCATTGCAAAGATTTGAAATTAAACACATTTATCCGGTTTAAATCGCATTGCTTTTAGTATAGGATTTTATAAACGCCCTATTTTTCGACGTCTTTTCAAACCTCTTGTTTACGGGTAGACTGAGATGTACGGGTTGACAGATCTCTTGCCTTCTAAGTTATCAAAATGTCCATTTTCATAATTAAATAATTAATTTGCCATTATCGTCCCACTGCAGGGCAAAAGGCCTCTCTTTCGTTTCCCCACACAACACATTTTCATAACTTAAAATAATGAAATCTGTACCTAATTAAGTGTGTATCATCCATTTGTTTAGTTCATTCACAGTTTTTAATCGACAACGGATTTCATATTTTTGGCATCCAAATAAAGAATAGAAATACTCGAGATATTTCCAAACATGAAGGCCGATATACCTATTTTTTAAAGAGCTGAAATAGGACTTACGGTAGTTGGTAACAAAGATCCCTTCCATAAATCTTCAGAAACATTAGTAGCCAAATGTGTTATAGAGGTGCCCACTGCCCACCTCTTAAACACATTTGGCTACTGTAGTTTTCTTTTCCATGCAAAAAGGACCCGGCCTGGGGAGTCTAGTTGCGGATTGAGAAAATAGCCAGTAATTAAGTGGGTACAAATACAAGGTCGAAAAGTGTTAGTAAAAAGCACACGAAGCCACTTACAAAACTATCGATAAAACGAAACTATACCACATCACTATAAACATGCGAATGCATTGACGAATTAGTTTTTAATCGAGATGAAATTGGGCGCGAAATTATCATCGTCCCTCGCGAATTCACGGAACGATGTCTAAATTTCAATTAATGCATAAACTAATACCTAAACGTACCTACCTCCGTTTACAGAGGTATTTTTTTATTTGAGTTACAATACACCGTAAAAAAAACTTGAGTGTCAAGAGACACCCGGATGGAACGAAGTTCCAAGCAAAAAAAATAGTGTCGTTACTACTTTTGGTCTTAATTTTTTCCGTCTAGCCTCCTTTCCCAACGCGCGATAAGGAACTTCGTTCCAAAAATTAGACAACAATGACTGTACGTACGTCACGTTGCCTTCAAATCTACTAGAACTAGTAGTTCTACGTTCTAGTTTAACAGTAGACCTCGCAAACATAATGTGAACACAAATCACAGCGCCTCGTACGCGCTAATGCATGTCGTAGGATAATTAGATAAACAGGTTTTTTGCGAAAATCCTAGGTTTTTTGCCTAAAAACGAATAATTAGACATTGGCAATGTTATTACTCAATCTTACTGAAATAAGTTAGGTTTTTTGTATTATTTCAAGTTGTAGAATATTTCAAGTTTCCTCTTATTTTAGTTTTGGCGTCGTACATTTTGTACATCTTGCCAGTACCTATCAACTATTTTGCATGAAATTGGCCCGATCGGGCTCATAGTTTCAAGTGAGGAGCTATGGTAAAGCGGTGGCAACTTTACCATAACCTTCAAGGGGCTTTGGAGGGAACGAAGGAAAGTCCATGTTTAACACTCAATTTTGTTTTCACTACACTTGTGCATATTCACAGAACTAAATTGAATAAGATTTCACCAAAATTACACAATTTAACCCGGTTTACAACATAGTTTAACGAAAATAAAATTGGAGCACGACATGTTGTCTCCGCGTTCTCACCAAAACTCAATCAGCTGTTTATTTGCTTTTTCCTTTAAAATTGACAGTTCTTTGTTTACTTTTTTGATCTAAGTTTCTGAAATAGAGTAGGTATAGATTATGTAGGTCGTAGGTAAATAAAAAGAAGTTCCATTTAAATTACCGTCTCAATTTGACGCGACTGAACTAAGCATACTTAACATAAAATAGCTAAATCATTTACAAGCACACATGTTTTCCTAACCATCGCCATATTAAACCGTAACATAATAAAAATAGCAAATAATTTAGAACAACAAAGTTTTCGAAACAATGTGCTTAATTTGAAAAGTGTTCTTTTTACGTTCCATTTCGCGGTTAATAAACCATGTAAATGAGTTCTTTATCGTTCGTGTTTTAAATGTTTTGTTTGTTTAATTTCGAATTTCGAATGACATGGGGTGAATAAATTATTAGGGACACTGGTTTGGGACTGATGTTTTTTTTTTCTTTATTTTAATCACTTTTATGGGTAAGGCTAAATAAACAATCGTAGTACCTAGGGTCAGATGGGGCATTTACAATACCGGGGTCCGGGGCAAAAGCTGTAACGTTAATTGCTAATTATGTCATGTGATGTTAGTTCGATCCATCACCAAGAGGGTACTGCCGGAAGACCGGCGTTGTGGTTGCTTCGGGATCCGCAACATAATATGACGAGACAGATCCTCGTTGGCAGCAGGCACACCACAGGCAGGTTCCTTAGACATTTTTTTTGTTGCTTTTATATGTTGTTTGCTGTTTTCTTTTTATATTACTGTTAATTTCTTTTGTGTGTATTGTTGTCAATAAATATTTTGACTCTACCTTATCCTGAATTAACTATCGTAGTACCTTAGTAGAGTCGACGGTTAGCGGTTTCTATAATGACATTATTAGAAATTACCGTTATTGCAAATGCCCTATCTGCCTACCTACTTTTAGTTTGAGTTGGTCACCTAAAAGTCTTAATTTTTTCAAGCCACAAGCAGACTCGTCCGTGTTTCGGTACGTAGACCGGTGCAGCCACTAAGGAAGACAGGTCAGATATTGTAAATCACCTGGGCACGATGCGCTCAGCATCGAGCATTTAAAGCATGCAGGAGTGCATCTACCACGGGTTCTTGCTATGTTGTTCACCCTTTGCGTTAGCCACTCGTACTTGCCGAATGAGATGATGAAGACACTTGTAGTTCCCATTATAAAGAATAAGACTGGTGATGTGTCGGATAAGGGTAACTATCGTCCGATCTCACTTGCTACCACTCTTGCAAAGGTATTGGACGGTGTGATTGACTCGGCTTTAAGTCAAAATATAACTTTGCACGACGCCCAGTTTGGGTTTAGGCCCGGGTTATCCACTGAAAGTGCAATCCTGTGCCTTAAACACACCGTCCAGTATTATACCGACCGTAGGACTCCGGTGTACGCCTGTTTTCTCGACCTCTCCAAGGCGTTTGACCTTGTTTCGTATGAAATCCTATGGAGAAGGTTGAGGGACAGGGGTGTACCGGAGGATCTGATTGGAATTTTGCAGTACTGGTACGGTAATCAGAGCAATTTAGTAAAATGGGCTAAATCACTGTCAGAGCCGTACAGGTTAGAGTGCGGAGTTAGACAGGGTGGACTGGCGTCCCCTAGACTATTCAACTTGTATATTAATGACTTGATAGTCGAGCTCAGCAGCATGAATGTCGGATGCAGGATGGATGGCGTCAGCGTAAACAACATTAGCTACGCAGACGACATGGTGCTGCTGAGCCCGACTGTGGGAGCTTTGAACAAAATGTTGATGGTATGCCAGTCCTATGCCAAAGCACACGGCCTAATTTATAATGTAAATAAATGCGAGTACATGGTTTTTAAGGCCTCCGGCAGATACCCCGTAGATGCTCCAGTGATAACGTTGAACGGTCTTCCTATTAAGAGAACTACCTTATTTAAATATCTTGGACATCTCATAGCCGAAGACCTTAAAGACAATGCAGATATTGAAAGGGAACGCAGGGCATTGGCTGTGAGGAGTAATATGTTGATTCACAGATTTGCACGATGCTCTGACCAGACAAAAGTTATTCTTTTCAAAGCTTATTGTCAGAGCTTATATACGGCAAGTCTGTGGATCAGTTACTCTAAACAATCGTTCAATGCCCTTCGAGTACAATATAATAATGCATTCAGGATGCTGTTGGGGCTGCCCCGATTCTGTAGTGCCTCAGCAATGTTTGCGTTAGCCCACACAGATGGCTTTCACGCAGTGATTCGCAAAAAGACAGCTTCCTTGTGCAGCAGATTGCGGGGCAGCCAGAACAGCATCCTGAAAACTGTGGCTGCGAGGCTTGAGTCGCCGATCCAGAGGCACTTTCGTGACATCCTTATCACGGGAAATAATCTGGTGTACGACTAAATTGTAAATCAAATTATTATGACATTTTTAAATATATTTTTAAATGCTACTAACTTTAATTTTTAAGTTTCATACTAACAAATGGAATGTAATTAATATTCTGAAATAAAAATTATTATATTATTATTATTATTGTTCCACCACCTACCATCTTCCTATCACCTAGATGAGCGTGCTACATATCACTTACCATCAGATAAGATAGTGGTCAAACGCTCGTAGGTATATTGTTTATAAAAAAAATCCTGTCAAGTGCGAGTCGGACTCGCCCACGAAGGGTTCCGTATCATTGTCACGAAAAAATAACGTTTGTTGTAGGGGGGCCCCGCTTAAATATATTATGTTATTGTTTTAGTATTTGTTGTACAAAAACAACAACTACGACATCTATGAACATTTCAACTGTCTCACAAAATCACGGTTCATTAGATACAGACAGACGCACAGCGGAGTCGCAGTAATAGGATCCCGTTTTTACCCCCCGGGTACGGAAGCCCAAAAACTAGATTCGCAACAAAAGTAATAGTGCGCAGCTAGTAAGTATAATATTCTACACACCAGTACCTATATTTTAAGGAGTTAAGATCTAGTGACTGCCATCGTCCAGTAGTACCTATAGGTCGGCTGGCCGCAACACGCCTCAGGCTCTCACGATCGTACGCCCATACACAATTTCACCGGACGAACATAGCCTCAGTTAAACAAGACCATTTCACACTCGACAGTGGCGCTAGCGTCTACGCAAAATCATAAATTGTACCTAAAACTTTTAGTTCCATTTTTAAACATCCTGTTTAATTTAAATAAGTCGCTGGCATTTGTAGAGAGACCTCTTTTTCATTTTTACTCCTTTATTACTCTTTGACGTTCTTTTTTTGAACGTTCGCTTTTTGTTTACTATTTTCTTGGTTTCTTTTTTTTCGTTTTGTTTTGGTTAAGTTTTGAAAAATGGAACGTTTTCAGTGAAAGTTTCTTTGGTGATTTTGTTTTCGTTCGATATTATCTCAGAATACAGAACAAGATATTATAGATTTTTAAAGCATGCTCCAAGGATGTCGCCTATGGGCTACCTATTTAGAATAAATTGCTCTCAGGACGTCCTTAATGCATTTTAGCCTCTTTTTGCCTTATTATACGGTATATTCTAACATTGCGTATTCGAAAAATTAGCTAGAAACACCTACATGCATTTTCATAAAATTATTGTAAACTAAGTATTTAAAAACATTTGTCTTTAAGAATGATTCAGACATCTGAAATAAGCAAAAAGGCATTCTTATGGATTTCAAAAAGATAATCGCAGTGTGACAGCACGTGCTCACGCGGCAACAGTTCGACATACGGCAGAGGCTAGTGCGTCAGCTAGACGCAGTCTCGTCTCATTTTCCGAGACTAGGTAACGTATCTGCTGTTTTTTGTTTTCATCTAACCCAGGGGCTCCCTAACTTATTTGAGTGGCGCCCCCATTCGACCATAAAACAAAATCCGCGCCCCCCCATTCTCCAGTCCAGACAGGTCAGAATAAAAAAGGATTTAATAACAAAATAAGTATACCTATTTTTTTTGCTCATTAAAGTTTTACGTCATACGAAACGTATTTGGTAAGTAGAACCAAAAACCCTCGAGGTTTGCGCGGGGCCAGCTAGAGGCTGATAAAGTCCTTAACATTCGCCTACTGAGGCATCAATGAGGTTCTTGACAGGCGTCAATCCTACTAATTTCAAATATTTTCATTAGGTGTATCGAGCAGTCTGGAATGCATTCTCTCAGCGATCGCTGGTTTTTCTATACAGGTGGCCCGCACCCCCCTGTAAAGGTCTCTGCGCCCCCCCTGGGGGGCGCGCCCCCCAGTTAGGGAACCACTGATCTAAGCCTTTACACGACGTTTTTTCACTATAGCTCAGCTTAACAGTGTAATAGGAATTCCGCACCTTCTAATTGCTCCATCAATTGCTTCTAATCAATCAAGCAACACCTTCACTCCACTGCCAATTAGAGTCCAACTTGACAAGTCAGTCAATCACATTCACAATGGCGCTAACAACCCGTACGTACTTTGCGTATTGTTTTAGGGGTCGAGGCTCGCCAGCCGAGGCCGGCCCCCGCTGCGACCCAGCATGCGCACAGCGAGCCCGCTGGGGCACGCTCCCGGCACGGAAGCAGGCGACGATGTGAAGGTACCGGAGTGATTTATTGATGAAGTTGAAAAAAACTACATTTACACATTTTTTTTTGTACTGTATTTTGTGTGTGTGTGTGTGTCTGTATGTTAGTTATAATAATCCTACTAATATTAAAAATGTGAAAGTTTGTATGGATGTTTCTTACTCTTTCACGCAAAAACTACTAAACCGATTGCGATGAAACTTGGAATATAGATAGCTGGACACCTAGAATAACACATAGGCTACTTTTTATTCCGTAATTCCCACGGAATCGGGACTTACGCGGGTGAAACCGCGGGGCGCAGCTAGTAATAAATAAATAAATATGTTATAAATAAACTCAAAAACTACTGGACCGATTTCAAAAATTCTTTCACCATTAGAAAGCTACATTGACCCTGAGTAACATAGGCCACTTTTAATCCCGATATTCCCACGAGATCGGGACTTACGCGGGTGAAACCGCGGGACGCAGCAAGTAAAATAATATAATAATATTGCACACAACCCAAACTAAGCACTAGGCTTGTACTATGGGTACTAGACAACGGATATACGACATTTTAAATACTTTTTTTTTGTAAATACATACCTACATATTAATATGATACATGATACATAGAAAATACCAAGGCCAGAAACAAATATTTATGTTTAAGCATAAATACTTGCTCCCGGTGGGAATCGAACTCGCAACTTTCTGCATTACAGTTCACGAGACAAACGTGAACAAGCCAATGAGGAGGAACACTAACTTTTTATCCCGGCAGAGGGCGTTTATCGACTAATCTTAGGTTTGAATTAAGAACTGTCAAACAGGTGTTTTTTACAACTCTAGGCGCCAGATTGGCCATATCGGTCTGAGAACGAAAGAATTTAAAAAAAAAAATCGGCGTTTTCATTGGTGGAGGACCATCATCGAAAAAAAAAGATCATCTGATACCAGCGCCATCTACTTACAGCTTTGCGTGTGGCACCACATTGAAATGGCCCAGTTGTAAGGAAAAGGCTATGTTTGTCGCGCCTATCTTTGTATGTTTGTGATAAAAATACGGACGGACAGACGGACAGACGGACAGACAGACAGACTATCTATAAGGTAATAAGGTATAAGACTATCTATTCCGTTTTTTGCCATTTGGCTACGGAACCCTAAAAACAGTGTAGTTTTTCGTAAAAAATAAGGCAAGGCTTCGGAAGGCACGTTAAGGAGTTGCCTTTGGATGTTGTCTTTGGTAGCAGTCTTTAGGTCAAGTTAGAGGCCTTAGTTAGGGCAACTTCACGACTCTGACACTAGATGAGACTCACCACAATATGAAAAGAAGAAGCAACTAAACTAAACATTGATCTCAACTTAACACAACCTTACCAGTAGATAACATCAGAAGGAAGAGAGTTGAAAACACCCTCTGCTGTAACGCCACCGCAAACTCTATGATGCTTTTGACGTCAAAATGCGCCTAATCGTCATTAATCGACTTTATATTTTCGCTCACGGCGAAACTCATTTCATTTGTCACAACAGACATAACAATATTGTAAGCGCTGCAACGGCTTTTTTATATTTATTTCAGACCATGGGGCTTGTGCCATGTCTTCGATCCACTTCACAACATCACACAATAACACCGAACATTTACAATAACAAACCAAAAAGAGGTCTCAACCAAAAAAAAACCCAAAGACTTATCGACAACTAGCTCAAAATAATAGAGGGGAGATGCGACTGCGAACCCCTAAATTAACAGGCCGAACTATAATCATATCGTTTCGTATTTTTTACCGCTCACCCTTGTATCGGCCACAAATCTAATATGGCTAATGATGGTATTCGATGGAAGTATAAAAGACTGTGACATAGTGTAGATTTATTTGAGATAATGATCGTGTTTTGGGCTTGCTGTGGGTGGGTGAGATTTTATGATCAAAATGTTTTAGTTTTTTTGGAAGGACAATGTATTTTTCATGTGCACTTGGATTTTCTAGCTAAAAAAAATCCAAATAAACTTTCTGAGTGGTTATAAAAAACTTTCGAGAAGGTTATTAATTAAACAAAGAGCTCGCTTCGCTCGCTTTTGCCTTAACCTTCTCGCACCTTTTCCCCATGTCGTTCTTGTGACAGTTTTTAGTTTATAGGTACATTTTGGAATCCTAATGGAACTAATAGTTCCATGGACGGTCGCCATTACTTTCACATGGCGCAGATCAAATCGGCACAAAATTCAGTGCGCTATGTCCTGTCCAGTTATAATGGAGGTCAGTGTTCTGATGTCATATCTACTGTTAAGGTTGAGATCAATGATTGAAGGAGAACAAATACAACCAAATACCAGCCACCACGTCTCCAGTGATAATTACTGCACTTCAGGGGCCTTCCTGCCCAATTTCTGGGCAACCCCGTACTTTGGACAATTATCTCTCTAGCTTTCGCTCGCGGCTACACCTGTTTTTACCTGATAAATCTTTTTCACTATAATTGACAGGCCCAAACCACATCCTAAACTTCGTACTTTCTCATCTCAACAGATGGCAAGATGAAACTCGATGAATTACTAAGAAAATAAAAAAACGTGTGGCACTCGGGGACTGCCGCGGTAAAGCTATCGCATAGCATTTTTATGAACTTATGCAATTATAATTATTTTTTTATTTTTTACCTCGTTGCCATGGTAGGCGGAGTGGGGGGTGTTAGGTTTTTTCGTTACCAAATTTCTTCATTCAAAGCTCAAAGCCCGCGATAAAAGCTATGTAATAGCTTAAAAAGAAAATACATTTATTCAGACAGGCATGCATTTTACACAGTTCATAAACACAAAATCATCTTCTATCCTATATTTATCTATCTATATAATAAAGTTGCATTAGTTACATTATTTATAACTAATTATAACTCAAGAACAGCTTAACCGATTTTGCTGAAAATTTGTGTAAAGGTAGGAGATTAGAACCAGGAAAATATGTGACATTGCAACTGCCGGGTGCCACAGATCGGTGCGCGGTGAATCGTTATTTTAAACACCGTGGCTAACACTAAAAATATCACCTATTTTGGGAGATAATAGAGTCTTCCCCCGTATCTAATCTTATATACCTATAATACCTATCTCTATATCTACCTACATTGTTGGTCAGTGTAAAAGTAGATACGTAAGTACCTACCTAAATGCAAGTAGGTAGGTAAGTATATAAAAACCGGCCAAGTACGAATCGGACATGCCCACGAAGGGTTCCGTACCAATTATCACAAAAAAACACGTTTGTTGTATGGAAGTCCTCACATCAATACTTATTTTATTAAGTTTTTGTTTGTTATAGCGGCGACAGAACTATACGTCATCAGACAAAATTTCAACTGTCTAGCCATTACGGTTCATGAGATACCTATAGTCTGGTGACTGAAGGACAGTGGAGTCTTAGGAAAAGGGTCCCGTTTTCACCCTTTACGTACGGAACCTAAAATATGATGGCATCAGAAACAGGAAAGTACCTGCAATCATCTTTATACGTTGTCCATATCGCACATGCGTGGTTACCAATTATGTAAATGTAACAGGTGCGCCTGCGCAACGATTAGGACCGCCATAATGAGGGACTGATTTTATACAAGGGTTCGTAGAATTATTCATAAAGGGGTTTTTATACAATGTAGAGGAAAGTTTTTAAAAAAGTTAAAAGTAAAGTCTACCTACTCTTTCTCCATACAAAGGTAGTCAACAGTTTTCTTCCTGGATAAAGACATTGGAGCAAATATGTTTATGTCATCATAACATAAAGCCTATATCTGCCATGACAAAAATGCCCGTACTTTTTTTTTTCTTATGAAAAAAACTAAAACATAGGGGCATCATTGTACGTTTGTATGTTTGTATGGAGAAAAAGTTATTTCTACAGTCACTTATTTCCTCTTAAAATATTAAGTGAAACTTATTTTCTCGTTTCTCATTCTCATTTCATTCTCAAAATTCTAAGAAAACCCACATACAGATAGAGACAAGAAAATGATCATAAAACGTTTCCTTTTTTACCTTTTGAGGTACGGAACCCTAAAACTCAGTTATTATTTTATCTCGAAAAACCCGTTTGTTGTAAGGAAGTAAAAAACAAAATAAACCAAATATTTAAGGGGGGTTAAATATTTGGTTTATTTTGTTTTTAGTATAATAGTTGTTATAGCGGCTATAGAAATACATCTTCTGTGATAATTTCAACGGTTGGTTGATGATAGCTAGACCGCCTGGTGACGTTTTTACCCTTTGGGTACGGAACCCCTTAAAACCAGCGAGCTTAGCTAAACCACAGCTAAGCTAACTTTAGTTGACGGCCAACAATCGGTGTAAGGTTTACCTACATAATAACCTGAATTTTAAAAAAAACTTAATCTGAAAATCACGGACATATCGCACAGTAAATAAAAATAGACTTATTTTTTTCTCGTATTTATCTAGAATTCATTTTAAAACATCAAAGTATTCTTCAATACAATTTTCCGATTCAATTCGATTTCGTTCCCTCCATTTCGCACCCTCATCGCTTTCATATCGTTCGAAATTCGAACACGTATTTCGAAATTTGAATCATTTTGAATCGAGAACGCGCAGCTGCCATTTAAAAGTAAACGAAAAATATATTCAGAAAACAAAAAAAATCATGCGATTTGTTGACATAGTTACATTTTCCCGGGTCTTTATCGCGTATTATTATGTATTTTCTTACTTAGACGTTTCAACCATGTTCCAATGGTTTTGGTTGCGAGGGGACTGGGCAAAGTCCGCCAGTAAAAACATTTTTATTTTCCTTAATTTGAAAAGTATACATTCAGAACCAGCCGTTTTTTGTCTAACTTAGTTTTTGAATTGTAGACTGCGATGAGACATATTATATCATTTTAGACGTTTTTTCGGTTTGAATCGGGTGGTGTTTATGTCTTTAAATTCAATACAACACCGCAAAAACAGAAGAAAAGTCTATATTTTATCTTCTTGAAGAAAAAATAAAAAATACAGAGTTCTTAAACGTTGGATCGTAGTGTAAAATTAACTTAAATTAGGCAAGTGCGTGCCTTGTCGGGCCAAGCGAAGTGTAGGGTTTCGTAGTTTTCATACCGTTCGTATAAGTTCTTTGTATTTGTCATTTTTTTCTTCAGGAAGATGTGTCAAATCATAGTCTACAATTAAAAAACGTTGACGAAACGACTCATTGGTTACTTAGAATAATAATTAGCCAGTGTCAAGTATTTAAAAAAAAAACATTGGCAAATAATTTTTAGATACAAAAACGGGAGTTTTGGCGGGAACGTGGAGACAACATGTCGCGCTCCAATTTTGTTTACGTGAAACTATGTTGTAAACCGGGTTAAATTGTGTAGTTTTGGGTGGGATCTTATTCAATTTAGTTCCGTGAATGTGCACAAGTGTAGTGAAAACAAAATTGAGTTTTAAACATGGACTTTCTTCGTCTCTCCTGTCAAAGCTCCGTGAAGGTTATGGTAAAGTTGCCACGCACCGCTTTGCCATAGCTCCCGACTTGAAACTTTGAGGCCGATCGGGCCAATACTTGATAATGGCAAGATGTACAAGATGTATGACGCCAAAGCTAAAAGAAGAAGAAGAAGATACAAAAACGGCCAGATTCTCTTCCTACAAAACACATAATACGTATTTTTTAAGAGGACAGTCTCTATTCTCTTTCTCCATACAAACGTAGTTTACATTTTCCTCCCTGGATAAAGACATTAGAGCAAATATTATGTTTATGCCATAAAACCTATATTTGTCATGCATGACTGACTATGCATCTACATTTTTTTAAATTCTAATTAGAAAATGGAAAAAATCAAAAGGTAGATGCATAGTCATGACAGATATCGGTTTTATGGCATAAACATATTTGCTCTAATGTCTTTATCCAGGGAGGAAAATGTATACTACGTTTGTATGGAGAAAGAGAATGGAGACTGTCCTCTTAACACAACCACTCAGAAAAACCCACGATAATTAAAATTATCTACGAAACCTACCTACCTACTTACAACTAACAAGCTAATGTCAAAATTAATAAACAAGTCATATCGAGTGTCAACACGTGCCTGTAATGGTAGAATATTGTGTTTTGTAGCTGGCCACCCTAATGGGCTGCGCGTGGCATGTCGAGTGCATTATTTCTACCACACGCGTGATACAGTAATGGATACAGTCTTTTAAGCTACGAGTTTTTTTTGTTTTTTTTTTAAGTAGATACGAAATTTTATAGATAGGTAGGTAGGTACTTTGCCCATAGCTTTTAATAATGGGAAATAAAAACTTCCAGATGATTTTTTTAATTCTCTAAATCTTAGATTACTTACCTATACCTACTCTATTTCAGAATTTTAGATCATGCATGATGTACCTAAACAAAAAACTCATACATTTATTTGAATGTGACAGCTCATTATTTACTTTTTTCTTTTATATTGACAGTTCTTTGTTTACATTTTTGATCTAAGTTTCTAAAATAGAGTACAGTGTGTGAGTAATTTCCCGAACAGTTTGACGTTTGGAACTGATGGACGGTCAGAGACGAGTTTGAAATAGATCACTATCAGCTTCTAGTCTCTCATAGAGACCAGTCCAGTTCCATGCTCTAATTGTTAAAACATCATAATTTCCTACAGTATAAACCACACTTAGGAGGCCTACGAGGCATTACTCACCTTTGATTGAGTTGAAGAGCTCATTGGCCTAGCTGCAAACCCTGATTTTGTATATAATCGTGTGGGTTAAACGCCTGGTGTGGTCATTACTTGGATGGGCAACTGCTAATGTGTGAGGCAAAAAATCACATTCTCGAGCCCCTCCGTGCTTCGGAAAGGCAAGAAAGAAAAATAAGAAATAATTAGAAAAAACATTTTGAGATAGATTGGTAGGTAGATGATTTTATTGTAGGAAAACAAAAAAACTACAAAAAGTTGAATATTTAAATCAATCAATATTTGTAAAAAAGGCGGCTTCATAACAGTCGTATGCAGTTTGAACTTGTATCTACGGTTCTTCTAATGCACTCACCTTATTGTCACCCTTTTCTTCACCAGCTCTCTTGCTGATTCCCTTCGTGAGCTCTTCGAAGGAGGAATCCGGCAAGGCTGCTGACAGCGCACTAGAGAGCGCAAGCAGTTCTTGACATAGTTCCTCCAGCCGCTTTCTTCAGCGCACTCTGTCGTCAGGTCGAACTCTAGGCCCCAAGGTAAGAATGTCACTACTGTAATGCTTTTCGCGGGACTCTAACTGACAAGTCCAAATATTTCCAGCTTTCGTGTTTGAGTAGGTACCCAGCTTCTTTTTGCTTCTAGGTACTCCTAAACCATGGACAACATTATATTTCAAGGAATAAATGTCATTTTCTTTCGTATCAGTCATTCGAGTTATTTTCTTTTGTGGAGCCTTATTAGATTGACCACAGCTGCGAATGTTTTGATTTACAACGTACCTACACTTTTTGTGAATCCAACCTCAAGTTTGGATCATCACAAATTGAGGGACAGTAACCTATTCCATCAAGTTTCTTTTATTTCAGCTACTTTATTGTTAATTGAATTAAGTTTATCTGGATAGATGAAAGACAACAAGCCTAAGTATTTGGTATCCTGGTTTTAATCATAAACCTTTGATTCAAAGCTCGTAGTAACATTATGTGATCAAGCTGTAATCTTGGCGTGGTTCTTCTATACACTAGCACATTTCCGAGGTGGCCGGCTTGGTTTTCTTCTAACATATTCGACATCTTTGACTCTCCTCTTTCTTCCCGCCCCTTTACGTTTTTTCCTGCAGCATCGACAGCATAGTAAGTATTTGATTTTTTCACATAATACACAGCAGCATCTACAGCATAATATGTATTTAATTTTTTTACACATAATTTACAAAATATATTTTCCTGAGTAGGTTTGTTTACACTTGTCTTCTAACATATAAGTATAGGATTACTCGTTGACGATACGTTGCTTTGTTAATTTCATACTTCTTAGATTTGTCTATTACACCTCCAATTTGTTTCTAATAAACTTTCTGTGTAGATTAATATTTTTCATGATTTATTTACGCATTTTTAGGACTGTATGTTTTTTTTTTTGAAAACTGCTTTTAAAACGTCTATGTGACTCAGTAAGTCAGTGCCAAAAATGTCATTGGTATCAATGACTTAATGAACCACCTTCTCCTTGGTATCACAGAGGTGAGTTACAATAATTCTATTTTTTTAGGGTTCCGTACCCAAAGGGTAAAAACGGGACCCTATCATTGAGACTCCGCTGTCTGTCTGTGCGTCTGTTGGTCCGTCTGTGTATCTGTCTGTTACCAGGCTGTATCTCATGAACTGTTGCTATCAAGCTAGACAGTTGAAAGTTTCACAGATGATGTATTTCTGTAGCCGCTATAACAAATACTAAAAGCAAAAAAAAAGTTCGATGAAACTTGGTACCTATAGATGGCGGGAGACGTAAATAACAAATAGGCTACTTTTAACCCGATATTCGGGACTACGCGGGTGAAACCACGGGGCGCTGTTAATATTAATAAAATAATAGCTAGGAACATTATAAAGTAAACAATTATGATAAAGATTAAACTACAAATCGTTTAAAGTAATCCAATTAAGTTGTATTAAATGAAATAAATCAAGTTGATTTGTGCGAATCGACGCGACCATTACCTACGGTACGGGCCCTGACTGATTGGAGTGTTGCCATAAATCAATATTTTTACTTAAATTGTTCTAAACTGGCAACATTTTTTAACATAGGTAGTTTTTTTATAAATCGTTATAACTATAAAACACCGTGAGAAAACCGACATGTTCTAAGAAGCACCACAATCCGAAGACATGGGACATTCGTCAATCCAGAGTAGGCTCCCGCGTCCTACAGTGGGACAATTATAGCAGGCTTAAATGTCTCAAATATGCCTCATAGCCATAAAAAAATTAAAAGAGCTGAGATGGCTGATAGCCTAACAGCCCGTGGATGTCAGACCTTCGTTATTTTATAAAAGCTGAAAGTTTGTCAGGGCATGCTCCTATACACAGGGATCCTAACACTATACACTCCTATCCTATCCTATACACACACTATATATATACACAGGTAAGAACGCTGGACTATTATGAAGTTTGGCTTATAGTGGCTTTGGCAGATAAACGGTACTGAAGGTGTGCAAACTACCGATCTAAATTTTTCAATTAAAAAAGTGTGATTTTCCAGTAGTTTTCTAAAATAACAAAGGTCTGGGGTCCACGGGCTCTAAGGCTGAGATTCATAAACCGCACTACGCCTTTACTTTGTAAGAAAGTCGCACTTTGGCTCAAAATAATGTTTCATAGTCATGCTAAGGACGGTCTTTACTTCGAGAAACCTTGCTTTGCTTCGTAAAGTACTAGTCCACAATATCGTCGACTTTCGTCTCAAAGTAAAGTTTGAATTATTATACTACTAATTTTAATAGTCTTGTGACTAGTGCAAAATTTAGAGTTTATTGGTATATTCAATCTGGTTGTATTATGCACTCATAAACGGCAATGTCATTTCTGTGAAATAGGTACTACATGGGTACTCTACAGTCACTCTACTGTGCTTGTTGACTCTACTGTGCTTGTTGTGTATTTGTTTTAGCTGCTTTATTTTGACGCCAATATTATCGATACGATTGAGTCTTTGCTCAATGTTTTCGATATTGTCCATTGTGTTAGCAGCAAGTTATCGTGTAATCCAAGAATACGGTGTCCGGGGATGGTAGCCAAGTCGTTAATAATATAAAATTCAATATAGCAAGAGCAAGGGAAAAGAAAAGCAAAAACGTAACTAGTTCTGACATTTAACAACGACAGTAAACAGGTTATACAAAAATTACGTTTCTTTTTACTACAATATTTCAGTAACGGCATTTGTGAAATTATTATATATTATAGATAGTCGCGACGCAGCTGACAAACATTTTTATTTGATAATGTATACAAATTATTTTATTTGTAAGAAAATTGTATGATTAGTTATTAATTTACTAATGTTGAATAATATAAAATTTGCGTAGAACGTATTACTGTCGTGGTTTACTTTGGCTTTACTTTACTACAGCGCAAAGCCGCTCTATCTATACATATAATAAAATCGTAACTTAGCGGTGTCTGTTTTTGGAAGATATAAAAAAAAGATAAATTGTAGGGGTATCTATTAACGCAGTAGAACCTATTTTTCTATTTTTCTGGTTGTCTGTTTGTCTGTTTATCTGTTTGTGTGTGCCTTTGTGCCCGCTAATCTCAGAAACGGCTTATCCGATTTTGACCAAATTTGGTATGCAGATAGCTTTAGACCCCGATTAACATATAGGGTACTTTTTATCCGGATATTTAATCCGGTTAACCGGATAAAGTGTTTTTTCTGTTAATACCTAATTAGTTTGAATGTTGTATTGAAGAAGTATGTTGTGTGGAATCAACACATGATTAACCGGATATCCGGTCGAAAATAAAAAACCGGATATCCAATTTTTTTTGCAGGAAATTCCTAATATATCGTATACCTATGTCTCTCCACATATCCGGATCCTTCGGACATACGGAAATTCTTTATAATGGCTGGTTTTAACCGACTTTAAAAAAAAGAGGAGCTGCTCAATTCTACCCGCATATTGTTTGTATACTGAATATGTTCACACCGTACTCTGGCAAATAAAGTCCGGTTTCGATCATTATTTTTTTATTTGGAAAGTGAGAGTCCCGAGTTGGTCCCATAAATTGTTGGTGAAGATCTGATGCGAACCTTCGGAATGATAAGCGGAATAGCATCCCATAATGTTGAAAATTACTAATTTTTGGACTTCCATCAATATAATCAGCATATAAAGAACTAGGTACAAATTGATGGACCCCCTGAAACCACCTTCTCATAAATCAGTGATTAAAGTTACGGTTACAATTTTGATAATTTTTAGTGGCAGTCGCATAAATGCATAAAATGCAATGAAAATGATTAAAAAATATAGCTGTAATCGGGCAGTTTTACTGGGTAGATGCAGATTGCATGTAGTTTACGTGGCACGATGGCAGTTGTGGATTCCGAGTCGAGGGTTCCGCGTTCGAATCACAGACCGCATTCCCTTTTTAAAGAACGGTGGCCTGCCGAGCCGAGTGATGGTTTCCGATTCGAGGGATGCGCGTTCGAGTCCCGAGTCCCGGACACGATGTTACGTTTTACCCTCCAGATGGTCGTCCACCTTGCCGTTGTGAGGGGCCTCAGTAGCTGCAAGCTAAGAGGCGCACGACGTGGGAAACCGGGCTTGCCTGGCTTGCCTTGCTTGGCTCCGTAATCCCGCGTCAGCGGGCTCGGGGGTCCTTTCCGCAAGAAAGGGGCCGCGTGGAAGACAACCACTATAAAAAATCACCTCAGCCTCTGGTGGTGAACTCGGTGGGGGCCTTTATCACCGGCTTTGGGGACCTCGAGACGGTGGCGTGACCGTGCCGAGATGGAGATGCCGAGGGATTGTCTATCGGGCAGAAGCAGAGATGAGGATTGGAAAGGCCGCCGTTGTCGGGATGTAGTCCATGAGAAATTCCCACTGGCCTCGACCCTTGTGGAGCGAGGGACACCATGGGGGTTTAGATTATAAGCCTATGGTAGGGAGCCCAACGAGAGTAGCCTGACGGTGCATAAGGCGCATTACCCACGTAAAAAAAAAAATCATGTAGTTAAGCTGCCCGACTTTAGCTTACATAACAGATAAGTCGGTTGCACTGTATGTAGGAGAGCTTATTTTTATTGTTTTGTCCTTATTTTCGAAGTCGGGTTTTTTTTTATTTTTATATTTTCGATAAAGGCTACTTCTTATAATAAGTATGTAATGTGAATAAGCATGCAACACGTTACCTACCGCTGCGCTGTGAAAACTCTACACTTAAATAGACTCTGCCATGATTCTCTTCTGCTCAGCAACAGACTTCCCTGGTCGTCCGTTCAAGTGTAGACTTTTGCACAGAGATGGGTAGGTAGTCCGAAAAACGCTGACGAAGTCGCGGGCACAGCTAGTCTAAAGTAAAGTTCGAGTGACGACTATGAAATTGAAATCGGCCATAGTAAACTTCGAGATTTGAAAGCATGCTTTGCGAAAACTACTTTGATGCGAAGTAAAGTTCTGTTTATGAATCTCAGCCTTAGGCTATCAGCCACCTCAGCTTTTTCGAAAACAGTTTGGCTATAGACCTTTCCCATACGAACACTACAAATAGCGATCCCAAGCCACCTCCAACCATCGACTCCCAGCGACCGCAACAATGCCGTCGGTCCACCGAGTAGGTGGTCTTCCAACATTCCCTTTCCCATAGCATCGTAGTCATATGTTCAGCATATGTCATACATTTGTCATTCTATGTTCACCAGTGGACGGATAAGGACTGCAATGATCATGATGATATTAAAAATCGGCCCTGTTATTCAAAATCGGTATCGGTATGTAAAACCTCCACCGATTAACTCCAACGAAAAACCCCATAAAAATACCTGAACACAAAAAACAATAAGTACCAACCACAGACATACATATAGCTAGACCACGCGAATTCATATCCTTCGCGTGTCAGAAAAACGTGAAAAACCCTAACAAAACGTCGCGGGAGTCGGCGCTAACTGGCAGTCCACGCGCGTCAGTAGTTGCCGGACGTCCGTAAAAATGCCTCGTTGCGTGATTAGTAACTGCAAAATCCCAAAAAATTTGAGCATCAAAGGCATGAACATATTTTCTGTGGCTGTGACGTCACAGTTATTAAAATTAAAAATTATTATTAAAAAGTCGGCACGCTCGATTTCAATACAAATCGAGGTACATGTGACGTCTACCTATATCTATGTCTGTGGTACCAACCTAAACACAGGTCGCGTGACCGACAGACAAACGGACGAGCAATCAATCAGTCGCATTATACTGTCTTGTAGACTTGTTACGAAATCAGACCAAATTGTTCGGGTTAATCGGACGAACGTTACCGGTTTAGTTTCTAGAAGATTATAGCTGACTAGCTATGGAAGGCGGGTTTGCCCGTGTAAGTTCCGATACCGTAAGTATTTTACGATTACCTAAGAAGGTTATTAACACTTTATAATAATCCTGTTTGAATTTTCTAATTAGAATAGAGATGAAATTTAGACATATTAGCTAAGCATATCTAATATATAAAATTTCCATGTCACAGTGTTAGTTACCGTACTCCTCCGAAACGGCTTGACCGATTTTTATGAGATTTTGTATACGTATTCAGTAGGTCTGAGAATCGGCTACTATCTATAATTTATAAGGCAAAACAACGTTTGCCGGGTCAGCTAGTTAGTATATAAAAACCATAAAAAATATAAACGCCGTGTAGCCCCGGCATAGAATAGGGTTACCCCATCTCTTCGCGTGAGTGTCGTAAAAGGCGACTAAGGTATTAAGGGACGACTAGCAAAAATTAAGTTCACCCCGCGCGGTGGCGGATAAACTGCTTGGTCCTTAGAAGGGTTGGGTCAGGCAGGCGGCCGGCCGTAAAAATATTGCCAAATTTATTAGGAGAGGGTATGGTCAATTATGACTTACCTATACCTGCGCCGCCCCAAATATTTGGGGTTTAGAGGACCCCGGGCTCCCGAGAGGGATGCAACCGGGAACTTCGCTAAAGTTTTATATTTATGAAAGAGTAGGTAGACTTTCCCCTTAAAACAGTCTGGGTATCGAACATTTAAAATATATTTTTCAGAAATACGTTTAGTAGCAGAATTCGAACCTACACCAGTTCGTTACACCACAGAACTAAATCAAATTCAACATCCATCAATATCAATCACAATTTTCTAAACTTAAATTCAAAATGGTCGTGTTTTTGTAACGATATAAACGAGCTATTAAATCAAATTATTATAATAAATCTATTCAAACCGCCAACACTAATCCGATAATCGTTTCAAATGAAATAAAAAACCGGACAAGTACGAGTCCGACTCGCGCATGAAGGGTTCTGTACCATTATCACTAGTGATGCAACGAATACTACTTTTACGAATACGAATACGAATACGAATATCAAATCTACTATTCGGCGAATACGAATACGAATACGAATATCTCATCATAGTAATAAAAGCCTTATTTATTTAATGAATGTTTACTCTTCTAATAACTAAAATTTACAATAGCAAATTTTTATTTAAAAAACATAAAATACGTAGATTTTCTGGTTTTAGGCGATTTCTTTTTTCAGTCTGGATGTTCCCCGCCGTTGAAAAAAGTCTTTCCGAGACTATACATGGCTTCAGTGAAAAATATTTTTGGGCGAGTTTTTTCAGACTCGGAAAATGGAAATCTTCTCGCCAAAAGGCCAGTGGATCAGCAGTCGGCGATAAATTTGGGAGCTTTAGATAAGCATCTATCTCGTTTTTAGTTTGCGAATCCCCTGTAATAAAACATTTTGAAATTAAATTTTACTTTTACCATACCTACTATAGATGACAAAGAGTACCTATTCTATTACTTACCTATTAATAACATTGCTAATTTTTTTTATACTCACCAGAAAATATTGAAATTGGCTATTCCATTTCGGCCTCTTCAATTAAATCTAAATAGAGTTGCGTACAAAAATATTAGTTTTTAAATATTCGTATTATAGTATTCGCCGAATACGAATATTCGGTAAATGTCTACTATTCGGCGAATACGAATATTCGTATTCGTATTCGTTGCATCACTAATTATCACAATTGGGTACGGAACCCTAAAATGAAGACTGGCCAATTAATTCGTGAACGCAACGCGAAAGTTAAAATTGATGAAAAAAGTCCCGATCCCGTGGGAATATCGGGATCAAAAGTAGCCTATGTTACTCAGGGTGAATGTAGCTTTCTAATGGTAAAAGAATTTTTGAAATCGGTCCAGTAGTTTTTGTGTTTATTTATAACAAACATAAAGACGCACACACACAAAAATACAAAACACAAAATAGTGTAGATATAGAAGTACCTATTGATGTGATGTAGGTAGGTATTTTCAAAAAATATTTCTTATCGGATAGCTAAGAAAGGATTTATGAAAATTCCACGCGATCTGGACATAATATGCAGGTGAAACCGCGGGACGTCTATAATAAAATACATTGGACAAAATACATGAACAACATAAAATAAAATAACTATGGCTGTTGGTTTGTTATCTTATCTTTGCCAAACCAAAAAAAAACATTGTTTCTTATCAAAGAATTCGCAAGGTGATCGATAATTTCGCAAATGTTTCATAAGTCTTCGGTAGTATAGTGGTAAGTATCCCCGCCTGTCACGCGGGAGACCGGGGTTCGATTCCCCGCCGGAGAGATTCTTTTTGATGGAAGAAATACGAATATTTTTTTTAAATGACTATCAATTCTATTATATTGTAAGTAGGTACTTATATATTTTTTTTATAAACCTAAACCTACTACAAGACCGATTTTAAAAATTCTTTCACCATTAGATAGGTAGCTACATTATCAAGAAGTAACATAGGCCACATTTGATCCGGATATTCCCACGGGATCAAGTCTTACGCGAGTAAAACCGCGGGACGCAGCTACTACTATGTAAAATTTAATGTCCTACATGGATTAGGAATTATCTATAACACTAACGAAGGATGTAGTGGACAATTGGTCAAGTCAAAAAATAGTGTCAATTGGTCAAGCGTACCTATAGTTACCGCGAATTTTAGTGTTTATTCGTCTAGCCGTGATAAAGTGTCAATTGGTCAAGACGTTCATTTGTGTCGGTCAAAATGGTCAAGTCTTCGAAAAGTGTCAACTCGTCAAGCCCTTTTTTATCAATATAATAAATGACGATCGAAGTAGAAACAAAAGACGATCGAAGTCGAAACAAAAGATGATCAAAATTGGTACAAAGTATGACAGACATATAGACAGACTTACACAGATGATAACTTCGATTCGATTATCTATTACAAAAGTAAGTTATTCCTCTAATGTAGCTTTCTTTTGTTGAAAGAATTTTTGTTGGTACAAATTGCTCCAGTAGTTTTTGAGTGTATTCATTACAAACATACAGACACACACACATACAAAATCCAAATTTTTCTTCCTTATAATATTAGTGTAGATGTAGAAGACAATCGATGATTCGCCTATAAAAAATTAAAATCGATTTGTTTTTATTTTTTTATGAAATAGTCGTACTTATTTCGTGAAAGGATTCTACTAACGTTACAGCATGTGGTGACGAATCAAATCTGCATAATGACCTGATATTGATCTTTACGAGCTAGCCTCAGCTGAGGGCTTATTATATTAAATATACTGTATAATTATATAAAACCTCGGTTCGAGGAAAGATGGGCCATTTGGAAATATCAAACTATAGTGTTTTTGTACTTTTGTTTGTCAATAAAAAACATAAGCATATAGAGTCTTCTAGGATTTATAAGATTTGTGAAATTAAAGAATTTGATTTCATTATTTACTAGCACACAGCTATGCAGTAAAAAAATGTAAAAAATAATAATTAAGAACAGTCTATAATGTATCTCTCTACTATCAGCGGTTTAGGCTGTGCGTTAATCCATCACTCAGTCAGTCAAGCAGGACAAAGCATTTTGTAAAAACAGATTGATCAATAATTTGAAAACCATAGAAGTGAGGCCTTATTTTGTAACTTTGTTGCTTACAAATCTCGATTGAAGAATCTATTTTTACTGACTGACTGACTGAGTGATGGATCAATGCACAGCCTAAACCGCTGATAGTAGAGAGCTGATCAGAAAGTGTGTTCTTTATTAATATTTTTTCTTTTTTTTCTTTTCGTAATCAGCTAGTTCTACTTCCCAAAACATTGAAAACCCCCAGCAACCATCCAACAAGCCAAAACACCAGGCTCGCATCAAATGAGCTTATAATTGCAAGTTACACTGCGCCCGCGCCGCTCTCTGCCCTAATTGACGTCCAAAACATTGTTGTTTCTCCAATTTTATGAACTTAACAGCGTATTGTCTTAGTAAATTATATTTACTGGGTTTTTGGTATTGCATGTTGGTGCTTTGTCGGTCGTCTTTTGTTGTGAAGATTATACCGCCGCCCCGGTCGCTGTGTATCATGCATCTATATATTTAGACTAGCTGCGTCCCGCGGTTTCACCCGCGTAAGTACCGATCCCGTGGAAATATGGATCAAAAGTAGTCTATGTTACTCCTCGATAATGTAGCTTTCTTTTGGTGAAAGAATTTTTGAAATCGGTCCAGTAATTTTTGAGTTTATTAATTACAAACATACACACACACAAAAATATCAATCTTTCCTCTTTATCATAATAGTGTAGATGTAGAAAATAAAATAAAAAATAAATAAATATTGCACGACGTTACACACAGCGCAATCTAGCCCCAAACTAAGCACTAGGCTTGTACTATGGGTACTAGACAACGGATATACTACATATTATACTTTTTTTTTTGTAAATACATACATATGATACATAGAAAACACTGAATATCCCATGTCTTCGGACCGTGGTGAGTCCTAGGACATGTCGGTTTCCTCACGATGTTTTTCCTTCACCGTAAGAGCGATGTACTTAGCGCACATACAGAAGAAAAGAAAAGAAGAAGAAGAGCGTAGAAAAGAAAGTCGTGTTAGTTACACCATTTATAACTCAAGAAAGGCTGAACCGATTTGGTTGAAAATTTGTGGGAAGGTAAGTCTAGCCCGCAAGCCTAAGTTGAAAGTAGTAGACAAGGGAAACATGAAACATATTCATACATATTCTTAAATTCGTCGCTCGGCATGGGAACTCGAGTGGTCTAGTTCCTTAACACGCTGCGGTACAGACGCAGAGACGTAAGTTCGAGCCTCGCCGCGAGTGGATTTTCGAAGATGTATTTTCCTTTAAAATATTTTTATTGAACAGTCTTTGTCCTCGTAAAACAGTACAATATAATGGTCGATCAAAAGTCCGTGATCTACTTTCCTCAATCGATCAAACCACTTATAAATAATAAACCCTACCTATCAATTTCTATTACTTATAAAATTCTTCAAATTCTAGAGCCTATACCTTACCATCGGAATTCTTTAAACAAGTGTAATTTTGTAAGCATCCCGGCCATCTCCTCAGACAATTACTTAGCTATGTGAGACAGGGGGGCACGCGAGCTCTAAAAAACTGGGCATGTACGAGTCGAACTTGCGTATGGAGTGTTCCGTACCATTATTCGTAATCGTACAATGGTACGGTTTTAGGCTAACTTTGGCGTTTCATATCATCATATTAGCTTCATATTAGCCTAAAACCGGGGCATGAAAAGCACAAAAAAAACTGCCTCACAAATTTTAGATTTAACTAGCTGACCCGGCAAACGTTGTTTTGCCTTATAAATTATAGATAGTAGCCGATTGTCAGACCTACTGAATACGAATATAAAATTTCATAAAAATTGGTCAAGCCGTTTCGGAGGAGTACGGTAACTAACACTGTGACATGGAAATTTTATATATTAGAAGATTTTATACAAAAGTCAGACATATTATACCTACCTACTCCTATTATACCTACTCCACCTTTCCACAAATTGATTATTTGAAAAATGCATTCTTCAAATAATCAAGTGTAGTATTTTTATAAAACAAAATATCCATCTGTTTCGGTTTTTGAAATAAACTTATGGATTATTTATTTATTATCACAAAAAATTACGTTTGTTGTATTGGGTTGGGTCTCCACCTTGTTGTTATGTTAGCAACATAAATTACATCTTCTGTGATAATTTTTAAACTGTCTAGCTAGCTATTTGAGAGCGGTGTTAGTCTAGTGGTAGATACCCCGGCTTTCATTCTGAGAGTCGTGTTTTTCTTTAAGAAAAAGGTATGTGCGCTAATAACATCGCTCTTACGGTGAAGGAAAATATCGTGAGGAAACCAACATGTCCTAGGACTCACCACGGTCCGAAGACATGGGATATTCAGTGTTTTCTATGTATCATATGTATGTATTTTGAAAAAAAAAAGTATAATATGTAGTATATCCGTTGTCTAGTACCCATAGTACAAGCCTAGTGCTTAGTTTGGGGTTAGATTGAGCTGTGTGTAACGTCGTCCAATATCTATATTTATTTATTTATTTATCACGGTTTATGAGATACATTTATGAGATACCTGATTACGTTCCTATCTCGATTGAAATTGTTCATTTTTGCGTTACAGATATACAATTTAACAGTTACACACTCAGTTGCAGGAAAGTCCATTTAATAATGATGATTAACATCTTACTTACGATACGTAAAAGTAGGAAAGGCGGACCCCGGGCTCCCGAGAGGGATGCAACCGGGAACATCGTGAGGATGATGATGATGAACGGCATACACATCTTAATGATCAGATTTTCTATTGAAAAATCTGTCATTAAAAATTTGATGCCGTCATTATTGTCTAATGGACTTTCGTGCAACTGAGTGATAGACGCTAGTTTTAATGCATTGGCAATTTGTTAGCGACTGAATGACGTTAAAAATGACGTGCAATCAACAATTTCAATTGTTTCAATCGAGATTTGTTAGCAACAGAGTTACGTAATCAGCTAGCTGGTGAGAGAGAGACAGACAAACGGTGGAATGTAAGTAAAAGAGTCCCGTTTTTACCCTTTAAGTACGGAACCCTAATTATGTTACGATACCAAATTGGGGGCACTAATAGTACTGGAATCATTATTTGGAGCGATACAAGCTTTTGACATCACGTCACCTTATGGACAATTTGAGGAGCTCATAATTAGTGACGGTTAAGCAACGCCTGGCGCGGTCATTACTTGGATGGGTGACCGACAATGTGTGTGGCAAAAAACATATTCTCGAGCTCTTCTGTGCTTCGGAAGGCACGTTAAGCAGTTGGTACCGGTTGTTATCTCTGATAGCAGTCGTTAGCTCAAGTTAGAGGCGTTAGGGCGACCTGACAACTCTAACACTAGGTGAGACATACCACTATAGGTACGAGAAGAAGAAGAAGATGAGAAGATTGACGATATAATGATGGTTCTTGCTTGTTAAGAAGAAATAAATTCATTAATGTAGGTAGGTAGGTAGGTACGTGGAGGTACTACGTTGTTTTGCGTTATTTTAAATTAATTTTCTAAACTGCTTTTTAATAGGTAAATCCGTCTTAGTTTTTTTTAGAAAATAAATAAATAATGACATTCCAAATTCGAAAAATACCGTTACAGTTAATTTTGTCTAATCCGTGGAATTAAAACAAATCGACGGCTTAAAACAAAAAGCGCGCAACTCCAAAATCGGCGAAATTAATCATGAGCATTTTGACATTTTTAGTAATTTTTAATGAATGATATTAAGGGTCGGGTCACCGTGGTGAATTAACAAATTAGCTGCTAATGCGTTGTTTTTTTTATCAGTAGTTTAGATTTTTATCTTTATTGTTGTGGCGCTTTTTTGTCGTTTTGGGTTGTAAATAATTTTAATTGCAGAATGTGTAGGTTGGTTGTCATTTAGTTTTTATTTTACTTGTAACTTAGTAATACCTACTTAGTATGACTTAACCATTTAAGTAGCAAACTGACGACAAAAGAAAAACAGTATTTCTAATGAAGACTTCGGCTCTTGATGAACCTGCTTCATTTCAAACCCTATATTCAGTTACAGGACCTGGGGCTATAGTTTTTATTCAGATAGCGATTTAGTTTTTACTTTTTCGATTTTGATATTTTTATCAAAATCGATTAAATATACCTACCTATACTATACTGTATATCAGAATCTTAGATCAATAATGTCAACAAAGAAGTGTCAATATCAAAGGAAAAAGTAAATGAAGAACTGTCACTTTCAAATAAATGTATTTATGATTTTTTTGTTTACATTTTTGGTCTAAAATTCTGAAATAGAGTATATTAGCTGTTGTTCCGTAAAGAAGTAGGTAGGTAACAAAGTAAAATAATGTTGAAATGTAACATGTGTTATTATTATTATAGATATGTAATTTTGGGCAATTATATTCTGTATTAAAAATAATCGAATTAAAAACCATTGATGTCTAATGAATAGCATCATGAACTCCGCCATTATCATTAAACAAAAGGGTGCAAAATTACTTTTCATTTTATTGAGGGTTACAAAACTTTTTCAATGACCGTCTACCAAATGTCTGACACCCCAGGCCAGCTATTAAACATACACGCTAAAACACCACCGTTTCCACAAAATTTAATTATCAAATTTGTATAAAAATTACGTTTGCAACTGTATAAGTCAACCACAGTACAAAAATTGGGACCACACAATGGGTTTGACAGCTGTCATTGGTAATTTTTTTTCTAGGCCCGCGGCGGTGATGGTTCGGGTAAGTATTTTATTTTTCAAAGGTAAGATTTTGTTTTGTGTTGTTGTGTAATTTACTTATTACAATTGGAGTTTTACATAATGGTACAAAGGATTTTCTTTTAAGTAGGTAAATAATAAGAAAACAACGGATCTAGATCTATTAAAATGTTATTACCTTAATTACCTATTTAATTCGTATAATAGGTATACCTAAACTCTTCCCTAAACTGATTATGTAGGTAGATAGATAAAATTTTGAGTATGAAACATCAATGTGCAGATTTTCAGGAAATCCATATACCTAGGTATACTAACTAATAAATAGTTTCTTTAGATAATTAATATTTCAATTACACCAGATAAGAACTTTCATAAAGCAAAGTCTTAAGTAGGTAAAAAATATTTTGAAGAGAAGTGGATTTAGGTAAAAAAACGCTTTTGTTGGACTAGTAAAACAGCAACTGTTGCAAAAAAGTCGATTGATTGTAACACAATCATCACAAAAAAAGATTGAGGCTTGATTAAATCCATTTCACAAGGATTATTTTTTTTATTTCGATTCTACAGGATGTGAATATCAATACATCGAACAATACTTTTCAATATTTCCAACAATAAAACGAAAAGAGCCTTAAAAGCGAACCGTAACGGATGCAAACATATCAACACTAAATCCTTTCCAAACAGAACCTGTACGAAAGATGCGCAAGAGCACAACAATCCACTACAAAACGCAATTCAAACATCGAACACAAACGTCACTTTAAACTGCTCACTTAACCATACAATAGCCATAAAGAATTACAATTAATCGCTACGCCGAGAAATGCCACCGACGTTAAAAAAAACGTCAAAATATTGTCTATACCCCCGGTGGGGGCATACGGGCGCCCAATGGGGAGGCGCTATGGAGACCTGCTACCACATTTAGTCCAATGGCGACACCCTGGGCGGAGCCTGAAGCTACGCACGGCGTTTTGCCGCCAGCCTTTCGCCTGCAGTCGTTTACAGATAAGCCCGCGGGATGGACGATTATTACGTTAGGTACGCGTGATTCTGTGACCCCGAGTTGCCCCGAGCGATCGACGAATCGATAGACAACCGAACATGTACATACTTGTGTTTTATACGTATATCATCCAAAAGTTATAGGACTCAACACTTTGTGATTTGACTCTGTGCGTTCTGTGATATGTTTGCCTTAGTATAGATAGCAACGGAATGAACCTTTATATGCAGTGCCATCGTGAGGTATGGATGTTGTGTTTATACTGTACATGCTTAAGTATATTTATACGTTAAACTTAAAACGTATCGCTCGCTTCTGTGAACAAAATACTAAATCAAAAACTTTGAGTTTTGGTTGCCTGGGAGAAATATCTTTGAGCGCTAAGGCTGCCTGTTTGTATAATATTTTTATGTCTTTAAGATTGTTCGTGTATCTATGTTTTTTGTGTGTGGTGCGAATACAATTTAAAACAGCCTTTAGGTGGTCACTATAGGTAAAAGTTAAAAAAAAAACAAATATCAGATAATATGGCTATCGAAGTGAAATGAGTGGGTGTAGCGTAGATAACAGTAAAGGCAGTGTATTTACAGTGTTTGTACTTTAAATGTTTATAGGCAATTATTGTTCACCTATGAAATAGACTTTTTTAATATAAATACATAATACCATGTTCATTCAGAATCCAGACGAACATATACAAATCTTGAGTATCTACATGGATAACAAACACTAACTATTGAATAAAAACAATCTGTACTGTGAGCTGTGTATTACATATTATGTAGGTATTTCCATTTTTAAAAAAATACTTTGTTTGGGCAACTTTATTTACAAAGTTTATTATTATTTTAATTTTATTTACGGATTCTAAAAAGGAGGTTCTTTTTTTACAGTCCATGCCCATTACTCGATACATAATTAGGTATTATTTGATTACGAAATTCAATGAATTTGTGATTAAACTTGTGATTAAATTAATTAAATAACTCATTGTTATTTAATTAACGTAAATTGAAAAACTAGATGTAAAATGGATTCCGACGGTTGAAAACATTGATACCGGAAGAACATACCTATCATTCAACACAAGGAACGTTTTGTCTTAAAATTAACAAAAGACACATGAGTTTTTGGACACGCATTTTTTCTTGCACGCAGTTTTTGTAAAATTTTATTCAAGATTCAAAATTTAATTTATTTAGGATTTAATTTAAAAATTGACTACACGACTAGAAAAAAACTGAGATCTTAAAGTTAAATTAGCTAATAAATACATTTTATAAATAATATTTATTATTCTATTAGGTATAGTAAGTATTAGAGTAAATGTGATTTCGGTATTTCACTTATTTTCTCCATAGTAGACCTACTACCTACTACTATATTTTTTCCTAATAACTAAAACGGTAAAATTAATATAACAATAATATCCCAAACCAAAACAGGGAGAAAAATATTTTTTCTTTAATTTAAACTACTTGCTAAAACATATTTCCGCTTAAAGACAATTATCGTTGTAATGACAGTTTTCCTACTTTTTGGCCACAATGTTGCCTACATAATAAAATATTGACTCAATATGATGTGAAAAATTCCTGAGACCACCTTTTCTTTATTTTAAACTTTCCCGTTTAAAGATAATTTATTATTTAATTAACATTTTTGCCCACTTTTTCGATACAATGTTGCCAGTCGCCTACATAACAAAAAGTGATAAATATAACAAAAATGTACTAATCTACAGTAACTGCCGTAACTCATGGCTACACACCTTTAGCGTATTAATGACAAATGGAATCAACTGTAACACAGCACCCAGAACCTGCTTACAGAATAAGACAAAACTATAGGAGACCGCATTTAAAACATTCCTCAAAAGGATAAATAATTATAGTTCTCCTAAGTTATACTTTAAACTTAATTGATGGGTCCTTTGAACAAATTATAGGAGAGACGAGGCAAGGCTGTACAATTTATATTTGAACAGTATTTTATATAATACGTATTTTAAAATATTGTAGCGTAAGTATTTTATTTATAAAATAATTATTTTTAAGAAAAAAAATGCTTAAGATTTAACACAACATATTTTCGTCGGTTCATATCCAGACAAATCGTTAAATTTTGTCAGTTTTCTCAGTTTGCTTATAAATAAATTTTATAAGCAAACAACAAGACAGGAATGAAACTAGACAATGGATATACCTACTACTTTTTTTTTAAATCCATTCATAAATAAAATATGATACATTTAAGAGACATCCAGAGCCAAAATCAAACATTTATGGTCAGTGTAAATGCTTGTTTCGGGTATTTATGCTGACCATGACGAGAATTGAACCCGTAACCTTCTGCATCGCAGCCGCATATTCGCCCAACGCGCCACAGAAGACGTCAAAAGAGTCAAAAAATGTATGCAAATCACACCGTGGGTAAACCCTGGGGATTAAACCTGAGCTAACCTTGGCCCAAGCTAGCCTTAACGTTTAAATTGTCGCTGTAGCCAGTAATAATATGAGTCGCAGGCATAATATTGTTTACGTGATTGATCACTTGATTATATACTTTTAATATCACTCAACGTAGAATGACGTGCACTACGCCAGTCTACCACAACCACGACTGATGCAACTCAGTTGCAACTATAAACAAAAATGTTATTGTTTTGGATAGCGCAATCCAGACCTGGTCGGGTCTGGATTGTGTTCATAAAATATGGATATTATTTAATTTTGTGATTGTGTTTCTAAGAACTTTGTACTACCTGGATACCTAGATAAGTGCCTACTTTCCCATTCCAAAACGTTTATTCTGATTTTCAACGACATTTGAAATATTTTTTAAATGAAATTCGGTAATTACTAAAGTCTATTGATCAAACTGTCACATTTACATGTTATTTTAAGTTACACGTATACAGCCACACAATTTAAAAAATACACTGTTTTGTTTTAATTTTACACTAACTGCGTCCCGCGGTTTCACCCGCGTAAGTCCCGGTCCCGTAGGATAATCGGGATCAAAAGTAGCCTATAGCCTTCCTCAATAAATGGACTATCCAACACTAAACGATTTTTTTAAATCGGACCAATAGTTTCTGAGATTAGCGCGTTCAAACAAACAAAAAAAACAAACAAACTCTTCCGCTTTATAATAGTAACTAGCAGCTCCCCGCGGTTTCACCCGCATAATTTCCGATCCCGTGGGAATATAGGGATCAAAAGTAGCCTATAGCCTTCCTCAATAAATGGACTATCCAACCCCGAAAGAATTTTTCAAATCGGACCAGTAGTTCCTGAGATTAGCGCGTTCAAACAAACAAACAAACAAAAAAACAAACAAACTCTTCCGCTTTATAATAGTAATAGAAATAGATAATCCAAAAACGATTGGAAATGTTATCTCATTCGAAATCATGAATACCTAACAACCTAAATTTAGGAAATCATAATTTACACCAAATTATCTGTTTTTTAAATCGCTGGCCCGAAAGTTTGGATTTTGCAGATTAGCTAGTTTAACACTGAGCCGGCGATATTTTTATTATTTTGTTAACATTTTGAGGTGAGCGTATACCACGGTTTACCTAGTATTGTTTTAATTTCAGACTGTAATCTTACGTTTTTGTTCTTTATATTTCTTCAGGAAGATGTGTTAAATCGTAGTCTACAATTAAAAAACGAGGTACAGTTGGCGCCTTGGCTTCATATTCCATCATGAATTTACGCCAGTTTAAGTGACGATGTATCACGCCCTCAAAATATAAGTAGACAGCAGTGGATAAGATCTTAGACTACCTAGATGGTGGGTACCTAACAACGGTGTTCGAATTTTAATCCATTTTTAGGGTTCCGTAGCCAAATGGCAAAAAACGGACACCTTATAGATTCGTCATGTCTGTCTGTCCGTATGTCACAGCCACTTTTTTCCGAAACTATCAGAGCTATACTGTTGAAACTTGGTAAATAGATGTATTCGGTGAACCGCATTAAGGTTTTTATACAAAAATAGGAAAAAAACAATAAATTTCTAGGATTCCCCATACTTAGAACTGAAACTAAAAAAAAAAAATCATCAAACCTATACATGTGGGGTATTTATAGATAGGTCTTCAAAAATGATATGCAGGTTTTTAATATCATTTATTTCTAAACGGAATAGTTTGCGCGAGAGACCCTTCCAAAGTGATAAAATGCCCCCCCCCCCCCCCCCTGTAACTTCTAAAATAAGAGAATGATAAAACTAAAAAAAATATATGATGAACATTATTATGTCCACTTTCACCGAAAATTGATTTGAACGAGATCTAGTAAGTAGTTTTTTTTTAAATACGTCATAAATGGTAAACCGAAATTTACCTTTGAAAACAAAACCTGTTGTATAGATAATGGTACGGAACCCTTCGTGCGCGAGTCCGACTTGCACTTGGCCGGGTTTTTAAAGGTGTGTGAGTAATTTCCCGGACAGTTTGACTTTGTAACTGGTGAAGCTTGTCCGTCAGAGACGAGTTTGAAATGGATCACTTTCAGGCGACCTTTCTCTAATAGAGACCAGTACAGTTATATGCCTAGGATTACATACTGCGGCTAATTGAACTAAGTCTGACTAATTGAACTAAAACTCCAACTACGGAATTCGTTACGAACTCGTCCCCAATTACAGAATTAATTTCCACAGCCAGTCACAAAGAAAATTACCAATAAATGAATAACAAAAGAAATAAATGAATTATGTCTTAAAAACAACCGCGAGATCCCATTAAACCGCTGTCAACATTCTCTTGATAAGATTTAAATTAGACTCAGTATAAAGCTCCTGTCAAATCCGCCATTAATAACGAAATTTTGAATTTGGAACGGGAGCGCGGTGTTGCCGAAATAAAAAGGACCTTTTCGCCGGACCGTTGTGTTGTGACAGAACAATGATTTTATTGTAATTGAAGATTGTAATTTAAATTGATTGTTCAAAGTTCTTTCAAACGACTGTTGGCGGGAACGAGGTAACAATGGGTCCGGCTACGGTTTTATTTTCATGAAACTTAGTTGCAAATGCGTAAAGGAGCGACACACACGCCCACATACCTACAGCCAAACTTTCACCTAGACCCAAACATTAGTAGGATTTAAATTAAGCTTAGTTTGGATTGCGCTAGTATTGTAATCGAGTAGGTACTCGCTACTCGATTATTAATAGCTATACGGAATTTACTTAGTTATTGTGCCTTTAGAACACCAATTATGTATTCGAATGGGTAATTAATAGTTATTTTAGTAGGTAGGTAACTAAATTCAAAATACTAGCGTAATCTAAACTATGCTTTATGATGACCAAAGCAAAGTCACTTAACATCGCAAAACACCTGTTTGTCAAATATTTTAATGACATGTCATCTCTGTACCGCCCCCAGACATAAACATAAATTTAAATTATTAAGAGCATTCCTATATCTTAGGTTATGAAATACAACCTAATTGGCTATTTTAAATTATTTCAATAAACATTGCCGATATTATACCTATTTTAATAGGCAATAAGATGATAACCCCAGTTTTTTTTGTCAGTGTTCGCCCATCCGTACGGCATCGGTCTGCCCGGCCACGCGGCCAAATGAGTGTATTGTCGTTTTTTAGTTTTGATTTATAAGTAATGAATTGTGAACAGCAGTTAATGAAGTATTGATCAGTGTCGCGGGCAACTGTTTTTATTTTATTTTAAAGTTTTAATGGGATTTGGTAATTAAGCATTTTATAGTAGAGTTCATAATAATCTTATTTTTTAAATGTAAACACTTAATATACCATACCTATAACGTTAAATTAATATTTAAAAGACATTAGTTGTGCCTCTCGGTTTCGCTTGAGTACCGACCTATAAAAACCTCAAATTACAATATTATGTAGCGTAGCTAATGTGCTGCGTTCTCTGAATTTACACAAAAATTACTTTTACAAGTACGTAACAATATTTTAATTGCTTTTTTGAAAAAATGCTTTCAAAAACTTTAGTACCCGGCGGGATTCGAAAAAGTTTTTGAAAGCATTTTTTCAAAAAAGCAGTATTCCTAAGTGTGGATTAACACTAAGAAATATCAAGAATAGAACAGGTCGTGGATTCGAATCTGATTGAATAAGAAATTCAATCAGATTCGAATCCACGACCTGTAGAACTTCAGAATTTTAATATAAAACATCGCTAAGTGTCGGGTCAGATCATGCTCTACTGCCATCTTCCTTCTTCTAGATGAGCGTGTTGCATCTTAGACCATATCATCCATCACTTACCATCAGGTGAGATACCTAGTGGTCACACGCTCATCTATCGTGTGTAAGAATAAGTAATTAATATTTAAAAATACAACTTATAATTTCCTAATTATTCTCAAATTAAATCTTCGTGATTTATATTGTTAAAACAGCTGTCTATCAAAATAAAGAGGCAAAACAAAACACAAAAGTTACCTACAGTTGTTAAAACTAAACAACAACGCTGATCACAAAAGGTGTTTGAAAAACCAACAAGCGACTGTCCAAGTAATATTTCACAGTCACTTTTTTCTAATAGTACATTTGTTATAGCAAATATCCATTGTACTTACACGCCCGATACAAGGCAACCAATAGCTTTTCTAAGCTATAACTTCAATTTATATCCGACATTACTCATAAGATCCCGTCCAGTTGTTTTCCTCTAATTAGAATCCATTCAACCGTACCCCATTAAAACTCGTTTAAATTTTAAATTCGAATAACTTACTAACTAGACGTATAAATCACGACCGTACAGAAAGACAATAAAATATATTGTCCAGAGAAGCGCTCTGAAGATATACTCTAAAATACTAATTAATACCAACAATACGCTCAGCGCGTAATTAAAATAAACTAATTTTCTTGCTGGCCTCGCTTTTATGAATGAATAGTTTGTGGTTTATTTTTCTGATCTGGCAACATTTCTCATTCGGCCGCTGGCGTACTGACAGTTCGGTTGACGGCGGCGTTCTTTTTTTATTTGAACCACGACCTCTCGCAGCGGGGCGCAAGCGCATCCGTTGCACGAATTAGCTCATTTTAATTTAGAAATTGACTACACACTTTTCTGATTAATGCCGCCATTTAGGTAATTATTATTGAAATCCAATTTTAATACAAAAATCGTTTATTAATGTCGTGATTTTTTTGTAGCATGTTACATATTAATTTTGGAAACAACGTGAAAATTTTGAATGCGTCTGAATTGTTCCAAATACCTTCTCACGCCACTCAAACGCTATCCCCGACTCCCACGAATTAGTTTATTTCTACTGGCAACATTGGATTGGGATGAGCAAATCGGTGAGCGTAATTACAACCTTCATGGTGGAATTTGGCAGAATCGTATACTGGCCGCGTGCACAGTAGCAATAACGTGCAATTTAAATGTTTCGAATATCGAACGTGATGTTGTTTTTATTGCGTGTACAAATGCAGAAACGGCGGGGCGTCCCGTCCCGATCCGTCGGGAACCATCAAAACTTTTGTTATGCATGAGCTTTTTATTATAGCTCGTTCCTGAAATTTCGTAATATAGGTAATATGACTTATTTCATTTTGTCTACAAGCATGCGAAATAAATAAAGAGTAGGTATCATTCAATTTGGCACAATGGAATAAAATTAGAACAAGCACTAATGGGGTGCCACACGCAAAGCTGTAAGTAGATGGCGCTGGCATCAGATGATCTTTTTTTTTCGATGATGGTGCTCCACCAATGGAAACGCCGAGATTTTTTTTATTCTTTCGGTCTCAGACAGATATGGCCAATTTAGCGCCGAGAGTTGTAAAAAACACCTGTTTGACAGTTCTTAATTCAAACCTAAGATTAGTCGACTAACGCCCTCTGCCGGGATAAAAAGTTAGTGTTCCTCCTCATTAGTAATTATACTGTATTAAAAAAGAGTATGGTAGGTACACTTAGTACACCTACATATTTATAATAAGGACCAATAAGTACCTACAATAAATAAATAAATAAATTCTGTGAACAACACACAGCGCCATCTAGCCCCGTGGGAAGCGACTAAGCTTGTGTTACGGTGACTAGACAACGGATATAATACTTATATTTATTTTTCTTTTGTAAATACATACATATTATACATAGAAGGAAAGGGGGTAGGATACCAACTCTTTTCTGCATACAAACTTTACAAACGTAGTCGACTGTTTCTTCCCTGGATACAGATATTAGAAAAATATGTTTATGCCAAAAGTCCTATAATTATCAGTCATGTCATGACCATACCCCTACGATTATTTTTTTTTCAATATTCATTTTTTTCTGAATATTATAAAAAAAACCAGGGACATTGTCTTGGCAGATATAGGTTTTATTGCACAAACATAACTATTTCCTCTAATGTCATTCATTTTCTAGGAAGGAAACAGTCGACTACGTTTGTATGGAGAATGAGTAGGTAGACTTTCTTCTTAAAGTCACACAAAAACACAGTTATAGGGCTAGTAGCGGAAATACAGTAAATATTTTAACTATAACTTTAACTACAGAAGTTCTAGAGAAAAAGATAGATGAGCAGGCAACGAGAGTCAGAAAACCTATTAACATAATAGATGGCTGTATGGCATAAATCTGTAGGTGTCATGTCTTCCGGTAAAAAAAGTAGTTGAAAAATTAAATGTCGATGGTTGAAGAACGACCATAACTAATAAAAGGACTTTAAATGGTTTTTATTATTTTTTCGAACTCGAACGGAAGAGTTGAGCGGCGTTCCATTATTTTTTTTAATTAGTGGTTATTATGACTTTTTTGCTCGAGTAGAGATAGGTGGGTAGTGGGTACTCTACTCTGGCAGTTGTTTCTGTGTTCTATTTTTAATTGTATTGTGACATGAAGTTTTTGCCTCTTTTACAATATGGCGTCTCGTCATAGGTTTTTAAATATTTAATGTTTTTATATAGGCACCTACTAGCTGCACCCTGTTTTTTCACCGGGCTAATGTTCCGATCCCAAGGGAATATAATAACATGTAATAAAAATAATTAATTCTGTAAACAACACGCACCTCGGTCTAGACCTGTGGTAAGCTAGCTATAAGGCTTGTGTTACGGTGACTAGACAACTAGATATCGGGATAAAAAGTAGCCTGTATGTGTTGATCTTGATCTTCAGCTATCTGCATATAGGGTTGCCAGATGTCCGGCTTCAGCCGGACATGTCCGGCTTTTTACAGTCGTGTCCGGCTAAATATATACAAGTCCGGCCTGTCCGGCTTTTGTTAGGCTTTTGGTCAACCCCGTCAGAATCACGCGGACAACGCAATTCGTACAAACTGAGGCAAATTCACACGCGCTTTCAAAAAAATCTTAATTAATAAATGATTTTTGAAAGCTTATATTTTTTTATTCAATTCATTACGCATTAAAGGTTAAGGTTAAAAAAGGTACCTACACTTTTGTAATTCGTAAAAGTACCTACCTTTTTTTAGCAAATAGGCCACGTCGTGGCGCGCATTGTGTGCGGCCTATTTGCCATAGACAGATGAAAAACCCAATGTGTCAGGCTTTTAGGGCAAAATGTCCGGCTAAATATGAATCTGTGTCCGGCTTTTTGAATTTTGGGCCTGGCAACCCTATCTGCATACCAAGTTTCATAGCAATCGGTTCAGTAGTTTTTGCGTGAAGAAGTAACAAACATTCTCTTCACTTACAAACTTTCACGTTTATAATATTGCTAGCTGCGTCCCGCGGTTTCACCCGCGTAAGTCCCGATCCCGTGGGAATATCTTGATCAAAAGTAGCCTATGTTACTCCTCGATAATGTAGTTTTATAGTGGTCCATGATTTTTTGGAATCCGTTCAATGGTATATTAGAGATTACTCGGAAAATACATAAATACATGTTACCAACATTACCTCTTTAAAAAATTAGTATGCCTACACTAATATTAGTACTAGCCTTAGTACTTATGTTATTTTTACCTGACAGCGTTAAATTATTATCGAATATAATGGAAGTGCACTTACGTACCTACTTATTATTTTACATAGTTTTTACACAACCAAAGTCTAAACAATCATCATCATCCGAGCGTTGTTCCCGGTTGCATCTCTCTCGAGAGCCCGGGGTTCGCTTAAACAATACTTATATTAATTATCCCCAAATAGGTACTAAGTTAACGATTTTCTTATAGTACCTACTTAAAGAAACTTTCCTGAAAAATCAAGTTTTTTAAGTTGTTGTTTTGTTTATGGAGGTGCGTTTATTTCACAACTACCAGTGCCCGCGACTTCGCTTGCCTATTTTTTTTGAAAATATAATATATCCTATAAAAGTAGCCTTCCTCAATAAATGGACTATCCAACACTGAAATATTTTTTCAAATCGGACCAGCGGTTCCTGAGATTAGCGCGTTCAAGCAAACAAACTGTTAAGCTTTATAATATTAGTTTAGATATTGTTAATGTAAATTGTTTACGAGTATAAACCTTCTGTTTATCCTTTTTTGCCAAATACCATTTCATTTTTAGGGTCCCGTACCCAAAGGATGCAAAGCAGGAAACTTTTACTAAGACTCCACTGTCCAGCTAGACAGTTGAAATTCTCACAGATGATGTAGATAAATAAATAAATAAATTCTGTGAACAACAGACAGCGCCATCTAGCCCCGTGGTAAGCGACTAAGCTTGTGTTACGGTGACTAGACAACGGATATAATACTAATAGTTAGGTATTGAAACGAAGTTCTTTATCGCGCGTTGCGAAAAAAAATAAGACCAAAAGTTGTAACGGATACACTTTTTTTTGCTTGGAACTTCGTTCCATCCGGGTGTCCCTTGACACCTCTGAAGTTTTTTTTTCTTTTGTAAATACATAGTACATATTTTTATACATAGAAGAGAGGGACACCCAGACCAGATACAAATATTTATTTTTAAGCATACCTTAATACTTGCACCCGGCGGTAATCGAACCCGCAACCATCTGCATTGCAGTCGAGCATTCGCACGAAGCGCCACAGAGGTCGTCGATGTTTCAGTTGTCGCTATAATAACAAATAACTAAAAGCTAATATTTAAGAGGAACGTGATTTTTTGTGATAATAGTAATACGGACCCCTCGTGCGCGAGTCTGACTCGCACTTGGCCAGTTTTGCAAACCGTTCTGATTCAAAATCATCATGGGGGCTAAAACTTCCTATCCACCCCTTAACATTATCTTCGGTTATTTTTGTATGTAATTAGCATAAATCACCCAAAAAAAGGACCCCCATGAGTTTCTTGTGACTTCTTCTCATGTATGGGGCGCGTTTTCCGATGTCACTTAGTAATAAAACATACCGTTGCTTGTAACGGTGAATTGTGTATAGTTAATAGTAAATAATAGTCTTTTCAATCCAGAGTCTGCGTACACAGGAACGTTTTGATACCTTTTTAATATTTAATTTTTGAGCAGACCATAGTTTCACCGTAACTTTTTAGATAGGTATTAGAATGACAAATCATATCTCAGTCAATCCTGAAGAAGGGACCTGTAAAGATCTCGAAACTTTAAGCGTTGAAACAATGCTAAAAGTAGGTACTTAATAAACACCACGCGATGAAAACCAAAATATGTTTTTGATTTGAGTATGTACCTAATTATTTTAAAAAAACTAGGCCTAAAGGGGATGGTATGGTATAGAAGTTTTATTTTTACCCTCATTGTATGGAGTTTACAAGGTCAAAGTAGACCTCTTAAATGTCAAAATGTTGTTGAAAAATGAATCAATGCCGATAGTTAGTCGAGAAGTATGTTTTAATAAGGAATTCGTCTGGCATTGAGGTTAAGCGAAGTGGGATGGGCGGGCCGGCGTGATTGATGACGGCGCGCGCGCAGCTATAGACGTGCCAGTTGAAATAACGCGTCATACACACATCAGTCGAACTGATCACTCTGGTCAGTCAAGATCTATTCAGTCAGGCTTGATGCTTTGTTTTTTTTTAAACCTAGTAAATAAAATGAAAGACATTTTTCGGGTTTAATCGCGTGGTGTTTATCACTTTTTAGCATCGTTTCAACGCTCAATGTTTCAAGACCTTTACAGGTCTCTTCTTCAGTCACTAAATAAACTGAATCCCTTCAGGTCCCTTCTTCAGTCACTAAGGACACTGAAGCCCTTACAGGTCCCTTCTTCAGTCACTAAGGACACTGAAGCCCTTACAGGTCCCTTCTTCAGTCACTAAGGACACTGAAGCCCTTACAGGTCCCTTCTTTAGTCACTAAGGACACTGAAGCCCTTACAGGTCCCTTCTACAGTCACTAAGGACACTGAAGCCCTTACAGGTCCCTTCTTTAGTCACTAAGGACACTGAAGCCCTTACAGGTCCCTTCTACAGTCACTAAGGACACTGAAGACCTTAAGACTGAAGAAGGGTTCTTCAGTCACTAAAGACACTGAAGAAGGCACCTGTAAAGGTCTCGAAACGTTGAGTGTTGAAACAATGCTAAAAGTGATAAGCACCACGCGATTAAAACCGAAAAATGTCTTTAGTTTCAATGCAACATCCTAATAAATGTCATCCCTCCTTTTTGCATACTTACTTACTTAGCAGTCGGCAAACATCTTGAAAAATACTGATGTGGAAGCGCAGTACATTTACGTGCGACTTCTATGAAGAATCGACTTCTGCGCATAAAATGAAGAATGTAAACTCAACTTTAGGATCGACATAATTTTTAAAATTTTATTAAGTACCTACCTACCTACACGAGATAACTACACAGTTTAATCTAACAACATTCTTATCAGCCAGGTGCATTTGGCTCTATTCTCTAAACGACTTCCGGTAACCAGTGCTGCCATAACAAAATAATGTTTTTCTAAATTATATCCTGCCTTATTATTACCTTTGATGGCCACGAAAACGCTTATAGGTTTGGGGTGAGCGATGTGTGATTGTCAGTCACATTTTTTAAGCTATTGCAAAGCTTTTATCGCGGGCTTTGAGCTTTGAATGAAGAAATTTCGTAACGAAAAAAACCTAACATCCCCCACTCCGCCTACCATGGCACCGTGGTACAAAAAAAATAATTATAAATGCATAAGTTGATAAAATGCTATGCAATAGCTTTACCGCGGCAGTCCTCGAGTGCCACTTTTTTTTTCAGAAATTATCCATTTTTGAAACGGTTTCTAGTGTTGGATAGCTCGGTAGCTCTTATTTCGAGGCATGTTTTTAGCTAAGTGTTAACGTTTCAGACCGCTAGAGGTCGCTTCGGTAGACATGTTTTTGGGATACTACTATACCTATTACTCTATTTCAAATTAGATCAAAAATGTAAACAAAAAACTTATACATTTATTTAAAAGTGGCAGCTCTTTAGTTACTTCTTCCTTTGATATTGACAGTTCTTTGTTTACATTTTAGATCTAAGTTTCTGAAATAGAGTATATGCCTACCTAGGTTGATTTTGAAACGGTATTGGCGTTAGATAGGTCTCATTTCGGAGGCACTTTTGACAATTTTAATTATGTTACTTAATAATGTAATATTATAACAAGTACTTCCTGCCAAATTGCCTATAGACGCTAAGCAAGTGGCACTAGATCTGATGCTATTGGTAAAAGCAGAGATAGATATATAAAAACGCCTATGAAGCCTATTAAAAGTTAATTCAAGATGATCGTGAGACTGTTAACTCCACGGCCTCCACATCTCTCTTCTAACTAAAGATGAACTTAAGTAATAAACCTCGTGATCCGTGGCACGGGCCCTCACTCCTGAGTTACGGGAAGGCGGTACTCGTAATTCCGGTAGAATAATGTATCTGTGGTAGGCGGTTTAGGGGCCATTATACGTTTCACGATAATAATTGCCCCTTTTTTATAAATCCGGCTTTTTAGATCGAAGTGTCTTGTTTTCTTGTGGTAGGCTTGTTACCCATAGTTTATTGGCATAATACACGGTAAAAAATATCACCAGTGGGGATTTTGTCAATGTTCTAGGTAACATATTTACGTTTTCCCCACTATCCTTGTTAATCATGGTTGGTGGGAATTATGCCAATAAAAATATAGTACTTATTTGTCATAAACCCCACTATCTGCCCCACCAATGGGGATTATGCCATAAGTCTTTGTGTGTGTGTACGATAATTTGTGTGACAAAAAATCATTATCTCGTGTTCGGAAGGCACGTTTAGCAGTTGGTCACGGTTGTTATCTCTGATAGCAGTCGTTAGGTCATGCTAGAGGCCTTAGGGCGACCTGACAATGCGAAAATAAGAAGTCTAAGTCGTAGCGCTAAGCGGACTTAAATAAAATAAATAAATAAATAAAATTTATTCAATAAATCTTTTTACAAAGTAAACTATAGAACTAAATATATCAAGAAAACAATAAAAATAAAACTTGTTCGTGTTCCGTTACGTTGACCGGTGCAGCCACTAAAGAAGACAGTCGGATCTTGCTGTACTGCCGTCTTCTTTCTTCTAGATGAGCGAGTTACATCTTAGACCATATCATCACTTATCATCAGGTGAGATAGTGGTCAAACCGCTCTATTTATGTACACGGGCTATAAGCACAAATCGCACGAAGCCACTACTATTAAAAAGAAGTGTAATTTGCTACAAAAAAAAACAAAATTGTAACACAATACAATCCACCTCTATTACTGAGTACGTGATACCGAATACAGGGGCATTTCGGAGGGAAAGATTACAGAGTAGAAACACAAAGCTTGTGCATTTTATAAAAGGACAAAACATCAAAACAATACTAAATTCGATAGAAAGTTTTTTTCTCGGTAATTAGGGTTTTCTGGCAACACTGGAGAATGTAAGGCTCTGTTTGTTACCTACAATTTGGTACTAACTTGTTTAATTTATTTATTTTAGACAATTTACAAAATTCAAATCAAATTATCATTTTGTAAATTGCTTTCCGGTTTTTTCATGTTTTTTTAAATGTTTTTGTTTATAGTTGTTACACTAAAATCAGCATATTTGGTGCCTTTTTTAGAATATAAGTCCTTTAGTGGCAGCGCTAGTGTTGCCAGACATTGTCATAAAATTACATTTTTTGTAGTGCATCAAAATATCGTTTCGAAAAATCTTTAGTTCCTGTTTGGTGTGAGGGCCTCGTTTTTTGTATAGCACTCTATGATTAAGTATTGTAGGTATTTGTAATTTTACAATATTATTTAGATAAATTTTAGTTTGCTCTAAAATAAGATGATTTTCAGTTTAGTTTTTGTCATATGAATGATTATAAGCTAGAATTGGTATAGATTTTTATCTTAATTTTCTTAACATTTCTAGTAGGTAGGTAGGTACACCATGAACCACATAAAAAACAATTTGTTACAAAAAAAACCTGACCTGCATTATTACCACCCAAAATTATTACCAGAATATTCATTTCAAATTCAAATTAATATTCTAAAATAATTCCCGAATGGGCTCGCCATCACTACTGGCATGTTGTATTATTAAAAAAATAAAACAAATCGACTGGCAATTTAAAAAGCACCTTAAAAAGAGAACAACATCTTGGAATGTTGAAATGAACGGGGCTACCACTTCGAAATACGCATTGATAGACTTTCTTTCCAATTAAAACCATAACATTATTAAAATAAAGCGCAATTTCTTTTGTTCGAAGGCAGATTAAATCTCATTCGAAATATGAAAATATGAACTTCCGTTTACGTCAAATTAAAATTTAAAAAAATGTTGCTAGGATAAAAAATAAACAAATTAAAAAGATTGACGTCATATGCATCGTTTTTTTGTTGTTGTTGAGAAATTACAAAAGATGGGCTCAGTAAATGTGTTATGTATAAGAAAACCAATAAGATTTAAAATAACCTTAAAATATTTAAAATAACTCGGAAAAACATTGTTTTTTTTCTTTATAATAAGGTTAAATGATTTACCCCAATTTATACTCGGAAGATGGCGTGACTGATCTAATTTTATATTTTCTTCCTCGACAGAGGGCGAACACAGCTTACCGACGAAATAATCAGCCGATGTCTTCTCCTTATACTTATAAACAGTGTATAAGTAATACATAATATAGCCTAATATAGGTACCTAAGATTCAAATATCTAGGTATAATCTAACCGTCTATACTAAAGCTCAAGTTACACGATGACATTTACATTGACACTTTACCTAAAACAGACCACACGTACACGTACTCCAACATGGTGCAGCATCGGACAGCAAACACGCACGAATTATCGAGAAGTAACATAGGCTATTTTTGATCCCGTTATTATGTAAATAAAATTGTAACTCCCGTGTTAATTCCGATCCAGTAGGAACTGGATCGGAATTAACACGGGTAAAAACCGCGGAACCCAGTTAGTAGAATTACCTATATCAGGGGTTCCCTAACTGGGGGGCGCAGAGACATTTCAAGGGGGGCGCGGGCCACCTGTGCAGTTAATACCTGCGATCGCCGAGAGAATGCATTCCAGACGGCTCGATACGACCAATGAAATTATTTGAAATTGACGCCTGTGAAGAACATAATATTGTTTCCTCATTCGGCCAACATCAACCTTTTTTTTTTTTTTTACGAGGGGAATCTAATTAAGACCGTCGGGCCGCACCCGGGGGAGAGCGGCCCGGTGTGTGGGGGTCCCCCCGGCCAAGATGGTGTGCGGCCAGGGTATACCCACTAAACCCCTCGGTGTCCTTCGCGCCGCAGTTGCCAGAGCTTGCCAGAACCTTTCGGATAACTTCGGCAAGCTCTAGCGGCGGGTGGTCCGGGTGGACCCCGTCTCCGAGCCCAAATGGGCAAAACCCTCTCAAGAGGCGGCGCGGACACGCCGCCGCCATCTCGTGGCTCAGTGTTTGGCGACGAACTCCCCCGAGTCCGCCGCCAAGAGCCGTTTAGGGGAACCAGGGATGTCCGGACACTCCTGGTTCCCCTGCGACGGGTGAGGTCTGTGGCCCCGTCGCCGACCACTTTTCGGCTGCAGGGGATAGGGCGAGCGGCAACGACACACCGACACTCTCTTCCCCTGCAGCCCCACCGCGTCCGCCATCAACGGTGGCGGCCCCGCCGAGGCCGCGGCAGATAGGGAGAGCGGCAACGCAACACCGACACTCCTCTCCTGCCGCGGCCCCGAAACCCTCAGCCGCGAGCGGCCCCTCCTCGGGTGGGTTCCGCTTGGTTCACCGTGGGTGTCCAGGCCACGGCTACTAAGCCCCCCCGCCACGACAAGGCGGGAACCCTTCGGGGGGGCGGCCAACATCAACCTGGACTGGCTGATGTTGTCCTAGACTGGCCCCGCGGTCTCCTCACGGGCGCTATCAAAGGTATTTGGTACAACTTACCAAATACCTTAAGTATGACTGATTTTTTTTTATGAGCATCTAAAATAGGTACTTATTTTGAACACTTTTTTATCCTGACCTGATAATCTGGACTGGAGGACGGGGGGGCGCGAATTTTTTTGTATGGTCAAAGGGGGGCGACTCAAATAAGTTAGGGAACCCCTGACCTATATAATTTCAATTTTACGGAAAGCTCAAAATACACAGGTGACACTGACACTGCAACTTTACCTATATATACCTTAAATTTTCCTCTCTAGATAAAGACATTAGAGCAAATATGTTTATGCCATAAAACTTATATCTGTCATGACTATGCATCTACCTTTTTATTTTTTTCATTTTTTTTTATTTTTTATTATTATTTTAATTAGAAAAAAAAGGTAGATGCATTGTCATGACAGACATGGTTTTATGGCATAAACATATTTGCTCTAATGTCTTTATCCAGGGAGGAAAATGAAAACTACGTTTGTATTGAGAAAGAGAATGGAGACTATCCTCTTAACTATAAATTTGCTGACCTGTTCCCTTTACATCAAAATCTAAAGAAGGAATAAAAAAATCGGTCGACTTTACTCCGTCGTCTGCGATCCCCGAAAATTCTTGTAAAATTACCCAAAAAGCGTAGGTTTCGAGGTTAACCTTCTATAATGTATTATGTTAGAAATTTGTGTTCCGTTGAATTGATCAAGTTTTTGTTTAAACTGAGAATTTCTTAACAAAAAAACGGTCAAGTTCGAGTCGAACTCGCGTGCCGAGGGTTCCTCACCTACCCAATATATTAATAATATATTAATAACTTAATAATTAGAAAGAAAGTATAGGTTATTTGATAAGTATAATAAGTATAGAAAAAAAATACATAGAGGCATGATCATGGCAGATAATATACCTATAGGTTTTATGGCATATATGTTAGATCTTAAGTCTTTTGGTGGTCGATTATTCTTAGTCCAAGTAAGTCTCAGTCTTTTTGAGTAAGATTACTTGATTATTCAGTTAGATAATTATTAATTTAGGTCAAGATGGTTCTTATTTAATTTCTTTCTTGTGGTTGGGTACTTCTTATTTGTAAGGATCTACCAAATTAAACTTCAAGTTGATGTTGACTCGTCGACGATAATTTTCACACTGCTCTCCAGTCTTGTTCACACCCCTTTTTATACCGGGGCGTAAACAACTTGGCAAAGTGACGTAAAATTAACTTCAACAACTTTTTATTTTTAAATATTCAAATCTCAATTATTATTATTATTTTTAAATGATTAAAAAAACGAGTTACAGCTAGTTATGAAGTGTAGTTTCGGAACGCGCCCTCTGATGAGAAGAAACTACAAGAAACTCATGAGGGTTTACTTTTTTGTGATTATGTTTTGTATTCAACTGATAAATTACAAATAGTCACATCAAACATTAGTTTAAGAAATTAGAAGTTGTCTAAACATAAAACAATATTTAAAACAATTAATTTAAAACAATATTACAATAAAGAAAGTTAATTTACCATCATTCGATCATCCGATCATGTTTTGATTTTGAAGGTAGTATTCAAAATCAAAACATGCCACTGAGTTTGTCTTTAAAACGTTTTACGTAATCTGTTAATTGTTGAAGTGAACATTTCAGTGCTAAGTGGAATAATTCGACATGGTGATTAACAACACAGACGATATTCTGAGATCAATAAATCAATCTAGTGAGTTTCCTCTCCAATTGAAATATGGATCCAACACGGCCATTCTGCGTATACGCACGTGCTCTGGGCGTATATATTTTTTTTTTTTACCTGAAAAAAAATTTTTTTGGTGCTTTAACTACACTCTTTTTTTGCGTTTTTATGTGTTTTATTTGTTTTTAATTTTACTGTGCTCTTTTCTATGGTGCTTTAACTACACTCTTTTCTTTGATGCTTCAACTACACTCTTTTCTTTGGTGCTTCAACTACACTCTTTTCTTTGGTGCTTCAACTACACTCTTTTCTTTGGTGCTTCAACTACACTCTTTTCTTTGGTGCTTTAACTACACTCTTTTCTTTGGTGCTTTATATATTATTTATGACATTGTTTATATTCATTTATATTTGATTTTCCTTTTTTGTTGTATATGTTTTTTTTTTCTATTGGTATATAAATTATTTATATGATGTTAGATACCATATTATTTGTGAAATATATAGATAAATAAATAAATATATAATATATAAATATTATAATATGATGAAGAAGCACCTGGACCACCCTGAGGAGGCCACGGTATTGGCTTTCATACTCTCCGTTGATTGAGCCTAATGGGGCGGTCGGGTCGGCTACCACTGCAGCCCGTGACTGCAGCTAATGATTTTGTTTTCTTCTTTTGTCTCTGCACAAAACAAAAAAAACAGCACAGAATCACGTCCAAATTTAAAAAAACAGAGTCTTAGAAATTTCAAAGCCAAGATTGTTGTGTATGCATCGTGTAGACAGAAAAAAATTGTTTAGTTGAATTGGATTATGGAGTATATATTTTAAAATCATATAGTTTTTTTTTTTAATATTTATTTATTTATTTTAAGCTCGATCGGCTATTCTGACGATAGTCTCGTCTGAGAGTTCATCTTAAGAGCCCATATAACTCCAATTGCGTGACAGTAATATCGCTAGCAAATTTTAGATGTGGTAATGAAGGACGTAGGATGCTTGTACGCAAAATTTTAGAGCGTAAAATCAAACATTTGGGAATTACAAGTTAAAAAAACATTAATTTTGAATTTCAAATCATGGATGTCCTGCACAGAACTAAGATCAGTTCATCTACAACGTTATATTAGTATTAGTATAAGTAATGTATTGACTAACTAAACTGATATTTCAAATAAATTTTATAGTTAACTGTCCGAGAAAAATCAGTTCTGGCCCACTACAAAGGCTTAATCTGTTAAAAAAAAAAATATCAGTGTCATTTGTTCAATTGTTGACTTTACTAACTAGTTTTCGGCCCACTTCAAATGATGGACTTCAATTGAAAAGTATGGGTGGCTAGCAGTTAATTTCGGAATTTTGTTTCATTTCAATCACCATAAATCGAAACCACAAAATTAGGGAAAAAAAAATTCAATTGTACCGTCAGGAAAGTAAGAAATTGTTTTACATTACCATTATTGTTGTCTCGAGGAAGATAGTCAAAGAATTTTGGTCCGATGTCAGGGTCGGGTTCGACAATGGGCTTCGTCTCCAGCACTTCTGATGTTAGATCTTAAGTCTTTTGGTGGTCGATTATTCTTAGTCCAAGTAAGTCTCAGTCTTTTTGAGTAAGATTACTTGATTATTCAGTTAGATAATTATTAATTTAGGTCAAGATGGTTCTTATTTAATTTCTTTCTTGTGGTTGGGTACTTCTTATTTGTAAGGATCTACCAAATTAAACTTCAAGTTGATGTTGACTCGTCGACGATAATTTTCACACTGCTCTCCAGTCTTGTTCACACCCCTTTTTATACCGGGGCGTAAACAACTTGGCAAAGTGACGTAAAATTAACTTCAACAACTTTTTATTTTTAAATATTCAAATCTCAATTATTATTATTATTTTTAAATGATTAAAAAAACGAGTTACAGCTAGTTATGAAGTGTAGTTTCGGAACGCGCCCTCTGATGAGAAGAAACTACAAGAAACTCATGAGGGTTTACTTTTTTGTGATTATGTTTTGTATTCAACTGATAAATTACAAATAGTCACATCAAACATTAGTTTAAGAAATTAGAAGTTGTCTAAACATAAAACAATATTTAAAACAATTAATTTAAAACAATATTACAATAAAGAAAGTTAATTTACCATCATTCGATCATCCGATCATGTTTTGATTTTGAAGGTAGTATTCAAAATCAAAACATGCCACTGAGTTTGTCTTTAAAACGTTTTACGTAATCTGTTAATTGTTGAAGTGAACATTTCAGTGCTAAGTGGAATAATTCGACATGGTGATTAACAACACAGACGATATTCTGAGATCAATAAATCAATCTAGTGAGTTTCCTCTCCAATTGAAATATGGATCCAACATATATGTACATAATATAAATTTGCTCTAATGTCTTCATCCAGGGAGGAAACAGTCTACTACGTTTGTAGAGAGAACGAGGTTGTCCTTTCTTCATGGTATTATAAAAAGTATTTGTTTGTTTGTTTGTTACGAATAGGCTTCTAAACTACTGGACCGATTTCAAAAAACTTTCACCAATAGAGAGCTACAGTATTCCTACAGGATCGGGACTTAGGCAGCAAGCAATAAAAATAAGAAATGTTAATCTACCTTCATTTTAGAAGTCGGTTAAAAAACTAAGGGTGCAACGGTCGGTCATGCATGTATTTGAATGACATTGTCCATTTCTCCACGGCCCTTTACATCTGCAGTTTCGACTTACCTACAGCAGACTACCCACACATTTTGCAAATAAATGTCTTCAGATATTCAACTGTTGGTGAGACGAAAGAGAAATCTGCGGAACTCGTTCAATTCTTTTTTTAGGGTTCCGTACCCAAAGGGTAAAAACTGTCTGTCTGACCAGAATTGGTAGAAATCGTAGTGTAACAGTGTGCTTCCAATTATAGTTGTCAATTGATGTATCTACTACCTAGTTAGTAGTTTGGTTAGGCTGACTTGCACAGCTATCGTCTGACTAACTATCTAACCCGAATTAGCTAGTCTAGCTAGACTAGCTAGACTAGCTAATTCACGAAGAAAGTTCATTCATTCATTACATTAGTCTATAGAAAGTAGTTAGTGCTAGTATTTCAAAATAAAATACAAACTTTATGCAGATGGTATTTTTTAACGCATCTACCTACGTAAAGTTCATAAAAAACCCTAAACTCTAATTTTAGTTTATATTATCTGTATGTATGTTAGTCTATAAGGTATATATTTATATGAATAATTATTAAATGTCATCTTCATTTTTATATTGGTATCTCGGTTACTGCGAAACAAGCTGTGCTTAGTGTGGAACTGATTTATATAATAATAAATAAATATTGTATTGTTGTATTGTAGGTGTATATTTTTTTTACTGTATAATTATTAATTAATTACTGATAAATATTGTCCTTCATGGATAATCTAGACTAACTAATCTGAGCTAGTCAGTTAACCCGACGACGATATCTCTAAAAGTCAGCCTCTAAACAACAGCTGAATGATTTTTCTAGCTCGTTGTTTTCCGTAAGCAAATCGCAAATGCCATATTTTCGCTCCACCAATCTTACCATATCAATCACTGTTCGGATACCTATAAAAAATCCGTAATAACAACCCGCACTCGATCTACAATGCGGCATAAAATTCTTCATGGTATCCGAACCGAAAAAAGTATTAAAAAGTTACAACTCTTTCCAGCCAAATCATTTTGAACTTTAAATTTCGAACGTCAGAAAGAATGTTTTAGTGATTTTTTAAAAGTGGTATTGCCGCGGGCTTGGCACGAGCCGGGCGATTCATTCTGCCTAGAAATTGTTGGTAGGTATTAAAGGTAGGTATGTACCTATAGTTAATGACGAAGGAGGTTGGAATTGCCTGTCAATATTAACTGCCTATGTTTATGAGTAAATGTCGATCATGAGATATCTAATTTAATATTTTAATGTCGGCCCGTAATAGTTTTTGGGGTACATACCTACCTACATAGAAGAAGTTTATGTTTTTAATTTCGAATTTCTAGTGTGGTCAGACCGATTATAGAATTATCGATTCTGGATGCCTTTGAGGCTTTAGTTGGGGTAATTTTAAATCAAATATGATATTAAAATACCTAGAATATATTATGATTATGACCGATTAGGTATTAGAGGAAAGTTTCTTCGTGTTTTGTAATAGCTGCGCCCCTCGGTTTCACTTGTGTAAGTCCCGATTCCGAGGGAGTATCAGGTTAAAAAGTATCCTAAATGTCAATCCAGATCTCCATCTATCTGCAAGCAAAGTTTCATTGTAATCGGTTTAGTAGTTTTTGCGTGAAGGAGTAACAAACATCCACGTTTACTTACTTTCACATTTATAATATTATAGTAGTTTAATTAGTTCACATATGGCAGCCCCACTTGTCTATGTTTGAACTTTAGAAGCATGTTCAAGGATTCGCCAAAAGAATTGACTACGCACGAAAGACAAAGAAGTGCGAACAGATTTCAAAACAATGTTTTCCTAAGCATAGTAGAGGGGAGTAAGAGCATTGCTTACTTTTAGAATTAACCTACCCTAGGTTAAGCAACCGGCCAAATGCGAGTCGGACTCGCGCGCGAAGGGTTCCGTCCGTACCATTATGACTACCGCCCTAAGGTACCTATATCTAACTTGACCTAACGACTGCTATCAGAGATAACAACCGGAACTTATTTTTTTGTTACAATGGTTGGAGCTTTCGTCCGCGCGTCAGACTCAAACTTGGTCGGTTTTTAGGGTTCCGTAGCCAAATGGCTAAAAACGGAACCCTTGTATCTATAAGGGTTCCGGTTTTTGCCATGTCGTCACGTCTGTCTGTCTGTCTGTCCGTCCGTCTGTCTGTCCCTCCGTATGTCACAGCCACTTTTTTTTTGTTTTTAACTTAGACGTCGAGCTTTTAAAAAATGCTAAAAAATGAATTATTTTCTTTTAGTCCATTGTGTCACACTGCTTTATAAAAAAATCAGTAATAGGGTCCCATTTTTACCCTTTGGGTACGGAACCCTAAAAAGTGTGACACAATGGAATGCAACAATTTGCATTAAATACAAATCGTAGATCAAAATGGACAAAAATCGAATAGTCTATGGAGTACATGAGTTAGGTAGGTACCTATGCACAATGTTTTTTTATCCCAAAAAAAGTGACATCTGCTTCTTATTGCATATTTCCACTCAGTAGATCATTACAAATAAAAGTCTAAAACATATCACGGGTCTATTTTGGATACTTTAGTTTTTAAAAAATCTTAAAGTTTTCATAACCTTGAAGGTCAAAATACTGAAAATAATTCATACAAAAAAAACTATACATCATAGAATTTTGTTTGTACTGCTTGTTTATGGAGTTGTTGTAGATGCATATTATCCTGTTTTTATTTCTTTAAAAATGATGATAGAATCCACAAAAAATGGTTTTACTGAAAACAGTTATTATTTTTTTATAATTATTGTAGGTCGAAGTAGAACCTGTGCCTGGTACAAATAGATACCTTATACTAAGGTCTATCACCCATAAAAATATTATTTTCAACTTGGGCCTAGGTTTCGAGAAAATGATTTTCAAAAATATAAGATAGGGTTGTCACTATTGTGACCATTGTGCAATTGCATACCCAATTCTTTTACTAAATAAATTACTCTCATTATTTACTTTAAGTGGTGGATTGACTTTGACCTTTTTGTGACAACCCTAAATTTACATTTTTGACCTAAGTGCATAAAAATCATTTTCTCGAAACCTAGGCCCAAGTTGAAAATAATATTTTTATGGGTGATAGACCTTAGTATAAGGTATCTATTTGTACCAGGCACAGGTTCTACTTCGACCTAGAATAATTATAAAAAAATAATAACTGTTTTCAGTAAAACCATTTTTTTGTGGATTCTATCATCATTTTTAAAGAAATAAAAACAGGATAATATGCATCTACAACAACTCCATAAACAAGCATTACAAACAAAATTCTATGATGTATAGTTTTTTTTGTATGAATTATTTTCAGTATTTTGACCTTCAAGGTTATGAAAACTTTAAGATTTTTTAAAAACTAAAGTATCCAAAATAGACCCGTGACATGTCCTAGACTTTTATTTGTAATGATCTACTGAGTGGAAATATGCAATAAAAAGCAGATGTCACTTTTTTTGGGATAAAAAAACATTGTGATGTTATGAACTTATGACAAAATGTACCCCGCAATATAGTTGGGGATCCCTAAGGATTTCGAAAAACGGCCTGCATCATTGAATACCTATAATATAAATAACACACTCCAAATTTCAGCTCTATACTATGGGCGGTTTAGGCTGAGCCACTGACGTCACGCTACATGAAATTCAATGATACTTTGACGTTTTAAACGTAGGTACCTAATTCATCGACTTTATAATAGCTTTTTTATTTGTGTAGTGATGTGGCTCACCTAGTGTTAGAGTTGTCAGGTCGCCCTAAGGCCTCCAACTTGACCTAACGACTGCTATTTGCAACCGGAGCACGGAGGAGCTCGAGAAAATGATTTTATGCCACACACATTATTGGTCACCCATCTGTCCCAGCCCAGCGTTGCTTAACCCATGTCGTAGCTTAATCAGTAAATTTTACGATAGACGTAATAATATTATCAACGCTGCAGCGGCTTGTTTCGCGTAAAGGGAACATTGAATATCTTTGAGACATCACCTCTGGTACTAATACATAGGTATATCCCAGAGCGGTGTTAGTCTAGTGGTAGACACCCAGACTACCCGAGAGACGTGGGTTCGAATCCAGGCCGACTGCGCACCAATGTCTTTTTCTTTAAGAAAAAAAACTGATGTGCGCTAATAACATCGCTCTTACGGTGAAGGAAAACATCGTGAGGAAACCGACATGTCCTAGGACTCACCACGGTCCGAAGGCATTGGCTATTCGCCAATCCGAAGAAGGATCCCGTGGCGTCTTACTGCTTAACCCCTCTAATGAAATCACGTACAGTGGCCCGATTGTGAAGTTAAGTGCGGAAAAGGCCCAGCGAAAACTAACTAACAAGGTATATCCCAATGAGTCTAGATTATTTGTTAGCCCATTAAACTGTGCCTCTGCAGGGCAAGCACCTCCTTTTAAAGGGCTTGCAAGACGTCACGGGAACCTACTCCGAATTGGCGAATGTCCCAAGCCTTCGGACTTTGGTCAGTTCTAGTACGCGTCGGTTTCCTCACGATGTTTTCCTTCACCGTAGGAGCGATGCTAACAACGCACATATTTTTATGCTTAGAAAAAGACATTGGTAAACGGTCGGCCGGGATTCGAACCTACAACCCCCGGAATGAAAGTCAGGGTGTCTAGCACTAGACCAACACCGCTCTACAAGTCTAGACTACTTTTAATAAAACCCGTCTGCCTCTTCCTAACAACAATAGGCACATTACAAAATGATGTTCATTCAAGCTGCTATCGATTTATAAGTATTTGACAAGTTAATTGAAGGCAATTATCATGTCGGACAGTCTGAACACATCTCGGGATTATAATAATAATTGATTATAGTTCATATCACAAAAGAAGTTCACCAGACGCAGCGCTGTAGTCGCCAGACAGAGTCCTTTCTCTTTCTTTTCGTATATCGGTGTCGCATTTAGTACCCATGACAACGGATATACTACATATACATCATGAACATATACTATGGAGTACAAATCTAGATAAATAAATAAGTTCTGAAAACATATTTTTCTTTTGTAAATACATATGTGTACACTGGTATTTGTCGTTTTAAAAGTTATTTCCTTTTAAATTGTTTTAAATAAATAATTAAAAATTCAAAGAGAGATTATGTGCAGTTGCACGAGTTAGCTCCTGTGGTTTGTCTCACCTAGTGTTAGAGTTGTCAGGTCGCCCTAAGGCCTCTAACTTGACCTAACGACTGCTATCTGAGATAACAATCGGGACCGACTGCTAACGTGCATTTTGAAGCACAGAGCAGCTTGAAATAATGTTTCAAACACACACCCATCCAAGGAATGACAGCAAATATGGCAAAAGGCATTTGAAGAATTATATGAAATTAGTTCCGTAAACTATAGGACTCCTTTTGTGAAAAGGACTTTATAACAATAATTGACTTTATTCAGTTTTCGATTGTCAAAAACAGAGAATGAAATTAAACACTATTCTTATTCTACGTCTGCACTGCCTGACACAAATCTTCCTTGGGAACAAATAGTTTACCCGCCACCACACGGATAGAACCCTAGGTTCACTAGTCTTCCCCATATACCTTAGTCGCCGTTAACGGTCTCCATGAAAAATAATAATTTTATTTTAAAAATATTAGGTACCTATAGTTTTACTTAATTCGTTTTTTTTTCATGTTTTGTATTTTGTAGTTGTTTCTATTTTGTATCACTAAGTAGGTGTTTTGTTTTGTTCTAGGTAAGCTGTGAAAAGTTAAAACTAATAATAGATACGAATAAAACTTAGTTTCCATGAAAGATGACTTTCCGATGCGTGCCGACATTTCAAACGGTGTCCAATGATAGTAGCGCCACCTGGGTAAGTTGCTTTGAACTACTTTAGTACTGCTACTCGGTAATAGATGGCAGTATAAGTCGAAGAAAAATAATAATATTCAATTTAATTAATTATACATTAATTTTGTTATAACATTTACTTTTATTAATTAATATTTTTATTCCAATAATTTAACAAACTTAGTTATAATAATAACTATTGGCTTGTGTGTGACTACACTATTTTTAAAATTGTTTTTTTTTATTTAGCGCCATCTGTTGTATCTTAGAATTACTAAAATAAAAATGATTTCGTCATAGTTTTGCTACTCGATAGTAGATGTCGCTTCATGTAGCATACGACTACGACGAGTGAACGGTTTGAGGTTTAAAAACTTATTCACCACAAAAATGATAGTATTTCATAGAATTGAAATAGAAGCAAACATTTTTAGCAGCCTATTCAGAATTTTTAATTAAATAAACATTTTTTTAACATAGTACATAAGTAGGAAGTCCTAGTTATTCGTATTTTTTTCGGTTTCCCTTGACCACCGTTTTTACCACAAAACTTGGTAATATTTGTGTGACGTCATTGGCTTGCAGAATAGCGAGTTAACGTCAGGGTTCAACGTAGTTTTAGAAAAGTTGACTGGAACTTCACAGGTTTCTGTGTTTCGGATCTATGTAGTTTTTTCTTAGAGAATACTCCCGCTGATCTCGGAATAAATGTGTCGATATTCTAACAGGACCGGCACTTACGTGAGAGTAATCAAAAGTAGGTAGCTGATAATCTTATATGAAGAACCCCCAAATCCCGATATCTCCATGCAGTCTCGTGAAAAAGCCAGTTGCAAATTACTGGCGAAATATCGACCTCCATAAAACAAATTAAAACATTCTAAAGACCCCGTTATGAAATACTTAATATTTAAAGTTATAAGAGGAGGTTCCCACATCACTTCCATCCACCTACAGAGTAAATCTCGTTGACATGTCACAGAGGCGGTCAACCGTGTAGGCAGGAGTAAACACACCACTTGACTTTAGGAAGGTTGGAGCTTCAGACGATGTCACTTTCATTACCACCACTGTTTGTAAGTAGTTCGAGTTCGACTCGCCACTTGTTTTAGATAGATTAATGTTTTATTGTATACTACCAAAATAACATAAAACCACAGAATACATAAATAGTACAAGTAATAAAACTATAAATCAATTATAAAAGAAACATAAGTAAGTAGGTTAGGTACCTATACAAAAACAAATAATATTTTTTTTACAAAAGAATTTTTATTTTTTATTTTTATTATATTTTTATCATAAATTAATAGGTACTTACAATGGGCGGCCTTATCGCTAAAAGCGATCTCTGTGAGACAACCGCTTTTTTTTTTTAAATATATTTGAAAAATCTAGTCAAGAGCTAAAAATCGAAGCAATTCCACGTAATTCTCATAGACCTAAGTCTCGCGTTGATGTCTTTTGAAGGAAAATTTAAAATGTAGAACTGAGAGTATTTCATACAAAAAAAGATTGCTATGAATTGAGGACCTCCTTTTTTTGAAGACGGTTAAAAAGGTGTCAAAGTTAAAAGTTAAGATGAGTTTTGGTGGGAGGGAAGGCATTGAGGAAATTTGCTGAAATTTTTTTTTTTAAAATGACAAACTTTTGTGAAAATGTGCAAGTAGGCCAAACGTTTAGTCTCACATACAACGGTTGTTTTCATAGTCATACAACTCTTTCGCGCTATGGAAATTGGAAATCATTGGATGGAAAACTGACACATTTTTAACTCCGCTCCGCTCGCAGTGGAAAGCCGGAATTCAGTTGTTTCCTATAACCTCGTGTAAAAAGTCATTGTAAATAGCTGCCATTTACAATGACCCCCACGACTTCACTCTTTTGTATCTGCAAATAACTTGCCAAATATTATAAAATACTTGACACTGGCTACTTTCCAAACGGCCACGATCTTCGGTTCCTGCCTAACCGATAAGAAATAAAATAAAAGAAAAAAAGTTAAGTTGGAGTTTTTATTAATTACACCAAATTGCTCAATTCTACTCAAGATACTCCTTCAAATAATGTCCTAGGCACTACAGTACAGTCCCTTGAGTACCTACTCAGTTTTTTTTAACGATAGATGAGCTTTTGACTACTATCTCACCTGCGGGGTGTCTATTCTAGTAAAAACAGAGATCGATTCTATATGGATTCTATATTGATTCTACGTAGAAACCTGTGAAGTTCCAGTCAACTTTTCTAAAACATGTGAACTTAACTCGGTATTCTGCAAGCCAATGACGTCACACAATCATTGGCTTGCAGAATACCGAGTTAAGTTCACAAGTTTTAGAAAAGTTGACTGGAACTTCACAGGTTTCATTCAGGTTTCTACCTAGAATCAATATAGAATCCTTATAGAATCGATATAGAATCGATCGCTGTTTTTACTAGAATAGCCACCCTGGTAAGGGATGATATAGTCTAAGTTGTAGTATACTTATTTTGAACATAGTGACGGTAGTGGAGCAAGATAGACTCGTCTTCCTTAGTGCTCTTGGCTGCACCGGTCTACGTATCGGAACACGACATGTGTATGTGAATTTTATGATAAAGTCAAAATCACACACACATGCAAGGAACTGGAAAAATTATATGATACGATACTACACGTATGTGTGAGTACAAGAAACTTTTTTGAGCTTATAGCACAGACTACCTCGAATAAATAGACAATCTTTTTTAGGTATTTTTTCTTTCTTTTACGTTTTTTTTTTACTTAGGGAAGTACTTATTCTACTTTTTCTAACTCTGAGAATAAATCGCCGTTTATTGGGGAGTATTTTTTTTATTTTTACTTATTAATTAAGCAACGATTATCTTAATTTGCTTTGTTTAAAACCGTTTCTTTGTTAGTTGTTCGCAAAATGTGTTATCCATACTGTAAATGGCATATGGCAGCAAAATGGATTCGAAAGTAGACGTTCATGGCCGTTACAGTTATAATAATTAGTCCTAGGGCAGAACCACGCGGGTTAAACCTAGTGATGTGTCATGTAAAACAAGTAGTTTTAGAAGCGCCTTCTGTAAAACCGTCTTTTTTCATGACTATAATAACCCTTCTTTGCGTCGCGCAGTCGGGTAAAAAGTGAGGGTAAATTCCCTTAATTTTGATGGAAAAGCAACTTAGAAAGCAAGATTTCAATGTCAAAGTTTATCATTTTTATCGAAAATTGCTTTTTATTTTAGAAAATGATAAAAATCAAAACGGAACCATGGTCATGGACACTATAGGATTTATGGCAAAAACCTATATCCTAAAATCCTAGAAGGAAAAAGTGGACTACGTTTGTAAAGTTCGTATGGAGAAAAGAGTAAACTGCCCTCTTAGCTCTGAAATGATCTGTCTACAATTCACAGCTACACTACACCGATCTTGTCTCGCGCTCGGAGGCCCGGAGGCTGCGCACTCCATGTGATCGCCTCGAGCCACGCGCGCACGCTCGCTCCGCGCGCGAATACACTCGGAAATATAACGCGAACTCTTTTCTAACTATTTTTTATGTGTGGCCAGTGTGTGTTGATGATTTAGAACCTTTTTTCTTTAGTTCCGTTCGACTTTGTGTCTGAAAAAAAAAATATATAAAATGTGATAACTTTTTAAAATTTAATTTCTTTTTTTTCTATGTGGCCAGTTTGTGTTCCCGTTTTCGGTAACTTTTTTTTTATTGTTTCGCGCGTTTGTGTCTGAAAAAGAAAACAATTATTGCCGATTATTCTGATTAATTTTAAGTGATATTTTTTTTTAATAACTTTTTAATAGTCTGAAAGTGTGCCATTTTTTTTCTCTAAGTATTTTTTATAATAGTGCCATCATACCATAAACTTTAATCATAGTTTTAAGAACCCTATATTTTTCTATCATTGAAAAATAACTACAAATCATTATAACGATATCATTACAACTCCAATTTGAGAATCGATCATCAGTAACGGTCATGTAAACACTAGTACGAGCGAGACACCGCTATACGCTAGAAAGAGAAAGGAGAAAGAAAATGGAATTATATTATTATACGTATCGCAGTAACAATAGTGTTGGTTAAAGCAGTTCTAGTTAAAGTTACCAAGTGAAGTAACAATGCTGCAAAACCACTGTAACCTGAGCTCTTTTTAATCGAATTTCAAGAACATCTCGTTGTAAATAAGGGTTCAAGATATACTGGTAACCGGCTGGTCATCGGAAGATAATGATCTGTCTATGATTTACACCAAGAATCGATAACCTCTATGTGACCGCACTTTCGTTACATTTTAGCCGATCACTTCGCTATTTTAGTCGATAACATGACTAAAATGAACGAGCAAATAGTCGATGAAATCTTCGGTTTCAATCAGAAGAAGAAAATCGATTTCAATATCGATTTTAAAAACATGGACGACGATAAATTTAGCAATATTAATAACAATAACGTAAAAGATGCTCCTGAGAATTTGATATCGAAAAAAGATGATTATGATATCAATAAAATTGTAGAATCGAATATGATAATCGATAAGCATTCGAATGATACGATTCGATTGGAGCTGCGACATGTGAACGGGTACAAGAACGGACACGATGACGACAGACAATCGATTGAAACGAATGATTTCTCGATTAAAAGCGGTGATGACGTCGTCGATAGTAGGGACGGGAAAGCTGCTGAAACGGAGTTTGGGAATGAGGAAGAAAATCGTGGGAATGATGTAAGTAGAGAAAATCTAAATTTAATTTTTGTATTTGAAATGACTTGCATATTGCATATATTAGGTATTGTTTTCAAAATAAAACCGCTTTACAAATAATTCTCAGTAATCATTATGTTTTGAAAACATAATAATGTGTACCTACCTAATGTAAATCTAATATACTTATACAATTTCCATGTCACAGTGTTAGTTACCGTACTCCTCCGAAACGGCGCCGGCGCGACCGTTTTTTACTAAATTTTATATACGTATTCAGTAGGTCTGAGAATCGGCTACTATATCTATAATTTATAAGGCACAACAACGTTTGCCGGGTCAGCTAGTTTATATATATATTTTCTTGACACAATAAAAAATATAGTATTTTGCGTACGTATCGTAAATAATTTACTTTTATACATTTAAAAATAAAATCCTATACGTAAAATATTGCCTTTTTGAAAAAAAAACTTACAAAAGAGACTTTGAGCTAGAATAAAATAACTTACCCGGCGCACTTTATATCGCCATCGGTCGTATTGAAAAAGAAAAATTAACACTGACAACACAACAATACCTACTATTACCTACACAATGAAGAAAAAAATACTTCTTGTAGTTAAAAAAGTCCCGACGAATTGTAAACCTTCTCCATTTTTTGAAGTCGGTTAAAATGAGTTTTATCCTAAGATTTAGATATCTTTTTTAAACCGACTTCTAAAAAGGAGTATAGGTTCTCAATTCGGTTGTGTCTATTTCTTTTAATTATTCCCAGGAAATCACTGTTAGCGCGGGTGAAGACAAATGGCGTAGTTTAGTCAACCACAAACAAACAGACATTTATCTCTTCTTATCAGTATTTGTAGGCGGTAGGTATAATTTTCCACAGTAGATATAGAAATCTAATATATTGTATAAAAAGTATGCAACTAGACAATCAATAAACGCCTCCGCTATTCACACATTGTTTATGAGCTTGAGTTTGTCGACCTGAGGGGGCTCTTCCATTAAACATGAATAAAATAAATGAATATTGCACAGCGTTGCACACAGCGCAAACTACATATAAAACACCCAGACCAGAAACAAATTTAAACAAATATAGCACCCGGTGGGAATCGAAAAATTGTCTTATTTTTACTGCGGTTTTTTTTAACATTATATAAAAACTAGGTATTTTTAACGCATTTCTCCTTGAAAAATAAATATTATAAATATTTATAGTACCTAGAATGCCTTGAGTAATAAATAGAGATGGGCCGACTAGGGGTTCTGCCGACTAGCAAACTAGCCGACTAGTCGGTTCCAAAATTGCCGACTAGTCGGCCGACTAGTCGGCAATGCAGATCATTATAATTCCGAGATATTTGGGTTAATCATGATTACTTGGCGGTCGGCCCATCTCTAGTAATAAACATTAAATTGTAGAAAAACTTATGAAAAAATATTGTCTATAGGTAATGAAAATATTGCTTAGAGGAACACCCTCTCACCGAGTCTGAGAGTTTTCTCTCACCTACCTAAGCTGCGATAACTTCGTGGAACAGGCCCCGGTCAGTCAGCAATCAGTAAAATGTGTCAAGTAACTTGTACAGTTTTTTGCCGTCCAGTTTACGAGGGCCTTTCGCAAGACTACTGTATTTTGGGTGCGGTCCATCATACATGTCCGAACTTCAGCTTGTAGGTTATATTGTTTAAAATGTCGCAACATTTTCTTGTAATATACTCGTATAACTGTTGGATTAATTATATTAAGTACATATTGTTTCTATAAGTATTAACCAAAACTAAGAAAAACATTCTGTTTAGTTTTTATTTTTAGATACTGAATGGAATTGTAATTTTTAATTTTAAGTTACATGAAATAAATAATATAAACTAAGAAACATTGGAAATATTTTACATGGAGAAATACATCATGAAAAATTCTCTCATGACGAATGCGAACCTATGCCCCTCGCTTGCCGGGCGAGTGTGCTACCACTGCGCTACGCGGAAACCCACGTGACATGGTGAATATATGAAAAAAAAAGTAGTAAAAATGCCTTGAGCAATTAAAACATAAGAAATATTGTCTAAATAATAAACTTTAGTCCGGACTACTGATCCGGACTAGTATCATTCTAGTCCGGATCAGTAGTCGCGGGTTCTGATCTCGCCGAGTGCGAATTTTTGAAGACATATTTTTCAAAAACAGTACATAACATATTATTTTTTTGTCTTCTAGGCATAGGACTAGATACTTGAAATATTTTTCAGGGTTTCGCGACAATTCAAATAAAGTTTTTTTGTCATATTTTTGTATCCTTCAACATAATATTTAATTTTATAATCTCGTAAATATATATTGTTAGGTAGCGGTAGGTATAATTTATTTTACTGTCAGAATTTTAATTATCTAGTGCCAATAATTATTAAAGATTTAATGTCCTGAAACTGGGACGAAATCTGCCTCGGCAGATTGTGTTTTTATTTACCGAGATAAAAAAAAACACAATCTGCCGAGGCAGTTTCCATAAAAACCTACACCACAGCCAAATTGAGAACCTCCTAATTTTAAAGTCGGTTAAAAATCCTGATCTGATTTCATTCATTAAAAATTTCATACCAACTCCGAGCAGACATTAGACATTCCTTTTGATAATAAAATCTAAAAAGCTTTGCCCTCAATTGCTCGAATTGATTTCATAATAAAATGTTTACGACAGATAATTTGCAAAACACATAGCTGAACTTAATAAAGGCTGCCCCACACAGGTGCTTTTGTACCGCAAACACGCATGCGGTAATATCGCATTATTTTGGCCGATGATGCGTCCCGAATCGCCAATTTGTTTATAAATGCCGGTAACACCGCAGCAGTGTGTGCTTGCGGCTTGCGGTCCTCGCAGAAAATGAACCTACTAAAAATCGATATCGCAAAAATGCATGTGGTATCGGGACGTAATACGGTAATACCGCACCTGTGTGGGGGCAGCCTTAATTCTGTTTTGACTGACCGCCGCCGATTAGAATCGTAAAATTGTTAAAATTCATATGATTTATTGTTTTAAATTGACATAATTAGGTAAAATGTATATATTTTAGTTCATAAAACTAGCTACTGAACTTTGATTAGGCTCTTGACTACCGCTCAGCGTCGTATACTTGGTGCAAATGGAGGCCATTGCTACACAGAGAAGCAAGGCTAGCATTTTGGGCTCCTTTACGCCGGGTACGATAAGGTGGCAGTTAGGAAATGCAATCCCGACTCGGGATCGTAAATTCGGGATCCCGCGGGATTAGAAATCTCAATCCCGCGGGATCCCGAAATTTTCGGGATCCCGAGTAGTTTAAAAAAACCCACCCAAGTGGGACACTCGCGCACAAAGGGTTTCCGTACCACTATCACAATAGGGTACTTAATCCTAAAATAGTTTACAACAACCAATTTTTTAATTTTATAGGATAATGTGAAATATTTAGCTTCGATTCTTACTCTCATCATACGACCACATTTCTCAAAAAAATAATTAAAAAAAACTTGGCATAAAAAAATATGAAAATTATAAGAAACTCTTTGGTAAGTGCAGGCAGACTGGTATATTTGAAAGACATGGCAGCCATTTTGAATTCCATGCACTACTCGATTTGACTCCGGCCAATCAGAAGCGACCTCACATTGTAATAAAATCCCTTGTTGTTTTTGACACACGTTAGTTGGGAGCCCCTCTTAAATATTTGTTTTATTTTGTTTTTAGTATTTGTTGTTTTAGCGGCTACCAAAATACACCTTCTGTGAAAATTTTAACCGTCTAGGTACCTATTCAGTTCATGAGATACAGCCTGGTGACAGACGGACGGACAGACGGACAGACAGCGAAGTCTCAGTAATAGGGTCCCGTTTTTACCCTTTGGGTACGGAAACCTAAAAAATTACATGACAGAATACTTTGAACAATAAGTATTGTGATAGTGAGATTAATTAAAACAAAATATTATTAGAAGCAAACAAAAGCCTATATTACTAACTAAATAATTAACAATTTTACGAACATCAACATAATCAAAACAAAAGTAGGTATAGCTCAATGAAATTAAAAGTAGTTACGGGTGATTTTGAAAGTAACTTGTTAAAAGTGTATCAAGAGTGTTAACTGCCAACCGGCATCTAATGTCCGTTGCAATGTACCCAGCTGCTAAGAATGCCCTTTCCGACGTGTGTAGTATCGCTGACCATTGCCGCTCAATCCCGAACGGGATCCCGTCATATTATGCTTCGGGATTGATCCCGAAAAATAACACGGGATCCCGCGAGATCGGGATTGCATTCCCTAGTGGCAGTTTATTTGATTTTTACACACGATAGAGAGCGTTTGACTATCTCACCTGATGGTAAGTGATTTTATGGTCTAAGGTGTAACACAATCATCTAGCTAGAAGAAGGAAGACGCCAGTGGAAAAAGTTCCGACCCATCTTCCTTAGTAGCTGCACCAGTCTACATATCGGGACGCGGACGAGTGCGCTTCATGCTACGACTTAGACCGATTGGTGGTAACCAATCGGTCTAAGTCGTAGCGATGTCGCTAATATTTTGCGTTACGGACATACACAAACTGTTAACATTACAGTGTAGTACATATTTACGTGTCAACTCATGGTAGGTAGGGCATGAATCCCGGGATCCCGGGATATCGTAATCCCGGGATCTCGAACCCAAAAGTTCGATATTATAATCCCGGGATTGAGTGATCCGATATCGAGATTTGAGCAATTTACAATTTGGGTATAAATTAAGGTTTTTAGCTATATTTTTCCTCATGGAATGATTGAATAGAACTATTAAAATTAAACCCAAATTAGTCTACCCCTGAGGAAGAGATCTGTAAAGATTTAGAAGCGTAGGGAATTGTAAAATGTTTAAAACAATAAAAGTAACGTGATTCATTGCAATTTTTAAGACAATTATTTTTTATACAAGCTCGCATGCAATTTTTTCTGTTAACATCATTTTAGTGGTGCGCCTAGAATTTGGCGCGAAAGTTTAGACAGTTTCGGGTTTAGGGTATTTGTCCGCCATATTGCCAAAATGATGGGGTGGACGGCCCTCGGGGTAACTTATTTACGTAATGAAACCACTAGAGTCTTAAATATATTAAATTTAACACATTTGTTAAATTAAATTCGCCTTTTTAACGATATCTAAAATCTCAGTATCAATCCCGGGATCCCGGGATTGAGCTCTTAATATCGATATCGTCCCGAGATTGAAAACCTTCCGATATTGCATGCCCTAATGGTAGGGGTACAGATAGTAAGTAGTGGTCAAACGTTCACCTATCTTTTACAAAAATATCTGGACAAATGAGAGTCGGAGTTGTGTGCTGAGGGTTCCGTATTCCGTACCTTCTTGTTAAAAGTAAACGCAAGAACAAAATGCTGGAGTTTATTTGGCGCAGAAGAATACCTAAGCATTGCCATGCATCGTGACAATGCGGCCAGCATTTTGAGCTATTTTAAGTTCAATTTTGATAAATATTTAAATTAAATATCTTTTAAGTTTAGTTTATATAGTTGTAGTTCACGCGATGACGCGCTTCCCCCACAACTTATCAGTGCGCGTATTCGCCTAGATTCCTTATTTTACTTTTAAGGTAGGTACGGAACCCTAAAACAAATTAAAAACCTATTAGTAAAGCAATAAAAGTAGGTAACTGGCTACCTACTCAGGCCACGGTATGTTGGACTCTCTGTTTAGACGGACACCTACGCACAAGCCTGCGATGTTTCACAACTGTTCTCTGGACTACTAGTGGTTCTCGATCGAGCTTTTCTTGAAGCACTTTAACGTGGCCGGGTGAGTTGGTGAGATTGTTAGGTTAGGTTAGTTGGTTGGCATTTGTTGATTGTAGGTACCACAGTTTACTTATTAGTTATGGGGAATAATAAACAAAAATATTTAAATAAATTTAAAAGAAAAATACACAGAATAAAACAGAAACAAGCTTGATACTAAAAGGAAGCAAATTAAAAAAATGATAGACAAAGTAAAACAGGCAAAAAGAAACTACTTAGGTATTAGTTATTGCCTCGTCGCTTCTTAAACAGTTGCGCCCAACTGTCGCGTCGTACAAAGTTTCCTAAAATAGGTATATGTAATGTATGTGACCGGTGACATCAAATAAAAATTAATTTCGAGATCATCACAGAGCGCCATCTCCATCTACTCCACCTAACAATTTCCCGAGCACTACAGCGCTATAAATAGCATGGATTACTAGCATGAATAAATTATTTTACTTAAAGGGCTGTTTTTTACATTTGAAAAGACCAATAATTTGCTTTTTCGATATAATTTAATATATTTATTTTTTTAATCTTTGGGTATATTTCACTTTGTTTATTTCACCATCTTTATCTTACAATCTAGGAATCGAAAACCTAGTTTTTTTTTACAATAGGCAGGTACCACCTACTTAAGTAATCGAGTTTTTGATTCGACATATCGAGAATCAGTAGTACTTAATAAGAAATAACCGGTGGTCAAATAACAATGTAGGTATATTTGACAGTTAATTTTTAACTGCTATTGTTTTTTACTTTAGTTTATAAATAGACGGAAAATTTCTTTAAACAGAATATTAAAATAGTAGGTATACCTATATTAATTACTTTGCAATTTACGTACTAGTTTTTAACAATATTTCATTTTAAGTTCATACATTTAGTTTTTTTTACCATCAGGAAATATTCAAGTCACTGTTCATTTTTTCTCGAAAATGGTTATTTTTTAACCGACTTCAAAAAAGGAGGAGGTTCTCAATTCGTCTGTATGTATAATATTTTTTTTTTTTTTTTTTTTTATGTATGTTCACCGATTACTCGAAGACGGCTTGACCGATTAAGATGATTCTTTTTTTAATCGAAAGGTGGGAGCTTCGAAATGGTCCCATAAAAATTTGGTGAGGATCTGATGAGGATCTTCGTAATGATGAACGGGATTGCTCCTCAAAATTCCTATGTTTTAGGGATGTTCATCGATTACTCGAATACGGCTTGACCGATTGAGATGATTCCTTTTAAAACTGAAAGGTGGGAGCTCCGAAATGGTTCCATAAAAATTTGGTGAGGATCTGATGAGGATCTTCGGAGTGATGAACGGGATTGCTCCTCAAAATTCGTATGTTTTATCACCAGTAGAATAAGGCCATAAAGGATAGATACCGATGAATAAGAATATGGTTTCGGAATCTCCACATCTGAAACCACCTTCTCATCACAGAACTCCTCAATGATAAAAGTTATGGATACAATTTTAATGATTTTAGTGGTAGTTGAAAGTACACTAAAAAGGATGAAATAAAAAAATAATTTAAAAAAATTAAAAACCGACTTCAAAAAAAAAGCATTAAAAAAAACCGACTTAAAAAAACATAAAATAACTTCGCCTACGTACAGTGCCACCGACTTATCTGTTATGTAATCTGAAGTCGGGCAGATTTACTGGGTTGGTTGAGTAGGATTGTAAGTAGTTTGGCTGCCCGACTTCAGATTACATAACAGATAAGTCGGTGGCACTGTACGTAGGCGAAGTTATTTTATGTTTTTTTAAGTCGGTTTTTTTTAATGCTTTTTTTTTGAAGTCGGTTTTTAATTTTTTTAAATTATTTTTTTATTTCATCCTTTTTAGTTTTAATTACTATTCTATTTACTAATATTATAAATGCGAAAGTTACGCTTTCCCGTCTAAACCAATGAAATGTGATGAAATTTGGTACAGAGATAAAAGGGACCTCTAAGAAGGATATAGGCGAGTGAAACCACGGGACTTAGCTAGTATAATAAAAAAGGAAATTTTCCCTGTTAAAGTCTTCCAAATCACCTAGATTCGATGTCATGCTTCAAGTTCATTTATATACCTAGTTGTTAACCTTAATAAAAGTTTCGTCAGTATTACGTACTTATAACCCGTTCGCTCATACGCTATAGAAAGTTGCTCCCAAATCGGCTTGACAACGTTACTCAATATCATATGTCTTTGCAATATAAACTATACAATCAGATAATAGCTAGGTAGCTAGCTAGGTGCTATAGTTAAGGGGGCGAGTGATGTGATATGACGATCTTAGAATATGATTTGTACAAGCGAAAATAAGCCACAAATCATCTCATTTTATAGTGTTTTTTTACTTCGCCTTGAGGCCTCTAACTTGACCTATCCACTACTATCATATCACAGACTAGCTGTGCTCCGCGGTTTCACCCGCGTAAGTCCTGATCCCGCGGGATTTTGCAAAATCCCTTTCTCATTAGATGCCTGGGTACACTCTACAAAGAACACACTTTCCAAATTGCATGTCTCTTGGACCAGCGGTTTGGGCTCTGCGTTGATATATAGATCAGTCAGGACAATGAATTTTACAATGTACTCAGGTCCTGGCAAACAACTTACAAAATAACAAAATATTTTGACGTGGAAGGGGTACATTTAACATGCGACTTCTATGAAAATTCGACTTCGCGCATCCGCTATTTTATTTTTAGATGTTTACCGGGCTCTGTATCTTCTATGCAAACGAACGACGCCTTCTATAACACGGCTAGGCTGTTAATGAAACGGCCAATTGAGGTACTTAAATGACATCAATAATTTGACGTAATAAATAATACTTTTTAACTTACTTTTATATAATTATTAGTGGATTTTTTTCCCTAGTATGATGGCAAGGGCCGTCCAAGGGCCACACGCACGATAACATCGACGACTTACGACGGTCTGTCGCAATGATAATGACAAGTAAAAACTTAACGATTAGTAAACACATTAAAAAAAAACAAAATAAAAACCCGACGAATTGAGAACCTCCTCTTTTTTTTGGAAGTCGGTTACAAACAGATATCATTTTAAGGATACCCAAAGGGTAAAAACGTTCCCTGTTACTGATTTTCACAGAAATATTCACAGATGACATATTTACTGCCAAAAACATAACCCGCCCTTTTGGCTTCACCGAAGTCGGGTAAAAGCAAAGGAATTTAGCAGACCGGATATTCAACATCACCTTGAAAGTAATAACTTCTCATAATTCACATCTTCTAGAATCAATCACTAATTTCCAAGAACAAACCGTATAACGGAACGGCACGCCTTTACTTTCATCGTACTTCGCGTTCCTTTTCACGAATATTTTCGTAATTAACAATCTTTTTTTTTGTTTTTATGAACCTGTGGAATTTCAAAACTTGATTCTTGATGATTGACAGGTCGTTTGTGTTAGCCTTTTGGGGGTAAAGTAATATAGGTCATTGTATTGTTTTAAAACGAAATGGGAACGTTATGTATACCTAACCTACCTATGTCGTAGGATAATTAGATAAATAGATTTAATTTGATAAACAGGTTTTTTACGAAAATCCTAGTTTTTATTTGCAAAAAAACCGAAAAATTAGACATTGGCTATGATATTTCACAATATTACTGAAATAAGTTAGGATTTTTGCAAAAACTTCTACAGGACTTCAAACGCCCTTCTTTAGGATTGACTGAGAATGAGTCTTATCAAAAATTAAATATTAAAAACTAAAAAGGTATCAAAACGTTCCTGTGTACGCGGTCTAAATTGCAAAGACTATTATTTACTATTAACTATGCACAAATCACCTTTACAACGGTATGTTTTATTACTACGTGACTTCGGAAAACGCGCCCAAGTCACAAGAAACTCATGGGGGTACTTTTTTGGGTGATTTATGCTTACATCAAATATGCCTGGGCCTGGGACTTGATCAAATGTACTTAGTACTGGGTCCCAGACAGGCGGCACCTTCCAGCCATCCTCCCTATTGAAATTGTTGAATCGGGAAGCCATTGAAATTCGTTTCTGAATTTCAATGGCTTCCCGAAGCATTCTAGGTACACACCGCTTCTCAGTGGATAGTTCTCAGTACCTATAACGACAGCCTGGTAACAGACAGACCGTCAGACGGGCAGCGAAGTCTTAGTAAATTAGTCCCGTGTATACCCACGAAACCTAAAAAGTTTTAAAGTTTCAGCCCAGTAAGGGGCACCATGTAAAAAAATGGTTAATAAAATTTGGAAACTGTTTTTTGCTTAAATATAATTTTACACATTTCCGTTTGAGAGGCTAGCAACATTGGCACGTGCGTTCTTTTCATGTATTCGTAATTCAAAAATATTTTTGACACATATTTTATTTTTATTTCAATTGTTTGTTGCAGCAATGATTTTAGAGGCCTATCTATAAAGTAAGATCCCAGAACAGGCAGACATCATGTATTTTCTGACGAACGAAATGCGTTCGATTGAGTAGTGTTAGCATGTAGGGTAGACTGGGTACAGTTGGGCCAATTTTCATTTGACCGGCCATAATTCTGAAAATGTGATACTTAGCTACAAGAAGTAACGTTTATATAACAATATAAACATTTGCCTACATCTGAATACTAAAATTGTGTTAGTAGGTCGGTTAGCTCACAGGAGCAAGTTGAAAAAAAAAGAAAAATGTCACAACCGACCTGACCCCAAGGACAGTGGTGACAGTCCATGGGGATGATTGTGACAAGTGAAAAAATTCGGAATTCGGGATGAGGCGACAACACGCCTTCCCCACGACTGATAAGTGCGAGTGTAGCCCTTAGCCTTGCCTCAATCGGTTTTGCTCGTGCGCTTTCTGGGCACCAAAAACCAACAATAACAAGCTTAGCTTTGGTCACAACTGCACCCAGCAAGATAAAAACTTGGTTTTGACTGTTTTGACTACCAAATAGTAATATTGTCTCCTACACTCGTCAAAGTCGCACAATGGTTGACGAAAGACTTTGAGACGCAATGAAACGCTCTTACCGCACCTCTATTTCCTTGCACCCCCCACGCTATCTCTTATAGTTTCGGAATTATAGTGACTGTCACTTTCGTCCTGCGGGCCCCGCGGCACAATCGTACCCAGTCTAACCTACTAAGAACGCATGCCTACTTGCTAACTCAGATATCAGGTCATCAAGGTACATAAAAAAACCCGGCAGTACCTTACTTTACAATTTCAACTCATATTTTGAAAAACCTACTAAATTAATAAATTTATTAAAACTACAACTTATCCAATCTTTACAAATACCTATCAACAAATTTTATTGTCGCTGATGATCTTTAACGAAGTCGGGTAACTTCACATATTGTATAGTTACATTGTATGGGGCCCTATTGCCCCGGGGCAAGATCGCGGAGGGGAGTAAAATGGCGGATATTTCATATTTTATTGCAATTCCATGAAGGGTCACTGTAATTAGCTATTTACACTTTAGTTATAGATTGGAGTACTTTTCGAGTTTTCCGTTACATTTGACGCCATTTAATAATTGGTAGGTAAGTAAGACGTTTCTTGAATAACTTAGGTTTTCAACTTTTAAAAAAAAAAAATTTCAACTTCTATACAATCTAGGTCTACTAATCATATCATCTATAATTATCTTTCTAGTTTTGTCCCGCGGTTTCACCCGCGTAAGTCCCGATCTCGCATGAATATTGGGAACAAAAGTGTCCTATGTAACTCCTCGATAATGTAGCTTTCTATTGGTGAAAGAATTTTTGTAATCGGTCCAGTAGTTTTTGAATTTATTAATTTAATTACAAACATACAGACACAAAAATACAAATCTTTTCTCTTTATAATATTATATATTTTATTAGTGAAGAAATACTCCTGACTGACTGATCAACGCACAGCCTAAACAGCTAATGGTCCAGAGCTAAAATTTTGAGTGTGTTCTTTATATGATGTAGGCATCGAATAAGAAAGGGTTTTTCGAAGTTCCCACGGGATCGGGACTTACGCAGGTGATACCGCGGGACACAGCTAGGCACTAATAATTATTTTTTATTAATTATAAGCCTATCAAACGCTAGTATTATACTTACACCGGTATTCTGTGAATTTTCCCAGACTTCCCGACATTTTTTCCAAGTTCATCATTATGAGACATTATTTCATAATGGCATCATAATGGAACTAGTCATCCAGAAACTTACATTATAATTAAGTACTTACAGTTAAATGAACTCAGAATTATTTATGTAAAAATTATGTTAGTTCTGCTCCAATGATCACCAATGGCGGATCTTCGACACGTACCTATTAATTAGAGAGGGTGGGGCGACGTTTTACTATTGAAACTCGAATCGATTGATTTGCTTTCGGGAATTTCATCCATTGCGTGCGTGACTATGCGAGCTATCGCCTGGTATAACTTTCAAAATATTACAATATACCTACCTACCTAGTCCTATTTGTTAGTTATTTTAATTTCTTAAAGCGATGAGCTTATTTGATATTTCTTCTATTAGAAATTTAAGACATTTTTCGGTTTGAATCGCGTGGTGTTTATTACTTTTAGCATTGTTACAACGCTCAACGTTTCGAGACCTTTCCAGGTCCTTTCTTCAGGATTGACGCGCGATTCAAACCGAAAAAATTCTTTAATTTCAATACAACATCGGGAAAACAGAAGTATTTCTTCTAGTTTTTCGCAAAAATGGCCCAGTTAAAAAACATAATATAGGTAATCGGTAAATAATGTTTATAGATATCTTTAGCATTTTCAATGTTCGACATTCGAGGATTTTGCAATAGCAACCTCCTTACTTTCAACTCAAGAGTGCAAGATCTAACTCGAAGTTAAATTTCATATCAGCATCGCGAAAACCAATCTTCGAGTCAAAAGCTCTCGCACCGATACCACGCACGTACATGTGGTAGTGGCAAGGGTCGAGTGTCAATCGGGTGTAAGGTCGTCTGCTAATGGTCACCCTCAGGGCTGTGCCAACTCCCGCCCTCCGGCAGTCAGCCTCGAGCGCGCGACGCGAACGTACTCGGATATCTAGTCGATGTTAACGCGATCTTGATACGATATCGGCCTGAAGTTTTCAGAATACGGACCTTTATTATTTGTTCGTTTTTTTTTTTGGTTTATAGTTTAAGGTTTTGGCACTGTCTTCGTGTAAATTATTTGAATTAGGTACTCTAAGAGTCATGAAATCATGATTTAAGAAAAAAAAATGTATACTGTTTTTGTGTGAAGTTTTAATAGTGGCGTAAAAAGTTCAGAAATTCAATAGAAACCTAAAATTTATATCGATAGTTTGAGTAAACATAATAATAAGTTTATAAACATAATACGCAGGTACATGTAAAATGTACATTCGTACTTGTGCAAGCAATGTTCATTTGTTTTTAGGTGTGTAACGGCTGAATACTGAAATGCCGCTTAAAATTTTCTTAAAGGGTACTTAAATAATTAAGCAGCTCCTAAATTCAAAATTAGTACCAGAACAGCAGCTTTATTGCTTAAGTAGCCTTTAAATTTTAAGTAGAATTTCAGTATTCGGCCATTATTAATCAAAACTAACCTCAAAAACAAAATTTACTTTAACAGCGTTTAATTGTTTATTTTTATTTTGTTGTCTAATGTTATAGGTTTGCTGATTAATGGTTTTAAGAATTATTAGACGATAAAAGTCGATATCAGACTTTTATCGACATCTTAATTACTTATTCCAATTTTGAAATAAGAAAGCGCGCGCGTTCTTGTTATAAATTGATTAGGTTATGTTAGGTTAGAAGGATTATTATTTTAATTGTTTTATTTTTGATTTGATTAGATAATTAAGATTTCTCGACGGGTGTAATAATAAATAGTTTCGTCTGCTAACAAGTATGAAACTAACTGGACTAACTACTAGTCAATCAATTCTAAATTAAGTTTACAACAATAACCACTACAATTTGCCGTGTTCAATCGATTTTGCAAACGATTTATGGCTAGTGATGGATTTATATCGATATGTAAATTAAAGATTTTTTATTTTTTTAAATGGGCAATTAGGATCTTTTACTTTATGCGGTGAAGGCATAATAAAGCGTTCTAGAGAGCTAGATCTGTTTTGCATGTGTAATATTTTGTTTTTATTTATTTTACAATGATTTTACAAGCTGATGCTAATTTTACGTTGTAAACAGACATAGCTAATCCGCTACATGGCGTTTTATATAACTTTTTATAAACAATTAAAATTTAACTATTTTTTTACCTAAATCGCGTTACTTTTATTATATTAAGCATTTGTCAACGCCCGTCTTTCCGGGGTCTTTACAGACCTCTTTCACAAACAAACGACTTCAGGGACTTACATTAAAATTATTTAATTTATATTTATAGACCCAATTTAGTAAAAATTGTGCAACTTTTAATCACCTACATGGCCTTCATTATATTCTTTACGAACTAAAAAAACTAACACATATATTTTGATATCTCTACTAAAAAAAAACAATTTACTTACATTCTACAACTGCTCCGATTCTAATTAAACCAGTAAAAAAATTACAATACGACATACCTATCCGTAACATAAATGACCCAATCTAACTGTATCGACAATTAATCAAACTATCGACAAACGCCCAACACTAGAGATAAATAAAAATTCGGTAGTCGGTAAGACAGCAATTTAAAAAGCAATCACTGACTGTTCGGAATCCGCCTTTAAGGGACCGCCAATTATCGATATCGATTTACATATTGTTTTTATATCGCTTTCACTTCACTAGTTATTGTAGTCGTTGTACCGTTAATTTATTGATTGATTTTTTTAAATTTCGACCCAGTTTTTTCAAATAATTTTCCTAAACTTACCTACTTTTAATAGCTGATAATTTATATCGAAATATTAAGAAAAGAATTGAAAGTTATATACCTACTAGGGTATCGAGAACCGGGAACTTTTTTGAGAACCGGGATTTTCGGTACCAGCCTAAGAAAGAACCGAGATTTCCCGGGATTTTCGGTACTTTCGGGATTTTGTGTAAACCTCTGTAAGATGCTTTAAGATTTGCTTTGTAACAACTGTACGATGCTATATTTTTGTTGAAATAAATAACCTTTTATAGATTTCCGTATCCCAAGGGTAAACACTGGACTCTTTTACTAAGACTCCACTGTCCGTTTGTCTGTCACCAGGCTGTATCTCATGAACCGTGATAGCTAGACAGTTAAAGTGATACATGATGTTCTTCTGTTGCCGCTATATCGAAAACAACATTAGTGCGATTTATTTTTACCACTAGCGCCATCTAGTAATATACTCGCGCCAGTAGTAGAATTTAATAATATTGCGTTCACGAATTTCGATTGGTACAGTGTTCGTTTTAGAGTTCCGTACCCAATTGTGATAATGGTACGGAACCCTTTGTGCGCGAATCATAAATCAATAATTTAATCACAAATTATAATTTAACAAAAATTAAGTCTCTAGCATTAACATTAGCTAGACAAAATCAAATTCTAAAATCACATAATTGCGTAGTCTCTCATCATTTAATAGTATCTGGCATGATATCTAGTTAAAATCAGACTTATCATTTAAATGAAGTCAATCAATTAGTACTAAAATATGGTTTAAATATAAAAACAAGTTAGAAAAAAAGAATTAATTGTAAAAATACCAAAAAAATACATTATTTTTGCTTTCCATCATACGAAATATATTTTTCCCGAAAGCCCCGAAAATCCCGGTTCTCAGATTTTTATTCCCGGGATTTCCCGGTTCTTTTAAACAGCAAAAGAACCGGGAAATCCCGGGATTTTTGGTACCGGGATTTCCCGGTTCTATACCCTAATACCTACACTGTTGTTTTTTCATGAAAAGCCTAAAGTATGTAGGTAGGTACCTAATTAATTATACATTATACCCGTACATATTTATGACTATTGCGACTATTATATTCTATATATTATCTCTCTATCTGTCTTCTCGCTCTCTCTTAATTATCTGCAGAGCTCTATCTCTTACTTTTGGCTATTTCAGACTTCGTCGTGACTCTCCATCCAAAAAGAAAAACCTCTCTTCCATCCCTTATGTACACTAACCGTTTCCGGTTTTTTTCGCAATCATTTCGCAATATAATTTGTTTTTTTTATTCATTATTCAGATGCCAGTGTCAAAATGTTCTAGTACCTACTTATAAATTATTAAAATAATCCGATTTTCAGAAATCTGGTCAAAACCAGTCAAAGTTCGGCAAAGAGCTTATAGTAGGTTACCGATAAACAAACGACCTACCTAAAAAGTTGTGATCCAAGTCCGGGAAATGTTTTGACAATTAATTGTCATCTTTGACAGTGACAGTGTGGAGTGTATATTTGTTCAAAAGTGAGTGAAAACTTTGCGCTGGCGTACGTGGATCTATCCAGTGTAATTGAGGTGCAGGTAAAAATCGCTTTTTTTTCCTTCTTACGAAATTTTAAAATTTTACCATTAGGACACAAAAAGCCACCTTTTTAGAAGTCTAATCTACTACAGGTACAGGCAAACATCTTGAAAACTACTGACGTGGAAGGGGTAAGGTCGCTCAGTGCGACTTCTATGAAAAATCGACCTCTGCGCATCTGCCACTTTTTTAAAGATATTTGCCGGCAACTGTAGTAAGCTACAGAACCCAAAATCAAGATTATAATATTCCTTACACGTAATTCCAATAAGTGTCTGCGTAGGTAGATATTAATTAATTAATTAAGTGTGTCAAACAAATACGAACAATCAAAACAAATTGAAACTTCTTAATTGAATAGAAATGACATTTTTATTGACTTAACAACGGGTTTTAAAATAACACCTCTTCTGGGTTGCCAGTTGCCGACCAATTAACTACATTTTGTAAACTCAAATCTCTTGGCTAATTAATAAACATTCTTAAGCTTTTACAATTTTGATTGTAAACGTTTATGCACAGTATATCTAGTAGTTGGTGCCTCGCGGCGCTCTGTTGACGTGTGTTACTAGTTATATTTTACCAGCAGCGCCCTGGGGTTTCACGAAAAAAAATGCGAAAATAATCAACATCGTTTGCATTGTAGAATACATGCCCAGGAGGGTTACTTCAGTTCGTTTCGATACGACAACGATACGATAATACGATGGTTCTACTGTCACCCTACTATCAGAATGTGACAGTAGAATCATCGTATTATCGTATGGGTCTGGGCTTTGACTCTGGCCAAACGTTAAAAAATTAATATTCATAGATTTTCTTCTGTTTTCGCGTTGTTCTGAGCCACATATATCTCAGTCAATCCTGAAGAAGAGACCTGTAAAGGTCTTGAAACGTTGAGCATTGAAGCAATGCTAAGAGTAATAAACACCACGCATTTAAAACCGAATAAGTTTCCGTGTTTAATTTCTTATTAAATTCTCTAAAAATTGATCACCAACATCATCCGAGCGATGTTCCCGGTTGCATCCCTCTCGAGAGCCCGGGGTACACTTGTCTACTTTCACGTCTCCACTTCGCACAATCTTCGGCATCCCGTGTAGTGAGGCCATTTGCACGCATATCCGATCTTTAGACGTCAAGCCAGCACTTCTTGGGTCTTCCCAACCTGCCGCGGCCGGGCGGAGGCGCCATCGCCATAGCAAGACATTTGTCCATCACGTAACTAGCCAACTTCTCTGAAAAAACAAAACTGAAAATTGATAAATGCTATTATTATGCTCTTAAATCGAAAAGTTGAAACTTTCGACTAAAGTTTGGACGTCATAAGAGCCTAGGACACTAAATCTAGATCGAGGCATAAATCTAATGAGACCAAAATGGTCTAATGCAATGGTTGAGGGGTGGATAATAAGTTCCCCCGAAACCATATTTTTCAAAGAACTGCACAATAAGGTCGAATTTCGTAAATACTTAAGTGCCTACAAGCGCTTCACAGACAGATTCGCATAAATGTTTAGTAGATATTATTATAGATTGAAAACTTTCCACCACCCGACTACCGGAAATTATCACCACTATTGGAAGGAATCGATTGAATCGTCTATAGAAAGATTGTAGAGGTTCTGCAGACCACCGACTTTTTACCCGACTTTTAAAAAGGGTAACTTAAAAAAATAACTTGTGAATGTGACTTGATCACAGTCGGATAAAAACACAATTAGCCTTATTAATAAACGTGAAGTAAGTAAAGTTATGTCTTTTTTTCATTGGAGGTCGCGTTCCGACGACACACTTTTCCAAACAGAAATATTTTCCAAATTTTCTTCTGTGTTGGCGGTGTTGGATTGAAATTAACTCATTTTACGATTTTATAGCGTTGCTTTTATTATTTTGAGGCAGTCTATCCTGAGATCAAAAGATCAGTAAAATTCTTGTAAAGTGTCGAACTTTATAAGAATTTTACTGATTTTTTGATTGAATTTGGACATTGATAAAATGCTAACCGGAAAATGAATTAGATTTTTTTTTATATGTTGATGGGTATGCATTACTTGGGACCTATAGTATATTTTTGACCCGCAACCTTCTGCATTGCAGCCGCGTGTTAGCCGATCGCACCACAGAGACCGCCGACAAAAATCGTCAGTCTGCAAGAGCTCTCACGTCGATTTATACAGATTTACTGTTACCTACATTTGGATCTATCAATCATTGGATAGGAATGCGTATTACGATTGTATCGTTACTCCGTCGGTATTGATCGATATGTCTAATTAGCATACGTCGGGCTGGTCGTGGGTCTGCGGCGCTGGACTGAGGTAGCTATTACTTGTCATACTTCAAATAAGGAGTAATTAAAGATGTAGCTGCTGCGGCCTATGTTGGGGAACTTTTTAAATTCACACGGTTTTTTACGTCGATCGGTCGAGAAAAGAATAAAAATAGGTATGTAGGTAAGGTATATAAAATTATTTTTTGTTTTCTTTTAATTAGAAATTAAACACATTTTTCGGTTTTAATCGGGTGGTGTTTATTACTTTTAGGATTGTTTCAACGCTCAACGTTTCGAGACCTTTTCAGGTCCCTTCTTCAGGATTGACTGAGATATAATTTGTCATTGTAATGTATTAAATCGATTATTTTTTTATTTTGTTTAACTACCTATTAGGTAGGTACTAATATTTAGAGTATTTATTTATTGGGTAAGTCGTATGCCTGTCCGAATAAACGTTTCCTTTCTTTCTACCATCGTATTACAAAGTGACCATTAGCATCCTACATGATTGCTCAACCTGACCCTAGCGACCGAGCGACCCGAACAATGTACACTTTCACATAGCTGCCGATTTATCATGCGGAATTGTGTTCTTTCTCTCCTGCTTATTGCTCTATTGTCCATCGAAAGCTCACGTAATAGTTGAAAACTTTATTTGATTCTTATTTGAATTTAAAAAAAAAGTTTGATTATTATCGTAATCTCAAGGGGTTATAAAATCCTATAATAGTCGGTATCTATATCTAATATCCCATTTTTTTCACCACCAGAGATCCTACTATATCTACCTACACTAAAATTATAAAGAGGAAAGATTTGTATTTTCGTGTGTATGTGTGTCGTAGTATTGTAATGAATAAACTCAAAAACTACAGAACCGATTTCAAAAATTCTTTCACCATTAGGAAGCTACATTCACCCTGAGTAACATAAGCTACTTTTGACCCCTATATTCCCACGAGATCGGGACCCACGCGGGTGAAACCGCGAGACGCAGCTAGTATTATAATTATGAAAGTTTTTTTCACCACCAGAGATCCTACTATATCTACCTACACTAAAATTATAAAGAGGAAAGATTTATATTTTCGTGTGTATGTATGTCGTAGTATTGTAATGAATAAACTCAAAAACTACAGAACCGATTTCAAAAATTCTTTCACCATTAGGAAGCTACATTCACCCTGAGTAACATAAGCTACTTTTGACCCCTATATTCCCACGAGATCGGGACCCACGCGGGTGAAACCGCGAGACGCAGCTAGTATTATAATTATGAAAGTTTGTGTTTTTTTATGTTTACTACTCCTTTACGCAAAAACTACTTAACCGATTGCGATGAAACTTGGCATACAGATAGCTAAAGATCTGATTTAACACTGGGCTACTTTCCATCCCGATATTTCTTCGGAATCGGGACTTATGCAGGTTGACACGCAGGCCCAGTTAATTGCCTAATAAACTCGAACTTCATAATTTGTCAATCCAGTCCACATCCGTCGTCAGGTGCACAAGTTAATTACATAAATAAAGAAACGAGTTAGAAATCGATTATATTGCCGAAACTCGATAGTAATTGATCTAGATTAGATGAGTAGGTATCGATTCCATTTAGTTGGTCATTCGGTTTGTTTGACCGATTTTTTGGACATAAACTTGCTAACAAGTATAATTATGAGGTAGGTACTGAAATTAAACGTATTTTTTTCGGTTTTTAATGGCGGTGCTTTTATTATATCTGATTCTGATTATATTGCTTTCTTTTCAGCATCGCGAAAACTTATCTGCTAAACGTGCTCCGTATTCGGGATTCCTGAATGCTTTAAATCCATATAAAATGTCTTGATTACCGCACACGTTCGTTTTGTTTCCGAACAAAAATATACTGACTGTAAACATGCCGAATGAAAAAAACGTATACGGAAAACGTACGTGTGCAGCCAGGATTAGACGCAGTTTTTTTTTTATTTCATGAGCTCAGTTTTTCACATATTATGACAAGGATCGAATGCAAAACAAAGGACGATCGATACAGAAACAAAAGGCAGTCTCAAAAAGGAAAATCTAGGTGTTACCATTTATTTATTATTAATGGGCACTTTTTGGTCAGTAGAATTTTTTCTTTAGTTTAATTTTTGTATTGTGTAGTGTTCGTTATATTAATATTAATTATGTTTTATAGTGTTTTATTATTTATTTATTTATTGTTTGTTGTTTATTGTATTTACCATAGATTAAAGAAAGATCATTTGTCTATGGTGTTACCTAATAAATGTTGAATTAACTATGGAAATTACTCGCCTATCAATGTAAGAATCAACAGTCATTATTCGCATCACCTCGTTCAAGAGATGATGAGTTAGTACCTACACAGTAGGTACATAGTTAAAATTACTGCAGACCACGCGATAGTAATATTACGGTTATCAAATTAAATTGATTTAATATTAATAGCATGTACCTACTCTCGGTGGAAGATGCGTTGATGAGGGGCCAGCAAAGACGCGTCAGTTGTCTAAACTACTATTGTGTCTTAAGTGGAGGGCGTCATATTGAGCGATGCGAGGGAGTTATGAATGCCGGAAAAACAAAGCAATTTGAATTGACCTCAAATCTAATATCAGTCGTCATTACTTTTTTAATATATTTGTAAAAAAATATACCTTTACAACCCTCATTGCCGCCAAAAACGCCAAAAATCCGTTCTTGAAGAGATCGCTATTAGCGATAAGGCCGCCTATTGTACCTTTCTTAAAATTAGCTGTAAGTTCACGCGATAGTAGGTAATATTACGGCTATCAAATTAAATTGATTTAATATTAATAGTATCTACCTACTCTCTGTGGAAGATGCGTTGATGAGGGGCCAGCAAAGACGCGTCAGTTGTCATAACTACTATTATGCACCGAGGTATAACTAAAGCCCTGTCTGTGGACTACACGGCGTCATATTGAGCGAAGCGAGGGAGTTATGTGTGTCGGAAAAACAAACCAATTTGAATGGATCTCAAATCTAAAATCAGTCGCGATGACTTTTTAATACTTTTGTAAAATATTTATATACAACCCATTGCCGCCAAAAACGCCAAAAAATACTGAGCACCTACGTCCTCAAAGGAAACCCCGTGCAAAATTTGAGATTCCTAATACCACAGCTAATACTTAGTTTCTGATACTTCGTGATGAGTGAGTCAGTGATTTTATCTTTAATCTTCTTATATGTTATCTATACTAATATTATAAAGAGGTAACGTTAGTAACATGTAGGTATGTATGTATGTATATTGGGGGTAATCTCCGAAACTACTGGACCGATTTCATTATTGTAGAGATTTGAATGTTGGAGAGAGTGTTCTTTATGTGATGTAGGCAGGCATCCTACGGGATCTGGTCATATGAGGGTAAAACGATGGGGCTCAGCTAGTAAATAATATAAGTACCTTGATTTAACAAAGCGACTTTGTAATAGCACAGCTTACCTAATAGTTAGTCAGTCTCGGCGCTATACTACAATAGTAATTTATTGTAAAGACCGTTACAAAAACTAAACCATGATACGGCGATCAGTCAAACTGAGACGCCCAATTTCTTAAACAATACAATTAAAACAGTGTTAATTACTTAAGCAACACATTAATGCGATAATTATTCGATTACGAACGTAATTAGCCGATTATTATTGTAATTACACGATTATATCGATTCATCATTAATTTTATCCGAATGTTTTGCAATTTTACATCTATTTCAAAGTAGGTGGTAGGTCAACTGTTTCGCAATCGAGATATGTTTGGCGTTTGCGGTATCATTTATCTTGTTTAATTGATCATTTTTGTGGAGCTCATGAATATTTATTTGGATTAAAATATTTTCTATTAGGCTTGATTTGACCAAACTAGTATTTAAGCAATAAATACCAATTCTCCGCATAAATGGACTTTTGTTCAAGATAATCTCGAGCTGTTTAATCCAAAAAATGACAATTTACTCATACTTAACACCCATCTTTTTACGTCCGGAGGTAAATAGTTGAAGACTCCTGTGTCTTCATCATCTTAAAAAAAATATCTTCTTCGACTTTCGCTATTGTGATGTGAAATCAACTCATTTTTTTTGTATCTGGTGATCACGGGTAGACTGCGGTAACCCAGTCAGTCACCTCAATAAGCCCGTGAGCAAGAGGTACCTACTGTAAATTTCTTGAAAAAAGTTAAAAAGGAACCAATAAATGAGATTAATATTATCCTTTCCTTCTTTTCGTGTCAATTTCCGACATTTTGTAGAACAACCACAGTATTGTCCAAAGTAGCCTCTACTCTCCATCGGGTTTTATCTAGTTTTCTTCATCATCTAAAACCAATTTATCTTTGTCTCCAGGAGCGCCTAGGGGGTGGCGGGCTTGGGCTAGGCGGCGGCGGGTTCCGAGGCGGTGGGCAACCTTCCCTCGCTGACTTCCAGCCGCCCTACTTCCCGCCGCCCTTCGCACCAGCTCCTCATCCTGCTAGTCCACACCACCAACAACAGGTAAGGAGGTTACTACTGCCTACGTGATGGCGGGTTCAGGAGTGATGAACAGCCCTCCCTAGCGTTAGCTAGCCATCTCCTCATCCTGCTAGTCCACACCACCAACAACAGGTAAAGAGGTTACTACTGCTTAGATAAGGGCTGATTCATGAGTGCTGGGCAGGTATAGGCCGAGGCTTCATTTGCCCATGGCCTATAACACTATCGGAACAATGTTGGTCCATTCAGCGTCACCCATTGCAGTAATAGCGCAGGTAATATAAGCCAAATCCAAATTATTTGAGCCTCAGAAATATAAGACTCTACTTAGTCTAACATTTCGGTGAATACATAGTTCATTGTAGTTCAATCTACCTAACTCTTGTCTTCACCATTTGACAAGGTTTCTACTCTTGTAGTAGTATAGTCAGATATTTATGAAATTTCTAATCTATCGATGAGGTTCCTTCTTGCCTCCAGCTTTCTCCGAATTGTCTAACAGTAGCCTTTCTGTCACAGAGCCATGGCATGGATTATGGGGGAGGTGGTGGGGAGTACAGCCAACACTACGCTCCGCAGCAGCTGCTACCGCGGCATCACCACCACGAGCCCCATGCCCATCTCCGACACCCGAGGGACCACCATGACGCGATACATGCGCACCATGTAAGTATCCGCCGATCTTGTGCGAACGTGCGAGTGAAGCAACGCCAGGCGCGGCCATTGCTTGGAAGGATGTCCAACTGAAGGACGTATATGTGGAAACCGGGCAATTGAGTTCCCAGTTTCGAAGGGAACCGTTTGCCCCCTAAAAAAAGTGAAATGAGTGATCTGATTTCACTTTTGTTCAGTTTCTGATGAACTGATGAACTTTTGTCCGGGAAGTGATCCCGGTCGCTCCTGGGTGTGGCTTAATGGTGCATTATTTTTTACGATAGTCAAACGGTTGACTTGAAATTCGTCAGAAGAATTGAAAAATCGATCGCATAACAATTGTCATTTAAAGGAGACTGTAATAGTTTCGTTTTGATGTGCGTTACTATTCTCTGGGTGTGTACTTAATATCCTTATGAGCACGTTGAAACCTCTGACCTTTGTCTGTCAACATTATCGCAGAGAAAAAAGTAGGTATTCTTGTGATTGTCTTGTGGCTAGTAAGAATTTTGTAAACAGAAGAGCTTTTGTATTGTATTCCGAAATATCGAAACTGAGTTCCGACCGTAGGTAAGTAAATACTACTAATATTATAAATGGGAGAGTTTTTGTGTAAAGTGAAGGGAAGGTACTCGTTTACTTTACGAGTACCTTCCCTTCACGCAAAAACTACTGAACCGATTGCGATGAAACTTGGTATGCAGATAGCTAGAGATCTAGATTAACACAAAGGCTTCATCCCGATATTCCTGCGGAATTGAGACTTACGAGTGTAGAACCGCGGGTCGCAGCTAGTGATTAATAAACTCATAACTAATAAAGTTCATTCCAAAACGCAACAAAATAAAAGAATATCCCATAGCAGTACACAACTAATTTCCAATAGGTACCTACCTACCTACCCCCGTCCGCTGTCCCAACAATGAGCTATAAAATATTAACCTATTGATAAGACGTCATTCTATCACATAATGTCTCGGTGTATCCTCTACGAGCGTTCGACGGTCATTGTGCAGAATATCCACCCCTCTTTAGCCTGGACATTATGGCCGGTTAATCTGCGAAGTGGCTGTAATATCTTAACTTCATTGTTGGGTGAAGTATTGTAGACGAAATGTAGAGGAATTGGGAAATAGTCGTTTTATTTTCAGGTTTTTGTGAGTGGATAAATTGTAGATTTTTACTCTGATTTTCGAAATATCTTGGATCGATTTTATCTAGAAAACTGTGAGATGTAAATCATGATTTTATTTTTGAAACTGTTTTCGACAATTGGGAAATTTAGTTCGTAACTGACTTCAAAAAAGGAGGTTCTCAGTTCGGTTGTGACATTTTTTTTTAACTAAACAATTTCTGTTTGTTATTCAAATATTACTTGGTAATATTACTTGACTTGGTAAAAATCATCACGTTACGATATTCGGTACCTATACTGTCGTGTGCGTTTTTTTTCTCTAATCTGTAATTTTGTTGGCAGTTATCGCACGGTGGTTTCGGCTACGGAAGCGGGGGCGGGGGCGGGGAAAGGAGAGCAGATTACGGTGCAAGGGAACAACATGAACTCGCGTTACACCACGCGCTGCATACAGAGGAAACTCCTGTAAGTTTTGTAATGGACTATAGTTTGTTCTAAGGCCTAGAAGTTTTTTTTTACAATTTATAGCCGGTTGTTTAACTACTTTGTTTTTCGTTTGTTATATTGTCTACCAGCAAAAAAAATACCTAGGCGTTGCACCCAGAGACGCGAGTTCGAGCCTCGCCGCAAAAAGAATTTAAACATTTATTTTTCTAATTTAATCTAGTAGGGGAGCGGGGGGGGGGGGGGCTAGTTGTAACAATTTTTAGTTTTTACTATAGGGAAGTCAAATCATTGAGTGTTTCCATGATTAATCGTGTTTAAGTCAGAGAGCATAATATATCCCGGTATCATCTAGAATAGGTTCAAATTAACAAGCCCCAACAATATAAGTGACTTTTTGTGAAAAAAGAAAGATGTTACAACTAACCCCGTAATTGGGGCACGTAGTATCAAAATAAAAAAACAACATATTTCCATGGATTTTAGGCTTTTTTATGTATCTAAACTATGTGACAGCAAAACATGCATGACTAAAAAGGTCGAATATTGTTTCAACTTTGCGGATTTTCGTTCCCTTTTCTACAACTTCCTTAGCGACTTCCCCGCTCCCCTACCTACCTAGATAAGCCTAGAACGTTAAAAATCAAATTACGAAATATTTTTAAGAAACCTAGCTACAATAATTAAGAAAAAAACATTTTTTGCTCTAGCAACATCGTAATCAAATGAATGTCCAATAACCGTTCGATAGGAATTTAATATTACAGTATCGGGGACGCAAGGAATTTTGAATTATCCGTCTACTAATATTATGTTCTTTAGAAAAATATTTCAAGTTTATTAATTTTGTTTTTTAGAATGCAGCCATGGATGATACGACTGGGTTCATGACGGATCTACCTCTTTTAAAAAGTAAGTGTTGTGATTTGTTGAAGTTGCAAATTTGTAGCGGAAGTCGACAATATCTTTTTAAGTAGGCAGGACAATTTTTTCTCGGATTTTTTTATGTTGTGTTTAGGATTGTCAACCGTACCTACTATAAAATATAGTATTAAATGTACTATATTTCAGCTCAGCGTACTAAGTAGGTATATACTTTTGAAAAAACATAAATTAGGTACGCAAAAATACTAGGTATATTTCTTGCATACAGATTTCTTGTCAAAAAACAGCAGGAACGGGACTTAAGCGGGTTAAACCGCGGGGCGTATCTAGTTATTATACTTAATACAAAGCAAAAGAAAATGCTTTTGCTTTTGTTACTACAAAGCAAAAGAAAATATCGTTTTATGATGAAAAATAGGTTCAAATTTTGCGTTTTTGTCTTTGGAAATCAATCGTTTTAAAGGTATTACAAACCCTAATTAAAATATAAAAGTTAAAAAATATAACTAAGTTTCTTATTTTGTAATATACCTATCTTAAAAATATCTCTATTTATTTTAGAGGTAGTAAAAATACTTAAACTTAATAAACACGGGCAAAGTGCTCAAAGTATAATACGTAAATAAAAGCCACCACATTACAATACTACTTTTCTAGGTATATAAACATAATAAGTAAGTACAGATACATAATAAATTAAAAAACAGGGCAAGTGCGACACTCGCGCACAAAGGGTTCCGTACCACTATCACAATTGGATACGGAACCCTAAAATGGTTTACAACAACCAATTTTTAAATTTTATAGGAAAATATGAAATATTTATCTTCGATTCTTACTCCCATCAAACGACCGAATCACTCAAAAAAAAAAAACCTTGGCACAAAGAAAATCTGAAACATAAAATAAACTCTTTGGTAAGTAAGGCAGACTGGTATATTTGACAGATAGGGCAGTCATTTTGAATTCCATGACCAACTCGATTTGTCCTCCTGTCCTTCTTCCTGTCCTGACTCGACTCCTTGTTATTTTTGAAACACGTTTGTTGTATGGGAGCCCCTATTAAATAATTGTTTTATTTCGTTTTTAGTATTTGTTGTTGTAGCGGCAACCGAAATACATCTTCTGTGAAAATTTCAACCTTCTAGCTATTACGGTTCATGAGATACAGCCTGGTGACAGACGGACAGACGGACGGACGGACGGACGGACAGACAGACAGACAGCGAAGTCTCAGTAATAGGGTCCCGTTTTTACCTTTAGGTACGGTACCCTAAAAACGACGCCACTTTTCATTTGGCGTCATAAAACCCCGGTCCACCGTATAAAACCTCTTCCTTTTTAATGATTTTACCGGAAGTTTATACCTACTTAGGCGCGAAAACTAACTTTTTAATCAAAGTAACCGCTTTTAGTGTTGTGCCCGTAAAAGATATGATACAGTTAACAGTTTTGCCGAGTCATTCATTTGTATTTGAATAATCATGGTAAGGTTAGCAAAAAAGTGTTTTACAGTTAATTTTATCATTGTTCGACCTTATATGGAGAACATTATCAAGATTTAAGGAAAACTATGAGACATTTTTAAAAGATATTTGGATATGCGTTAGGTCGTTATCTCCATCTTAAATATCTTCACTTTTTTGTTTTTTTTTTGTGTTCATACTATTATTTTTATTGCCTAATATAACAACGTATTATGTATACGTAGGTACATAATTATTACGTAATACAGGGAGGAAGCATAAGCGTTGATTTATCGTGTCACGGGGGTTCTTAAGTAGGTAATGTTTTTATGTATTTAATTTTACTTAGGTTCCTACATACAAAAGATGTATCTAAGATGATGATGAGATGGTGTGTAATGATGTTTAGAAGCTCAAACATTAAGTACTCAAGCGATTTCTATTGCTAACTTTGTCTATCTGTCCTTCTAAGGTTTTATTTAAGTTTCACAACACAATTATGACCATTATCTCTTGCTATTGTTAATTTAACACGTGACGATCAAGATAATCATCATAATCAAGTGCCTATCCGATAAATTCCGATCTAAAAAACACACACACTTACATAGGTACCTACCCAGAAACTTTTTTTCTAACCTTACCAAACTTTCTATCTACTAATTTAAATTGCATAGTCCATCTCGATAGACTAAATATGTATTATTAACTTATCAAATATTTTATTCCTAAATAGATGACCCGATTTTGATAAAACTGTAATTAGAACCCATACACTTATCGGATACATGTATCGATACTAAGTGGTATGAAAAAAATCGATTCCGCGTCAAATCGATAAGACTAAATATCGATCATTTCTTTTTTAAATTAAGTGTTTAGATTAATTTTAAAAAAAATTGTGTTGAACGCAAATAACTTTAAATATTTTGTTGGACTAAAGTCTTGTTCTGTTTTCGACGAAGCAAAAATCGCAATTGGATCCAATAATTATTTATTATAATTTTAAATTGGAAAGTTCTCAATACGTATGGTATTCGCCGTAACAAAAAAGATGCAATAACTCATCTAATATATAAAATTTCTATGTCACAATGTTAGTTACCGTACTCCTCCGAAACGGCTTGACCAATTTTTATGAAATTTTATATTCGTATTCAGTAGGTCTGAGAATCGGCTACTATCTATAATTTATAAGGCAAAACAACGTTTGCCGGGTCAGCTAGTTTTCTATAAATTTTAACGAAAATCAGGAAAAAAATAAGGAATTCAGTAATTCGGCTGGCCTTATAAATACTTACGTACGTTTTTACTAGGTATCTTTGTCTCATTATTAGCCTTCGTAAAAAACAATCTTAAAAAACTTTGCTAAAAATATCTCCCCTTTAAAATTTTGAGAACAATCCCAACCCTATTCACTAATCGAATTCCTATTTCAAAAAAATAACTGACCACCAAATTCGCACCTTTCAAAAAAAGAGACCGTACAATGTTGCCAGTATGGTGCAAAGCTAATGACAAGCTAATGTTTATTGTATTAGGGTTGCCATAGTGAAATATTACAATGATAATGGTGATCACGCTGCGCGCATGTTTTGGGCGTGTCAATGATTGTTAAGCGGGCCATTGTTGGTATACGTTAGAGGGAATTTTGTAATATTTAGTAATCACAGTCAATTTTTATACGAGCACCTACTGAGATTTATTGTGTGTTCTTCTGCGTTTCGTTTTCGTAATAGAGGTTCGGAAATTAGCTTGGTATATTATTTTTTATGGCTTTTGTTTAAGAAATGTGTTTATTTTAACATTATAAAATAGTAACTTTGTAGTTTTACTTTTTGGAATTTACCTACTAAAAGCACTATAACTAATACAAAATGGATCTAAAAACACTTGCCTTTTGTATAATTGATAGATGAATGTTTGCCTTCTATCCCACTCGACAAACAGATGGTAAGACTTCGGTACCGACTTACCGTTGTTTAGTAAGTGACGAAAGAGTCTAAGATGAAGCATGCTTACCCAAAAATGCCTGTTTACTCGTGACTTATTGATCATGAGTTGGTAGCAGTTCCTATTTTCATTATCTACCTGATGCCACTCGAGCTAGTTCATACTTTATTAGTGGCTGCACTGGCCCGAGGATCTGAACAGCGGACGAATACACTTGACAATACCCTTCAACGGCCAAGAAATATAGGTTTAATTATTTCAGTAGTATAGGTATGTAATACGATAAAATACATAAAATACTTCCGTACAAACATTTGATGTTGGTATAAGTCGTTACATATGGAATCAACCTATATAGCTGAACAGTCGATGTATAAGACTAACAAGCACTTAAATCATCTTTCGTTCGATTCGTCCATGTTCCGACACGTAGGTCGGTGCAGCTGCTAATGAAAATAGTACCTATTAATCCTTAGGTCGATACCTCCCACCAAGGATCCTAAATCCATCATGACCCCACATTCCACAACTAACCATCACATTTCTTCCAGCAATGAAGGGTCGCGACGGGCTGGGCGGAGCGGGGTCGTGTGCTCCCAACGACGTGTTCTGCTCCGTCCCGGGCCGCCTGTCTCTTCTGTCCTCGACTAGCAAGTACAAGGTGACCGTGGCAGAGGTTCAGAGAAGACTGTCACCGCCGGAGTGTTTGAACGCATCTTTACTTGGTGGAGTGTTGAGGAGGTTAGTTGTATTTATTTGTTAGATTTTTGGGGTCGAGACGGGCTAAGTTGTTCGGGTGACTGTCATTTCTATTATATCATTTACTAGCAAGTATCTACATCCCCCAGTCTTCTCCCGAAGACTTTGAAACGTCGGTCGGGCATTGAACGAATACTGAGAGTAATTTCAAGATCTCATTTAATTTAATGAAAGTATTTTTTACATGTTATCAAAAGAGGTTATAAAGTTTCAATAGCATATAGCTCAGGGGTCAAGATGCTACGTAGTTTACAGGGTTAAGGGGATTCCGGAAGCCTTGCGTAGTTTAAGAGATACCTATGGGGTCGGAACGGGCTAAGTTTTTAGGACGGACTGTCACTTCTATCATAATGACTACCGTTTTATTTTCATTCATAAAATTCACATACAATAGGTATTAAAATAACAATATAATTGAAATTAAAGACATTTTTCGGTTTGAATCGCGTGGTTTTTATTACTTTTAGCATTGTTACAACGCTCAACGTTTCGAGACCTTTCCAGGTCTCTTCTTCAGGATAGACAGAAGAAGAGACCTGGAAAGGACAATGCATCTACCTTTTTTTTTTTTTTTAATTTTCTAATTAAAATAATAATAAAAATTAAAAAAATAATAAAATTAAAAAAAGAAAAAGGTGCATAGTCATGTCATGACAGATATAAGTTTTATGGCATAAACATATTTGCTCTTATGTCTTTATCCAGGGAGGAAAATTTAAACTACGTTTGTATGGAGAAAGAGAATGGAGACTATCCTCTTAAGTTCTATAAAAACATAATAATTACTTTAGTAATTAGGTACTACTGTATTAAACTTTATAATACTAAAATATGCACTGGCTTTAATAAAATAATTATAATCCCGCAAAAAATACGGCTCACCTGTTAAATAAAATGCGTAGGTAGCCATGTTAATCTCTTTTCTCCTGTAATTACTTTTTTGTGCTGGCAACACTTTACATGTTGCGGTCAGTAGGGTAATACCGGTTGGGTGTTTTTTGATCGGATAGGTATTTAGCGGTTTGAAATAAGCAGGAATACGCGGTGTCTAAAATAATAACCTAGGATTTTAATGGTTTTAAAATTGGCTAATAATTCAACTCTAAGTAGAAAGGACAAAAATACACTCTTTTTCAGAAATTTAGATCAAAAATGTAAACAAAGTACAATTTTAAAGGAAAAAGTAAATAAAGAGCTGTCACTTTCAAATAAATGTATGGGATTATTGTTTACATTTTTGAGCTAAGTTTCTGAAAAAGGGTATCGGTACAAAGGAAAACATAAACGGACACAATGGGCGGACTTATCGCTTAAAGCGTTATCTTCCAGGCAACTTTTGGATTTGCAAGAAGTTCACAGAAGTGTTTTATATTTAATAGTCCAATTCGTCCAATTGCATGAATGAATACAGTCTTTTTGTGGGAATTAGAGAAACAAAAAAACTAAAAATAGGTTTTTATATAAATTAAAATTAATAATAATCCCATTGATTAATCCAAGCTAGATAATATATAAACGATTTAAAAAAATATACACATGCAAAAATGATCTCTCCGGCGGGGAATCGAACCCCGGTCTCCCGCGTGACAGGCGGGGATACTGACCACTATACTACCGAAGACTTACCGCTTTAGTCGAAATTTAGGATCGCGTTATAAAACAGTTGAAATCCCCTAAACCACAGTTTACCTAATAGTTAGTGCGTCTTACGGCATTTTCTTATTCCTACATTGAAGCATTTTTAGGGTTCCGTACCCAAACGGTAAAAACGGGACCTTATTACTGAGACTTCGTTGTCTGTCCGATTTAGGCGGATAATTATTATTCATTGCTTATTCTATAGTTTGGTGGAACGTAGGTAGGTACCCTTAGATACTTAGTACGACGTTAGCAGGTCCGCGTTTATTAATAAGCGGGTATAAGTATAATTCAACATTTGAATTCAATAGGAAACTTGAAAAAAGACCTGTCAATTAAGTCACACGAGTTTGTACGACTGTATTGTGTGTTGTAAAGAGATATGTATCTACCTAGGTACTTTCTAAACCAATCAATCATAAATATATCAACAAAACGGAATACTAGTTGCGTCTCGCGGTTTCACCTGCATGTGTCTCGGTATCTGGAATTCTCTCTCATCTGAGCGATGCTCCCGGTTGCATCCCTCTCGGGAGCCCGGGGTCCGCTAAATATTTGGGATTAGCGCAGTAGGTAAGTCTTCATTGACCTTTGACCGTCTGCTAATAGATTTGGCAATATTTTTACGGCCGGCCGCCCGCCTGACACCAACCCTTCTAGGGACCAAGCAGTTTTTCCGCCACCGGGCAGGGAGAACTTAATTTTTGCTAGTCGTCCCCTCATCTGGAATTAAAAGTATTAAAGGCTAACTACACGATGACACTTACACTTTACCTAAAACAAACTACACTACAGCACACATGCACGTATTTCTTTATTTTATAAAGAAATACGTGAATTTATTTGTGCTCTAGGTGCTGTAATCCGTCCTAGAGGATACCATACCTACACACCACAAAGAACACATTCTTCAGATTTCCTGTCTCTAGGACCAGCAGTTTGGGCTCTGCTTTGATAGGACATACTTTACAGGTCAGTCAGGACTTTGAATTTCATGTTTAGATACTGATTTCAAAGAGAAGATAACCTATCGAAAATTGACAATTTTGAAAGTAAAGGTTGACGAAATGATGTTAGATTTGATTTTGAAAAATTTCGAAAGTAGGTACGAATTACTAACACGATTGGATATCAAGTCCCCGCGCGACCAAGACCGTTGTAACATGGTCGAAACTTCGATGTAAGAAAATTAAAAAGTTAAAAATCACCCGATTAGGTAAGACCCGGGAAATACAAAATTATGCAAACATTACCTATCGATAATTGACAAATTTTAAAGTAAAGGTTGACTGAAATGATGTTAGATTTGATTTTGAAAATTTTCAAACGAATTCAAACTGCTGGTTTAGACACAAACTTTCACATTTATAGTGTTAGTAGATATCCATTCAAATACCTGTATCTGTTCGATCGATATAATACCTATCTACATGGGTGTAGCGAGGTACGGGCAGGGGGGGCAGCTGCCCCCCCCCCCCCCCTAGAAGAGCGGTCGGTCACCAGTATAAGGCATAACAAACCACGCGGTTTGCAGCACACGTTGTATCACTGTAAAAAAACAGCATTTTTGTAAATAAAGGCAACTAATGTTAAGATTGTAGTGGTCCAAACTAAATAAAAGGGCAGATTAAGGCTAATGACCTCAAACTCTAAAAATCAGCTGATTTTCATGCAAACTTTAAACTCAACATTTTCGAAAACTACTTCAAATTTCCAAAAGTTGTTCACCTAGCCGTCTAGAACAAACCCTTTTCGGCTTAATACCCCCATCTCGGAACATCGTGTATAGCGTAAAAATATAACTACCCACTTTACGAAAGAAAATAATAGTATAGGTTGAGGAGAGAGGTAAAATATATACCTCATTTTTTTTGAATAATTGCACTGGCTAGCCGCGACGAAGATATTAATTAAACAACTGCAGAGTTAGTGGAAGTGGTACATATTGCCGAATTGAGTTTTCTACCGGAAAAATGCACCTAGCGGTTTCCTCGCTGTAGTGAGGTGCAAAATTGTGTGTTTCACTCGGCAGCAAATTTTTTTGCATTTTGTACCTTTGAAATCCTTACAACGCTCAGTATTCTATATTTTAACCTCTCGCTGCGCTGGTGGTTCAATCCTAGAATGCTTCGCTAGCTCAGGTTTCAATACAAGTACTCGCTGCAAAAACCAACTTTGCAGCCTTGCATAACAAACGTACACCGGAAATTTTTCCAAAAAAAAATTGTAAGAGAAGTTTTAAATAGATTTTGTGAAGAACCGCGCAGATTACTAGTCAAGTAATAAAGGTATTTTTACTTTTCTCCACTACCGATCTCCTCTACTCATATGTAAAAAACCGCGATTAAAACAAAATAGTCTTAGATTTTCTTTGTCTGCCCCCCCCCCTATATAGAATCCTGGCTACGCCCTTGCCTATCTATGGATAATTGGATATTACGAATTAATCAAACGTTAAAATATTTTTATCCGCTTGAATGTTGCACAAAGAGACGCTGTCAAAACTTGACTTGGCCGCCATTATTCCAAATTCAAACTTGGAGAAATCAAAATACGTACCTACCTACCTACATAAAGTACCTTTCACACGTATGTTTTTTTTAATTTTTAAGCTTCAAATACACTATGACACCACGTGCTTTATACTTATGTACATAGCTGCGCCCCGCGTTTTCACCCGCGTAAGTCCCGATCCCGTAGGAGTATCGGGATCAAAAGTAGCCTATGTTACTCAGGGTGAATGTAGCTTTCTAATGGTGAATTTTTGAGATCGGTCCAGTAGTTTTTGAGTTTATTCATAACAAACATAAAGACACACACACACACACACAAACACAAATCGGGGTCTGCCTCGATTCCGACGTCCGTCTTCTGACACCCATTGCGTGACGATCCTAGCCCATCAGTCAAGATGCATCCGACTAACGTGACCCGCCCAATCCAGTGGGATTGGGCGGGTCACGTTAGTCGGCCGCCGGCCGACGTCGGTTGGGTCGGTCACCGTTAGTGAAATCAGGGGTTCGGACATGGTTGTTTTGGCAAGTACCTGTGTCGAATCCAGCGAGAGCCTGATGAGCGTTGCCACCACTGTACCGACCCATGTGATACGGCACAGCATACTTTAGAAATATGTCCTGCCTGGGACGATCAGCGGCGCGCTCTCATCGCAGCCGTCGGAAGCGACTTGTCGTTGTCGACTGTCGTTCGCACGATAGTGGACAGCGATGAGTCGAGAGCTTACTGCGAAGCCGTCATGGAAGCCGACCAATGAAATTATTTGAAATTGTCGCCTGTGAAGAACATAATATTGTTTCCTCAGTCGGCCACTATCAGCCTCCAGGCTGGCAGTGACCAAATACCTTTTGTATGAATGAAAATAATTAATGAGCAATAAAATCCTTATTTTGAACACTTTTTTATCCTGACCTGACAAACTGGACTGGAGGACGGGGGGGCGCGGATTTTTTTTATGGTCGAAAGGGGGGCACGACTCAAATAAGTTAGGAAACCCCGTATTAAAGTTTTACAAAAGGTATTTGGTAAGTAGTACCAGATACGTCACCCCCCACTTAGGGAACCCCTGCACTAAATATTGACAGTTTTCCTACCTACATCAGCTATCCGGGTCTTTGAGCGCAGGGTGGTGTTCCTTACGCGATCGATCCGTTTCACACCGATCATGCTGTTCTCTGTAGCCGTTTGGCAAATCTTGACTTTGGACTTTTGAATTTCGGTCAGAGACCAGGGCCAGGGATGAGCACCGTAGGTTAGGATGGGCAAGATCGACGACGAGCTTCCGTTTGAGTGACATCGTGGTTTCTCGATCTTGCCTGTTTTCGAAAACTTGTTACCTACTTTTTTTGTACCTTTATATCCCGATATTCCCCCGAGTTCGGAACTAAGGCGGATGAAACTGTGGGGCGTAGCTAGTAGGTGGTAGCTAGTAGGTAGGCGATCGATTTCTCGATCATGCCTGTTTTCGAAAACTTGTTATTTTATTTTCTACTTTATATCCCGATATTCCCACGAGTTCGGAACTAAGGCGGGTGTAACTGTGTGCAGCTAGTAGGTAGGTCCTAAATTAAAAACCGCTGGCACAAGACTTTGTGCGGGGTCTAACCAAAGAAAGTCAAGAGCACTACATCATTCGACGCCCGCGCATTGTGGCTAGCCAGGTAGGTGTAGGTAGGTGTCTATAGAAACCGCAACCACTTTAATATCGATTACTTAAACGTCAACGTCAAAATCGTACAAAGAATCAATAGCCGCATGAAAATCAACAGTAAAGCCGACCGCGACGACGGATACAGAAAACCTTTTTTTTATTTTTTTTATTTTATAGGGTTCCGCACGCTCCACAGTGTTCCCTTAGACTCTATTATGGATTTTCTAAACTTCTAAAGGAGAAACGATACCTACTCTTTTCTCCATTCTTTGCAAACGTAATCGACTGTTTCCTCCCTGGATATAAAGACATTAGAGAAAATATGTTTATGCCCTAAAACCTATACCTATCAAACATGACCCTAGATTTTATAGCATAAACCTATTTGCTCTAAGGATCCTTATCCAGGGAGAAAACAATCGACTACGTTTTGTATGTAGAACGAGTAGGTCTCCTTTTCTCTAAAAAAAAACAAATACGGAACCCCAGTAAAAAAACCCGAATCACACTTACCCAAATCCAACTTTTTCCTAACGGCGAATTTCATAATTATCGTCGAAAAAGGCTTGATTGATAATCTTTCTAATCGAATACGCGATTATTCGAATACGACTATCAGATGACCATCTCGATTGTATCGAGTGACTATTCATTCGATAGACTTAAGCATCGATTGTAATTCGTATATTGTTGGTCTCGTTAGCGCATCCCTTTGTTATTGGGTAAGCAGACGTGTGGAAACGTTAACGGTTTCTACTTTTGTCTAATTAAGTTAAGATATTTGTAAAGATACGGACCGATAACATTTTGGCGCAAAAAGATCTTTAGAGTCTAACAAAGAGACTGCCTACTCTTTTCTTTATACAAACTTTATAAACGTAGTCGACGGTTTCCTCCCTGGAAAATGACTTTAGAGCAAATATGTTAATCCAGGGAGGAAACAGTCGACTATGTTTGTATGGAGAAAGTGTAGGTAGACTTTCCTCTTAATAGCGCACAATTTGTTTCTTTAAAAAAAGGCAAGACAAGCCTCAGCGCCAAGGTGTAAAACACTTCTCATAATCTTTCGCGGTTTTTCTTAAAAGGATTTGATTTAAAATCGCTAAAACCAAAGGTTTTGGTAGTAATAAACCCTGTAAAGTTGATAAAAATAACTTTTAATTCGGAATCCATTCGCGGGTTCGTATCTCGGTACCTACCACGATAAGCTCAATTTTGTGTAACGCGCGTCCCGACTCCGACCCTTAGGAATAATTCCAACAATTTCATAATAGGGTGGCTTGATTCCCTTCTCAATTCTTTAGCTGAATTTGATGATAAATTAAAAAAGAACAACTTATTGCTAGCTCGTCTCGTTCCTGAGAAAATGAGTGGTGATAGACAGACTGACAGACTCTTATAATGTTAGTAAGGATTATTTATTATTGTGTAGATTATTGATCCGGTTAAATTAAAGTTCAATAGTAAATATGCGACAATGTGAATCACATGATCAATGCAAAAAAAACTCCCATGAGTTTATTGTGTCTTCTTCTCATTGGAGGTTGCGATCCGAAGACACATTAATAGTTCTATCCCATCCGATGTTAGTCCTTGGCTGCATTTTATAGTGCAGACAGGAATAATCGCCGACTTGGTGTCCACTTCATAGTTTGCGAGTACCTACGTATAATTTTATTGTTTTTCAAAATGGGCTCTACGTGTAGACTTTGGCTCCACGCACGCCTTTCAAAGGTCCGGGGATCCATAGCCCAGTGATACTGAACGTATTGAAAATACTGAGTAGCTTTATTTTACAATAATATCCAATAAGCTTAAGCCTACAAAGAGTACAGCTAAGGTACCTATAACATAAACATTAACGCAGTACAAGAATGACCTAGACGACTCTCTACAGTTTTTCCGATCATCTCGCAAGCCACAAGTGATGTAGGTAGGTAATGTGTACCTAGTGTTAAAAATAAAATAATTCGTAAAGTAATAATGCTAAGTCATGCACCGTAAGCCAGCATTAGCGTATTCTTAATTTGACTATTGACGGGCTATTGAAAAATAATTGACGTGACAATATAAATATTTTGCATGCCAAATTCACAATAATACGTTGTTTGAAAAGAATTAAATAAAAGTCTCTAGAAACGACTGTGAAAATAAAATACTACCTAGGGACCTATATTATGTACTCGTACATTCATCATAACATTCATCTCAAGTTTTTTTAACTACCTATAATTTTATTGTATTTCACTTGGCTACTCCACGACAGATGGCGTTAGTAGTTTGTTGCTCTAAAATGCTTAGCCACACTTCTGCTGTTTCCAACGTGAAATTCTCGACCCCAAAATATCTTGATAACATTTTCATGCAGCCTAAATTGATGTTTAATAAAAATATATTCATTATTTTTTTTTTCTTCAGAGCGAAAAGCAAAAATGGCGGGAGGTTACTCAGAGAGAAATTAGAGAAGATAGGTTTGAATTTACCTGCGGGTAGAAGAAAAGCTGCGAACGTCACGTTACTTACGTCTTTAGTTGAAGGTAAGTGGACAAGAGTTTTATTCATTTGGTTTAGAAATTCTATAGCCTTAACGATAACCGAATAATTGGGAAACGAAATCGTTGAAATTCTCGCGCGCATACAGTAAATGAAAATGTCTACCTTCGCTTCCGGTTGGTTCCGGTCATAGACTAAAATATGAAGGACTTTGATCACAACTAATTCTGTGTAAACGAACCTTAGTTTATTAAATGTAAGAATGATACATGGTGTAATAAAAAGTTGTGAAAGAATTCTTTAATTCTTTCACAACTTTCTAATACACCGTTTCATTTTTAGGGTTCCGTACCCAAAGGGTAAAAACGGGACCCTATTACTGAGACTTCGCTGTCTGTCCGTCCGTCCGTCTGTCCGTCTGTCACCAGGCTGTATCTCATGAACCGTAATTGCTAGACGGTTGAAATTTTCACAGAAGATGTATTTCGGTTGCCGCTACAACAACAAAAACAAAATAAAACAAATATTTAAGAGGTGCTCCCATACAACAAACGTGTTTCAAAAACATCGAATCGAGTAAGTCATGAAATTCAAAATGGCTACCCTATCTGTCAAATATACCAGTCTGCCTTCACTTACCAAAGAGTTTCTTAATTATAAGTTTCAGATTGTCTTTGTGCCAAAGATTTTTTTTTTCATTTTTTTTTTAGTGGTGTGGTCGTATGATGGAAGTAAGAATCGAAGCTAAATATGTCACATTTTCCTATCAAATTTTAAAATTGGTATACGATTTTAGGGTTCGGTACCTAATTGTGATAGTGGTACGGAACCCTTCGTGCGCGAGTTTCGCACTTGCCGGGTTTTTACTTCTGTAAAAAATGAAATAAATGTATCTCCGTTTTCCGTTATTTCATTTCGAATGAATATTTTGGAAAACCCTGTGGTGGGGGCCCTGTAAAAATAAAATCTTAATCCGAATAATACCGATATTAAGGTAGAAAACTAAATTTTCATAATTCTATTTTGGTATTACATTTGTATGGAAATGGTAACAGTACCCACCTTCTCAATTGGTTTTACAATTTCCACGATTCAATACTAAGGACATGGGAAACAGTATATAATATAAATTAAATAGTTACACTTTTGGGTACCCAGATTCCTTGGGTTTAAGGTACTTAGATACTTACTAAATAGAGACTTAAGGGTTTTTAATCGTAAAACACTCAATAAGGAATAACAAATATTGTTTTCTCTATTTATTTATTTTTATTGTTTAGCGGAAGCAGTGCATTTAGCGCGTGATTTTGGCTACGTATGCGAGACGGAGTTCCCCGCGCGGGCGCTGGCAGAGTACCTCGCGAGGCAGTACGCGGAGCACGACGCGAGGAGACGCCGCGACTTGTTGCAAGCTACTAAACAGGTAAATAACAAAACTCAACAGTTGTTCTATAAAGAAGTGAATATTAACTGTAGCTACTAACTATGTGAAGTATTCATTAAAATTATTACTATACCTAGTTATCAACTTCAAGCTGTGCTACTTTTAAATGTTTTAGATACCTATTTATATGTCTTTTGAGTGAATTAATTTTGGTACAAATCGTCACGAAATACAATATTTTGTGCGTGCATATCGTCTGAATTTTAGTCTCTAAGTACCTAAAACGCAGTCTGTCAATTTCGCGTTGTGCCATACTGTCATTTAAAATGTGCGTTTGGCCTAAGTCTACTTCTTGTAGTGCCTATTTAGCGATATGACTATGTTGCAATAGATCTACTTCTCGTAGTGTCCATTATGAGCCCTATAGCTGCTAAACTGAAAATCCATGTAGGGTTCATCGAAAATTGTTGATTATTTCATGACGGAATGTTGTTAACTTTTTTTGTGTATGGATTGTAATCGACATTGTTTCCGACATTTTAGTGCAGTTTCCAGACAAATATGTCGAAAAGTATTGAAAAGCCTTTCGACATTTTAGCCAAAACAGACATTTTTTGTTTAAAATTTTGATAGGCTTTGCACCAATAGGAGATTTTTGTCTTAAAACTACACCAAAATGTAGGAAACAATGTCGATTACAATCGATACGACTAAATCGGTATTTGTCCAGCACTTTTGAATTTTCATTTTTTTTAGAGTTCATACCCAAAGGAAAACAGCGAAGTCTTAGTATAAGAGTCCCGGCCTATTGCTGACTGAGACTTCGCTGTCTGTCCGTCCGTCTGTTACCACTGTTACCAGGCTGTATCTCATGATCCGTGATAGTTAGACAGTTGAAATTTTCACAGATTATGTATTTCTTTTGAATTAATTTTAAAATACAAAAAAACTAGGTATAATACCTACATACGTAAGAAATATTCGCATAGAGTTATGATGAGTTGTGCTGATGTCTCGTTAGGTCTAGGCACAACGCGAAGTTGGCAGACTTTGTTTTAGGTACTACCGATTTAGAGAGCGAACTAAAAATAAATTTCAATTTGCCTACCTAGCTTACAAACTAAATCCCAATTTGCCTGCTTCGATTTAGATTCAAAACGAGTTTAGTTATATGGCAAGTTAAGTCTAAACTTTAGACCTGACTCGTCATATAACTAAACCTCTATTCACCTACTTCGCTTTAGAGCTAATGCGCACTATGACTAAACCTCAATTTACCTACTTCGCTCATGAATTAATACGCAATAAGTCTATACATCATTATGCCCATTTCTCGTTAGGTCTAGTCTAGGCACAACGCGAAATTGACAGACTGCGTTTTAGGTACTTAGAGACTAAACGGTCTGAACGGGCCACCGAAATCACTGTGTGGTTTATTATTTCATTCTTGATGGGAGCCTTCCGATTGCACCATATTTTTTCATTCCTTGATTTAAGCGAAAAAAATCCAGAGAAAAATTCAGAAAACACCTGCTTATTAATATTTTTTCCTATTATCCAAAGGTGACAAAAGAGCTAATGGACCTGTTGAACCAAGATCGGTCTCCACTATGCAATACCCGGCCCCCACATCTGCTGGAGCCGGCCATCCAGCGGCATCTCACTCACTTCTCACTCATCTCACACGGGTTCGGAGGTCCAGCCATCGTGGCTGCACTCACGGCTATACAGGTAAAATTATTTACAACTAGCAGCAGGTTCAATTGCAAAAGTCCTAATCCCGTGGAAATATATCGGTAAAAGCTTTACGTTATTTTCAATGCCAAGTTTCATTGAAATCTATGTTCACATAATATACATAGCCATGCCCTGTCCATTACGTTGTTATTAATAATCTGTTCTCTTTGTTACAGAATTTCCTTAACGAATCATTGAAGCATTTAGACAAATTATATCCCCAAAGCGGCATGGTCTCGTCGACAATGGACAAAACAAAAATGGATCCCGACATCAAGAAGTAACAAAAAAGAAACGACGGAAACGTCGGACGGACAATCTAAAAAATAAAACAAACTTAATTATTGTTTGAAAGTGGAATCGACAATGTTGCCAACAAACTGCCATATTGCGTATTTATTTGACTGGCAACTCGCATACAAATAAAGTGCAATTATAATACTCATGATTGTGAGATTGTAAATATAGTTTTAAACGTGTAGTATTAATTTAAGCATTTATAGCTATAGTTCATTTTCAGCTCAATTTTTTAAGTGAGTAGATTTTTTAATAACGCATTTCTCAACCACTGCAATAAGACACATATCAAGGACTGTAAATATTTTAATACTTACTAAAAGTAAATTTTGTACAAATAAACATCTTATCAATTACCCTTTGGGTACGGAACCCTAAAAACGATGGAGCGTATTAAAAATATTAATAAACTCAGAAGCTCAAACTACAAAATTACACTTACACTGACAGTTTACCTAAAACAGCCCACACCTACAGCACACAGAGAAAGAAATTAGTGCAAATGTGCTGTAGGTGTGGTGTGTTTCAGGTAAAGTGTAAGTGTAAGTGTCGCCGTGTATTTTGAGCTAAAGCGAGTGTTTGGTAAAGAATTATGTATAATTAAAGTTGCATTTAAGTAACACCAGCCAATTGACAAAAACCTCTTTAGCTAGTAATTTTGTAATTTAGCCATAGTTTTGCTAGTGATTCATTGTGAAAGTGTGCCAATTAGTTGTAATAAACTTGGAAACTTGATTTCCTACATCTTGTGTAACTTATTTATGTATTTATTATATCGTGTAAATATTGAAGTCTATGTGCTCATATTTTTTTAATTAAACTTGCTCCTGTTTGTGTGTAATGTTTTCTAAGAACTGAATCGATTTTAACTTAGAAATCTATTGAAATAAACCTCAAAATTCAGACATTATTTTAATTTATTAATCCAAGCAAATTACATAATATTTAAGTAACTAAACGTGGAATATATTTGGATTAATGTCAATTTTTCTCGGTAAGATGTATAATATTTATAATAATATATAATATTATATTATATATTTTTAAAATATTAATATATAATATTAATATATATTATTACCTATATAATATTTTTTGTGCCATTTTAAAATTTAAATAAAATGGTTTAAATTGACACTGACACCCTGTATGTTGCTTTATATTTGTCGCAAATCGTTTAACGACGAATGTCTTATTTTACCTCATTAGTTCTCAGTTTTTTAAGTATTTTCTTGTAAAATAATTGTAATTTTACCTTAATTTTAAATTCTACATTGACTAAGCACTGTTCAATACTTTGTGTAATTTAAAAAAAAATGGAGAAAAAAATGAACATTTTAAATCACGATTCTGTAATAATTTTGTTTTGTGAAATTAAAGAATGATGTTTTACTAGTTGTTTTTATTTTTACTGCGCACGCGTTATTCCCGCTGTGGCTGTGATCGGCAAATTCACAGAGTTATGGCATGTAACTTTTACTCAAAGAGGATCACCTATTATTTAATCACTAACTTTACTTTTCTTTGAATGAACTTTCATGTGGAGTATTGTGGGCATCCCCTTAAAAAACCAGAGACAACTTTTTTTCTGTATTTCATCAGTGTTGCTAATGAATGACGTAGAATAGAAATCTCCATTTTGTAATATTGACCAACAAATATTTTTATTTCAAAATTTTATTAATTTGGTGTTACTTAGTTTACTAAAATACGCTCACCGCCTTTAGTTGTTTATGTTTATTTTACCGGACCTAATTATGATTAACTAGAAAACAAGTTAACAGTTTCGGTTTGCAACTTTTATGGCAATAAAGTATGGCAATACTGATGTTCTGTCAAAAAGCACTGGCCGGCCGGTTTGTTTACATTTATTAAAAATTATTTTTCTCCTCAGAAAAATAAGTTTTATTTATGAAAATAAAATGGATTACGACGAGGAAATATTAAGCAAACGATGCTACAAGTGCGACGTACAACCAATCGAAGATTTATCAATCCACCACAATCCTACGAACACAACAACAGTTTTGTGGAATAAATACCAAGTTTTCTTTTACGAGAACCTAGATTTTAGTGCTACAACGAAGATCTTCATTTCCGAATATCAAATAAGTGATATTTTACTTACAAACAACTTTCTACTGTGCATAGACGGCAATGAAAACGTGCATGTGACTGTTCTAAAGTTTAAAAATACTACTCAAAAACAAAAGAAATTATTGTTCCAACCTATAGAAAATAACATTAAAACCTTCTTACAATATAAATATGACCTCATTTTAAGTTTGAAATATGAATACGACACCTACTTCCTATGTCTACACAAACTTAGCACAGATTTAAAAATTACAAAGAAAACAATTTTAATTCCGAATACAAAGTGCCCAGTAATGGATAAAAAAAGTTGCATGATGGTTAAAACTCCTTTGACGGACGAGATACTAACATCACTTACTAAAAACACACCAGACAAATATCAGTTTATTAGTAGCATAAAAGCTGACTGTAATTTAATAATTATCTGTTTTGATAATGCAGTTTTCTGTTGTATCTTTGGTTCTAAAATACCAGAAGAAGAAATTGAATTAATTCAGCTATATTCATGTCCAACTGAAGTAAAAGGAATTGAAATTATTCACTCATACTGTGTAATAAGCTTGTCTATTGGTACAGTAATTCGGCTTAATTTAACAAATGTATCTGCAGCTCCCGATATTATGCATTTAAATATGGCAATACAGAAATTAATAGCTATTAACGATACCTTTGTTTACACGGACGGAGTTTGCTTATGGAAAACAGAAGATACATTCTCGGAAAAGTTAAAACTCAAAGACTTATTGATAAAACTTGTTAAAGATTTCACTGTATGCAGTAACTATATAATATGCACAACTTATACTAAGTTAATTTATATAGTTCCATTAAATTCTGGTACGTCTGCCAACGAAGCAGCAACTTCAGTGAAGATTTTAGTAAATAATTCTGATTACTTAGAAAATATATTTGCAGAAATAGAAAACAATAATGAATTGGTAAAACAATTGAATAAAGAACAAAATTATATTTTGGCTACGGCATTGTCTAATAGACAAGATGTAATGAGTAATGTAAATTGTAATGCCATCATTTATAATTCTTTTAATAACTTAGAAGATAAAGAACTAATATTTACTGAAGATGTCTCTCAGTATTTTGAAGAAAACATCTATATTTTTGTAATAAATTTATCTTTTGATAATACTCATCAACAAATCTATGATATACTATCAAATATCGCAGATATCAGTACCTTAAATATCACAATGATATCCAACAATAAAATATTAAAAATTATAACTATTGAATTGGAAAGAAATTTAAAAAACACGAAGTATGTTGCACCTTTGTCCATGGAGAATTTATCAACAGATTTTTATATCGAAATCAAAATTATTTCCAACATTCCTAGAGCCTTCGATGGAGGAAACAATGAAATAATTCTTTACAAACATAAAATTGTACTGAGATCTGAACACTTTATTTGTATACCAAGAGATAATTATAAAATTCTTAAAAAGCAGTCTGGAAGTATTAAAAATGAAATGGCAACGGCTAATAATGATTCTGTAGAAGCTGATAATAATACATTGAAAGAAGCCAAAGATTGGTCTCTCTACATGAAATTACCAGTGGATTATGAAGAAAAGTTCAAAAATATTGATTTTGACAATGAAAACTTAGACAAATCAAAAACCTTATTCATTCACCATCAATTAAACAATGATAAATTCCTAAACAGCCAAGATACTGTACATTTTATCATTGGAACAGAAAAAGTTATTCTAGAAGTAGAAAACGATGGATTTTCAGAGTCAATTTTGAGAATTTCTAGTAAAGATTTAGAAAAAGCACTGGATATAAGACAGTTCATTTCAAGATTGATTTACAAAGATAATGGATGTAATAATGAAAAAGAAAAACAGTTGATAAATTGGAATTTCTATGCTAGAACTGAGGTAATATATTTTAGATCAATATTTTTCACCAAACAAAGTCACCCCACTGGGTCAAGCCGGTCATGTCTGTCTAGCTAGGCCCGGGCAATAGTGGCATGATAATCTGGTTGTATTTGACGCTTAATCAGCCAAGGCTGGAGATTGTGAAACGTCGAAAGTAAAGAAAAGCCTTTGTCCAGCATAGGGACACCATTGGCCAACTAAAAAAAAATGTTAGTCAATTTTTATAGAATCGTTAGCGTTTGGCTATTTCTGTAAATTGGTTTATTTTGTCTACCATTTTGTGACCAAGAGTTACTGTGTTACTGCATACATTTCTAAAATCTCAGACGTAGTCCAAGATGTAGTCAAGACATTTGGTGAGAAAATCAAAGTTCGAACTGTCTGTTCGTTCCCATCTGTCTTTCTCATTGGCGGCACTGACCTATGTATTGGAAACTAAAAAACGCTTTTTTAATGTTAGGGAAAGCCTCATATTTAACTTTTTCATTTTCAGAATATTCAAAAATCAATAAAGAATGCTGTAACTAGTTCCAGTGGGCCAGAAGAATTACACAGACTAATAGAAACTTTTGAAAAAAATATCATAGGGTCACTACCAGTGTAATATTTAAACATTATTTCTTAGTGTTAATCCACACTATGAATACTGCTTTTTGAAAAAATGCTTTCAAAAACTTTAGTACCCGGCGGGATTCGTTGAACCGCTTCGCCCGGGGGCTACCCGTGGCGAAGCGGTTCAACGCGTTGGTTCTGATTACCAATAGTCGCGGGTTCGAATCCCGCCGGGTACTAAAGTTTTTGAAAGCATTTTTTCAAAAAGCAGTGTAATATTTGATTATTCGATTGGGACAATCAATAAATTACAAAATATAGTGGCATCAAAATCATGATTTTGTATTTTTATTTACAAGAATTACCATTTACTATTCGATAGTAGATGGCGTTATTATAAGCCTAGTAACGCCATCTATCATTTAACAAACCCGGTCGGGTTTCGCATTGTTAACTTCGCTACTAGACGCTAGATGGCACTATTTGATCTTTTACTTCCTAAAATCTAAAAAAAAAATTGTCTTGAAAGTGTATTTTGGAACTAATCGTAGATGCCGTGTAGAAAGACATCCTGACTGATTGAAAGATCAACGCACAGCCTAAACCGCTGATAGTAGAGCTAAAACGTGGAGTGTTAATGTAGGCATCCAATAAGTAAGGGTTTTTCGTAATTCCCACGGGATCGGGACTTGACAGATAAGTGCAAGTGTGTAGTTATTTCCATTCTACAGATGAAAGATATCTAATAAAATCTAACCCAACTAAATTTAAAAGCCTCCTAAAATTTTATTTCTTTTTATTACAAGATTGCGTTGTTTTTTACCCGACTGCGCGACGCAAAGAAGGGTTATATTTGTTAGTGTTTCATTTTATCGGGCAGTAATCTTTGTCTAGAATTTAAAAAATCGGCCGTTGGGTAAGGTCGGAGTAATTTTATCACTTTCTGTTGCTTCCTGTCAAGTTTAAGAGTTCTTGTCACTACTCCCACCTTACTCCACGTCTATTAATAAGGTTATCATATAAATAAACGAAATAAAAACACCTTCGAATAAGTAATAAATCTATTTATTAGACCATTCGCCTAAGCAGCTCGTTAACTTTATCCTCGCGGTTACCGAAGTCGCCACCGTCCACGTAATGAATGGTCTTCTTGCGCCAGCCTCCGGTCGGGTTGTTCAGCTTGAAAGGCCAGAGGAAATTGCTGGCGTACTGAGGGAGAAACAGGAAGAGTTAGTATTTTATTCGGAAGACAAACAGTGACTAAAACTATATGAAAAACTACCCTTACAACTAAACACCATTTATATGTCTCCGCATTTACAATATGATATGATATATATATATATGAAGTGCAGGCTTGACGTTGTAAGATCGGATATGCGTGCAAATGGCCTCACTACACGGGATGCCGAAGATCGTGCGAAGTGGAGACGTAAAAGTAGGAAAGCGGACCCCGGGCTCCCGAGAGAGATGCAACCGGGAACAACGCTCGGATGATGATGATGATATGATATCATCATCAAATAAAGTATTCAGGGACTTGTCGGTGCGTCTTGTCGAGGCGTCTGGTGAGCCCAGGGCTGGTAATTTTGTTGTCCCCGCGGGTTAGCCTAGCTATCCAGCGTGGGAACGCTGCCAGTGTTTTGGGAAACATGCCGCGAGCGGGCGCGTCGAGCCCACACCTACAGCGCACATAATAAAGAAATACGCGCATGGGTGTGGGTTCTATAGATAAAATTGCAGTGACAGTGTCCGCTCGTGTATTTTGAGCTTCAGCAACTAGGCTTGTACTGTAGGTACTAGACAGTAGTGTTAATATAACCGTTGTTTTTTGGAAATTACACAAATATTGAAATTATACTAATTTTACAGCTTTACCACTTTACAGCTTTACCACTTGAACAGTAGCAGACAGTGGTATTTAAAAAAAAAAGAAAGGTAAAAAAGTGTACTAATAAGAAAAAAAACAGTAAACCACTTCATTAAATATGTACATTAATCAACTAATAAAAGTAAAATGTATGAGTGCTAGGAAAGTGTTCCCACATGTTGTGGGGCACCATAGGGGCACTCGGGTCACTCTACGCTCCGATAAAGTCACAGGAGACATGCAGACTCCGGGACTCGTGCTGAGCGTAAAATAGCCGAATGGCGGACGAAGCCCACCGAGAACTGTTTGTTTGCTTGCCCAAGTGGTAGGACTAGCTAGAGGTACTTTTGATTATGTATACATGTACAATCTATATAAACCTAGATCCACAGACAATAAATCATTTTATAAAAGTGATTCCTCTTATAGCACCAGCCCTACCTTGAAGTTCTCTCCGACGGTGAATATCTCATGGATGGAATGATATTCACCGTCGAAAATCTGGTAGTATACATTATACAATCTATATAAACCACAATCTACAATCTATATACCCACAGACAATAAATCATTTGTAATTTTGTATTTCCCGGGTCATAATCGCGTGATTTTTTACTTTTTAATTTTCTTACCTCGACGTTTCGACCATGTTACAACGAGCTTGGTCGCGAGGAGTGGAACCCTCTGACCCTTAAGACCCGGGCCAAGACCCTTTAGACCCGGGAAATACAAAATTATGAGTTCCATCCAATTGTGATAGTTTAAAAAATGTAATAAATAATTTTATTTCATAAAGAGATTCCTCTAAACAGGAGCCCTTACCTTGAAGTTCTCTCCGACGGTGAATATCTCGTGAATGAGGTCCTCAACACAGATGATGTTGTGTTTGCTGAGTCTCTGCTCCACGATGGTGTTGGATGCGATGGGCAGACGCTGGCCTTGCACCTTCGCGAACCCGCGTTTGTATACCAACTGGAATTTACAATGGGAACTCGTTATTATATCTAGAAATTAGGGATGGGCCGAAATGCGTTTCACATTCGATTAACTTCGGCATTCGGCCGAAATTCTGCTAAAATGCCGAACATACGGTATTTGATCATATCCAGGAAAAAATAAATAACTTACCTATTTAAATAATACTATCCTACTAATATTCTAAAGCTAAAATGTTGTGAGTATGTATGTTTGTTACTCCATCACGTATAAAATAAGCAAACAATAAACCCTACGATCTACATGTATAATATGTACGTACATTAATGAAGTAAAATGTATGAGTGCTAGGAAAGTGTTCCCACATGTTGTGGGGCACCATAGGGGCACTCGGGTCACTCTACGCTCCGATAAAGTCACAGGAGACATGCAGACTCCGGGACTCGTGCTGAGCGTAAAATAGAAGAAGTCTCCTCAAAAGAAAGTTTATACCATTCAAAAGACCCGCAAAATAGATACAGAATCACTAAATAGGGGTATTCCAACGAGAACGGGAACAATGGCATAAAGTTGCACAGTTTCACCCGTGTGTCCCGATCCTGTGGGAATATTGAGCTAAATAGTTAATCCAAATTTCCTTCTATCTGCATACTAAGTTTCGTCGCAATCTGTTCAGTAGATTTTGGTTAAAGGAGTAACCAACACCTCACAAATATTCAAATGTATAATATATATTAGTAAGATTTCTCATTGAAAATTTTAGTGTCAATTGATAATCCTTGCTAATATTATAATTGTGAAAGTAAGTCTGTCTTTTGTTACATTTTCACGCCTTTCGCTGAACCGATTTTGATGAATTTTGGTATAGAGATAGATAGCACCTTGGAGATGGAAATAATCCTTACTTTTATCCCGATTTTCCCGTGGGATTGGGACTTACACGGAAACCGAGGGGCGCAGCTAACTAAATATATTTGTATGGAGTAATTCTTACCTCACGGACACTCTTCAAGTTAGGATAACCCCACGCGATATAAGGTTCAGCAATACGGAGCATGTTGATTGTTGCCTTGTTCAGTCTGACAAATACTCCGTTGTTGATCTGACGCAGTCTGAAGAGCTGCAGGACTTTGCGGACCTACGGAGGAAAGTAGGCTGTTAATGACCTGGTTAAGGGTGATTTGGTGGTGGAACGGGTAGGGTAGAGGGGTCAGGTGTGAATGTAACAGCATGGTTGCTCAGATGAACTATGCCTTTGTGAGTTTGTATCATCATTTATAAATTAGCATTATTATTTTTAGTGTCTTTTTATAAATTTCAGCATAATATCTTTGTCTGAGACAGACAGACAGTGGAATCTTAGTAAATGGGTCCCGTTTTGACCCTTTGGGAATGGTACCCTAAAAAAGTAAACAAATATTTTTTAATTCTTTACAAAAAAAATCAATGATACAAAGTTCGTCAGGTTGGCTAGATAAATATAAAGTAGGTTTTCAAAATGCTTGCTTACCTTGGGTGAAACCTGGTTGATACCACGGATACGGATGACAAACGCGAGCTTAGCTTCACCGGGGACGTAGTAGTTACCGCGGTTGCGAGCCTGTAGTGATTATAATAAACATACATAAAAGATAATAATTGAAATTTGGCAGATTTCGCAATGATCAATAAACGGTGAAAAAAAAAAACATTCTTGGGTAACTGGTTTCCTCATGATCGCCAATACGATACCGAGTAGGGTCCCGTGGCGTCTTACTGACTAACCTCTAACTAAGAAGAGGCCCGCGCCCTGCATACAGTGGCCAAAATCCAAGACAAACCAAAAGATTATAATTGTCAAGTTTTTTATTTCAAAGTGTGTCTTATTTGTAAAATGACTCCTACACTATGAGCAGAGAGCCTCGATGGAGAACTCGCTCGCACGACATCAACGCACTGAACACATCTGCACATAGTCCAAGGACTGATTGCAGACAAACCCAGAAAAAAAAAATGTAAAACGTAGTTTTTGAATAAGTGTTATCCAAATCCTGTCAGGTACAGATGTTGGAAAGCTTGTTTTTGAAAATTAAATTATATTTAGGTCAATTTTATTAATAAAATTTACAATTCTACACAATAGTACACTAAAATCGTGTAAGTTTAAAAAGTGTGAATAGTACACTGGCTGAGAAATCTGTCATCTAAATAGGTACAAATGTACGAGTGCTAGGAAAGTGTTCCCATCATGTTGTGGGGCACCATAGGGGCACTCGGGTCACTCTACGCTCTGATAAAGTCCACGGAAACATCCAGACTCCAGGACTCGTGCTGAGCGCTAATAAATATTTAGATGGATTTCATTTTGAATAATGATTCGCATCGAAATGTTCAAATTCTCTAACCCTCTATGTTTATTGTTAAGCAAAATATGTTTATTTTTATCTATGCCTCTATGTTTATTTTGAAGCTCTTATCCTGCTTCAGCTCCACTGTAACCTATAGTTAGTTAGTTTCGCTGAGCCTTTTCCGCACTTAGCCTCACAATTGGGCCATTGTACGTGATTTCTTAGAGGGCTTAAGACGCCACGGGAGCCTACCCCGCATTGGCGAATATCCCATGCCTTCGGACCGTGGTTTATCCTAGGACATGTTGGTTTCCTCACGATGTTATCCTTCACCGTAAGAGCGATGTTTATAGCGCACTTAAATTTTTCTTAAAGAAAAAGACATTGGTGCGCGGTCGGCCTGGATTCGAAACCTCGACCTTCGGAATGAAAGTCGCGGTATCTACCACTAGACCAACACCACTCCCCACTGTAACCTATATTTTAAATATAACACCAATTTTTAACCCTTTTAGCTTATTGCGGCCGGCCATAAAAACATTGCCCTAATCTAGTCACAGTAGGTATGATCAATAAGATTTAACTACTGTGTTTAAGCAGACCGAGCTCCCAAAAGGATGTAGTTGGGATCACCTATTGGATTAAGAGTAGTCTAATGAGAATGTGGTTGCTTACTTGTCTGGCCAGCCTGATCTCATCTCGCTCCCTGATGCGGTACTCCTTGACGTATTGCTCGGCCCTCTTGAAGATTTCCTTCTTCTTCTTGATGGCAGATGAACGCCTCTTTAGGGTCACCTGGGTTTAGGAGTCCAGGGTTAGAAGGTTGCTAGTTGCGAGGTTGGTGGTTGAGTATTGCAGGTTTGTTGAGGATCTACATTGCTTTACCAACCAACCTTATGATAGTATTACACCAAAGTTTCTTTTAGTGTATTAGTTGATAGAGTAACTTTTTGTTTAGATATTGGCAGATTAACTTTGTCGGAGATTTTGGTAGACCCTTACAATACATTTGATGTAGTTCTTCAATTTGTTCATTTGGTTCTTTCATGGGAGGCTATGGCCGTGGCTTGTTACCACCCATCAGTCTAAGTAGTAGCACCAAGCGGCCTTGTTTGTGTTCCAATATGTTGGCAAAACTACATTAAATTATTCTACCTGTAAACGACGAGTGCGCAGTGCCTCTCTGCGCTTCCTGTGCTTGAGCACGGACTCGGGGACAGCTGGCAGCTTCTTGCTGTCTTCCTTACCCTTGACGGGCTTCTTTTCTGTTGTTGCAACCATTGTGCTGGAAATGGTATGGTCAAGTTGTCATTTTATACAATTTCATCAAGATTTTTACAAGTCCTTGATCTCTAAAACCTTTTGAAACTATGTAAAAGTCCTATTCGGAGCAGCTTAATGTATATATTGCGACTTACTGGGACCCTTTATTCATTTATTGCGTGAAGTGCACCAAAATGCAGGAACAAGGTTATGAGAGTTGCTCAAAATACAATAGATTGTTGTGAATTTTATCGATTTGATAAGTAAAACCGTGTTTTTAAATATCTTAGGTAAATTGGGGTGACAATAACGCTTTTTCAGAAGCATTGTTACAGGAAAATGAGCACTTTCTGAGAGGTTATGTTGATAAATCGAACGTGTGGGATATAACAATTTGATAATTATTGGTAACTGGAGAGGGGTGCTGGGACCTCTTGTCGAGTTTGAAAAAGAAATACACCGAAAATTACTAGAATAACAGAAGAAAACACAAGAAATAGTGTGTGGCGGCATGTCACCATTTCGCCTTTCAACTTGGGAGCACTTTTCACAAAATCCACGAAACATTTCATTTTGCTGCCACTTAAAACGGATTCCTTGTAATATTCTGCACAATATTATTAATAATAAACTAGAAATTATTGAAAAAATATCCACCTGCGGGCCTAAACTCCACGCGGCACGTGTGTCAAAATATGAAAAAGACAGAAATCGTCTTCCGCCGACTGTCGCCATTTTGTTTTTTTTTTTATAGCGGCAACATTTTAAATACGTTCCATGTTACGACTTTTTTAATTTCGATAAATGAAATTTAGTAATTTAGGTTAAAAGTGTGCATAAAACCGACGTGGCAGGCAACAGTCGTCGGCAAATTATGCCGACTAGTCGTCAACTAACAATTATGCAATAAAACCAATATTTAATGGGGTTAGAAACTAAAAGGTCGAGGCAGGTGGCGCTAGTGTGGCACGGCCAGATGCCGACAAACTTCAACTGTGATTGCATGTGTCTTTAGCAATTTTATGAATTAAAATGTATTCAACGTGGAGTATAATCCAATTAAAAGGGGAGCTGAGAAAAAGGAATGCGTCTACTAGCGGAAAAAAGCTGCTTTGACTGAAAGGTTAGTAAAAAAGTGCATTTTAGTGTTTGTTTGTTATGTTTTACAAAAAGGCTTTGTACTGATTTATATGTTGAAAATATGTAAAAACCCTTTTGTAAAAAGCACCTACATGTTGAGATAAGTAGGGCAGGATAGTAGACAATGAACCACAAAAAGTTTGGACACTCATAACTTTGAAACCATTCAATCTATGGTTATGATTTTTATAGTATTGTGAAGGAAATTTATCAGTTAACTGAATTTGATACAACAAACTCTTAAGAAATGAATCAAAATAAAGTTATTAACCTTTTTTTTATAAATGAGCTTTGGTTCACTGTGCACTACCTGTGCGGGTACAATGAACAGGGGGGGTTGGATACATTGAACCATGCAGTATACAATGAACCATGGTATACGATTGTGAGTAGGGCATGAATCCCGGGATCCCGGGATATCGTAATCCCGGGATCTCGGACGCAAAAGTTCGATATTATAATCCCGGGATTGAGTGATCCGATATCGAGATTTGAGCAATTTACTATTTGGGTATAAATTAAGGTTTTTAGCTATATTTTTCCTCATGGAATGATTGAATGGAACTATTAAAATTAAACCAAAATTAGTCTACCCCTGAGGAAGAGATCTGTAAAGATTTAGAAGCGTAGGGAATTGGTAAAATGTTTAAAACAATAAAAGTAACGTGATTCATTGCAATTTTTAAGACAAGTATTTTTTATACAAGCTCGCATGCAAAATTTTTCTGCTAACATCATTTTAGTGGTGCGCCTAGAATTTGGCGCGAAAGTTTAGACACTTTCGGGTTTAGGCTATTTGTCCGCCATATTTCCAAAATGATGGGGTGGACGGCCCTCGGGGTAACTTATTTACGTAATGAAACCACTAGAGTCTTAAATATATTAAATATTTTATATTTAACACATTTTTATTGTATTTAATTCGCTTTTTTAACGATATCTAAAATCCCAGTATCAATCCCGGGATCCCGGGATTGAGCTCTTAATATCGATATCGCCCCGGGATTGAAAACCTTCCGATATTGCATGCCCTAATTGTGAGAGATTAATTACAAATAAAGCTAATTAAGGTAAATAAAAGAATTGAAAATGTTTTTGATTTTTATTATGGTAAAATACTACACAAAACAATCACGGTCCTTATGCTGAATGCTCCATTTGAGATCAATAAAACCATAAATAAAGTTTTCGCTGCTGTATGGCTACCTTTTTTTCTTTTCTCTCGGCCTACTGCTTTGCGTCCTATACTGAAAAAAACATAAAATTAAAAATACATAACAAAAATCTGTGTAGAAATAACAATCATATATAATATAACTAATAATTAGACGTCATTATTCAAATTTAAATTAAATTCATTATATTTCATATTTTTTACACATATTTGTTCACCAAAGATTAACTAAAAATTTAAAAAAAAATACATTAAGGTTTGGAACGCATCGACATCAAAAACACAAACGGATCTTTTTTTTATTTTGAAAGTTATCATGACTCAAATAAAATAAAAATGTCGTCAATGACCACACAACTTATGGCTTTAAATTTTGTTTTACGTAGTATTAATAAAAAATAAAAACATTTTCTAAAATGAAATAGATTTCAAACTAAGTAAATAGATTATTCTATTAAAATCAATTTCGTACGACTTGTGGGTTAAACATTTTTTAATAACGACGTTCAATTATTAAAAAATCTAAATGTCGGGAGCTATGAAACATAGGCAGTGCACAATGAACCATGGTTCATTGTTTCCTTCTTAAAATTGGTTCATTGTTTCCGTACCCTCTTTTATCAACTTTTAGGTTATGTCGCTCACGAATGACGCGTGCTATTTAAACTAAATTATCTCACAAAGAAGCCTAATAAAACATCAAATCTAAGTACGACATGAGAAATAGTAAAAACGTACACTAAATAAAGTAATACGAAATAGTACTTACATGATTTTGTATAGTTTTTTGGTTTAAAATCACTAAAACTCGGTGTGCGCGGAAGTACTGCACGGTAGCTCGCTGACGACTGGGGAGAGGGAAGAGGGGACTTAAGCGAGTCTTGTTTGTGTGAGTTGCATGGATTGGCAACATCGCATTCGTGAGATACCCATGGTGGCTCATTGTATCCGCTTGATTCACTGTCTACTATCCTACCCTATACGTGCTTATTTTCGGGGTCGTACGACTTGTAATTTTTATGATTTTATTAAAAATAAGTCTTTGTTTACAAATGGTTGACAAGGGTATTTTTTTCATGGATTTTCTATGTTTTTGTTTTAGGCTAGAGGCGTACGACAGAAACAGTATTATTGGAGTCGAAGAGGAACTCGATGACGAAATTCCTGAGTTTCCTGATATAAGTCACTTTGGTGATGTTAACGCTAGCACCAATTTACCACCGCTCGGCTGTCCAAACACCACATCCAAGAGTTTGCGGAGAGGTTTCAAGTACCTACCACCCAAAGGTCTCTGTTATATGAAAGCAGAAGTTTGGTTACTCTTGGTGTTGCCTTTGAAGGAAACTATGCCTACTTTCATGTGCAATGCAAAGCACAAATGAAGAAACTACTTTACATAGTTTTATTGAAAATAGATTGAAATGGCACTATAGAAGTCAGTCATTGTGAATGTGCCGCTGGAAGTGGTTTGTAGGCACATTGTAAGCACATCTGTTTGTGTAAAGTTTGGTGTAAATCTGTTGCCCGGTCCGGCCTAGCTGACGGACACGATCTAAGCATAGTTAATAATAAATATTAGTCTAACTTTGCTATCTAGAGTCTGTGTACACAGGAACGTTTTGATACCTTTTTTAATTTTAGATTTTGATAAGACAGTAGTTTCACAGTAACTTTTTAACACATTAGAATGACAAATCACAAAAACATCTCAGTCAATCCTGAAGAAGAGACATGTAAAGGTCTCAAAACGTTGAGCGTTGAAACAATGCCTTAAGTAATAAAATAAACACCATGTGATTATAACCAAAAAATGTCTTCTAATTATAAGTAAAATTTCCTTCATTTCATAATATTTTCTCTAAAGTTGCAGCATTTATTATTTTCGGTTTGTATTCTGCTAGGTCCAGGTGCTGTATCTAAGCACTGTCTCCTTCTGCTTCTTTCTAGACGTCTGTTTAACCGTTATTGGTCTTCTGGCTTTATTTCGGTAATTAATTTGGTAAAAGAAAATATAGAAGGAACTGCTGTTTTCCTCAATACTTTTTATTTATTTTCATCACCTGAATGAATGAGAAAATGTGGATAAGGTAAGATAAGGACCCTAATTTACACAAAGCTTGGCATGAGAGAAACGTCTGTGATGATCACTGATCGATGATCATTGATGATAGGTGGAAAATACTGTAAAAACTAAGGAATGGTCTATTCCTAAGAGAATATACATTCTCATACAGACTATCGTTACAATAGTAAACTATTATAACCTTCGATCAATAGGTAGGTACCTACACTAGTAGTTTTAAGAAAGGAAACGTTTTACCTGTGTAGGAATTTCTCTCAAAAAAATCATTAGGTTTAAAATGGGGAGCACATAACCTTAAATAGTTACTAGGTCGATTTTTCTCCTCATAGCTTTTATCCACTGTTTTTTTTCTTTTGGCATCTTTGGGGAATAAATGATTTGCTATGTTTTTGCAATTCACAGCTGAACAAAGCGTCATTTTGTAAAATTATCTCAAAATAACCATGTTTGTTTACGAAAAAACTATGAAGGTGTCAAATAAAGTCAGACGTGCTACAGTAGCGCCATCTGAAGTGAGCAAATGGCAGTTTTAAACCTCATTGAATTAATAGTACAGTAAGAAGGTGGATAGCCAGAAAAACGTATATAAAAATACGTCATAGGTCACCTAACATCAAACATCTAAAATGTCCTATCTATGCCTCAGCTCCATGAATATTTTTTTTCCAACTTTTATTTTTATTTCAACATTTTTTGGAAGTTTGTTACAGCTTTCGATGTGCAAATTTATCCAAAAATCACAACAATCGCCGAGTGGTCATGATTAACACAAATATCTGGGAATTATAATGATCTGCATTGCCGACTAGTCGGCAATTTTTTAACCGACTAGTCGGCTAGTCTGCTAGTCGGCAGAACCCCTAGTCGGCCCATCTCTAATAAGTATGCTTAATTAATATCAGATATCGCCTTTTTTACTTCATTCATTACAAATACGTAAAACGAAACGTTGTACATCTGATTCAGCGACTGTGGCGCCAATATTCGAATGTTTTATCGAAAAAACGTTGCTATAGTTACAAACATAGAGTTAAGTAATATATCCAAAAACAACTTTTATTTATTTCTCAAGTAACATTGTAGCACCAAATAATAATACTTTTGACGAAAGATAGATTAAAAGCAACAAGATGGTAGAGAAAGATCCGCAGCTAAGTGCCCTAGACATAGGAGAACTGGACATTTTTGTCGATAGCATGCAACCGATGGAAATCGACGTTATTGGGAACCAAGCGTGAGTTTCAAACAAACTAAGCAACCTTAACTTTTTAGCCTAGGTAGGCTGGTCGGAGCTGGTTCCATTGCCGTCTTCCTGTCTTCTAGATGAGCGTGCTACATCTTAAAACTATATATCATCCATCTAATACTATCATTACATGAGATAAGTTGTCAAACGTGAAGCCCCCTGCACAGAATAGGGTTACTCCATCTCTTCCCTTCGTAAAACGCGACTAAGGGATTTGAGGGAGACTAGCAAACCTTAAATTCTCCCCACACGTTGGCGGATAAACTGCTTGGTCTCTAGCAGGGCTGGTATCAGGCAGGCGGACGACCGTAAAAATATTCCCAAATCTATTACAAATATGGTATGTAAGTACTTATTTGGTATTTGGCAGAAGGTATGGTCAACGATGACTTACCTTCTGCGCCGACCCTAAATAAAAAAACAATTTGGGGCTTAGCAGACCCCGGCTCCTGAGAAGAATGCAACCGGGAACATTGTGAGGATGAGAAGGAAAAGACATATTATGTAGTCAATCGATTAAAAAAAAACGTGTGGCACTCGGGGACTGCCGCGGTAAAGCTATTGCAAAGCATTTTTGATTTTTTTTTTTGATTTTTTTTTATTTCCCATACCTTAAATAACATTCATGTTCTTAACATCTAACTAACACTTACTAGGTACTAACATTTATTTTACTTATTCTAGATTAATTTGTTCTTGTATAGGAACCCCTCTTTGGGTATAGGCCTCCTCCAGTTTATTCCATTCTTCCCGATTATTGGCCTTCTGCATCCACTGTCGCCCTGCGGTTTTAACGATATCGTCAACCCATCGTTTTCTTGGCTGTCCCGGTTTTCGCTTACCACTCGGTGGCCCTTTCCACCTGGTTGTCACTACAGTCCACCTCTTGTCCTTACAACGCGCGACATAATAGCTTATAATACGAACTACTATTTATTCAACAACCAATAAATTATTTTCGAACAATTTACGCACTTTTCTACTATACCTTCAGATGGCTAGATTGGCACATACGTCTGCAGAAACTGAACCAGCAAGCTGTCTTGGAAGCCTCGTCTATGCAGGAGGAAAGGACGAAGGAAACGTTGATCTCCGCTGGAAAGGTGAGAAAATATATTGCAGGACGTAACTAAGCAGCTAGGCTTGTAATATGGGTACTAGACAACGGATATAATTACATATAGGTACATTTTCTCGGGTCTTAATCGTGTATTATTATTTATTATATACAAGATCCGGGAAAATTTAGCTATTGTTAACAAATCGTGTGAATTTAAAAACTTTATAAGTAAATATTTTATATATTTTTTATAAAAACGATGGTTATTTTAAGAATACACACAGAACCAAAAAAGGACATTTATGATCATGATCAGCATAAATTATATTTGTCCCCGGCGGGAATCGAACCCACAACCTTCTGCTTCTTCTGCAGACGGGGGTTCACAAGAGTAAGTGAAGGCGATCTTAGATTAAGCAGGTTGTCTAGAATACGGCACCGAACTAGTTTCACCCGTCTTTCTTAGTGGCTGCACTGGCCTGCGTATCGGAACACGTACGGAAACGATAGGTAAAGCTTGTTTTTGTCCTACAGCTACCTGTTTTAGTTTACGAAGCGATCTGCATTCAAATATGGCGTCTGAAAATCTACCCTCAGATTTTGAAATTGGAACCAGCTCCTGTAAACACTTTTGGGATTTACATGGTGGTAAGTTTACTAATACTATAAAGAGGAAATATTTATTTGTTAGTTTGTTTGTAATTAATAAACTCAAAAACTAACTGGACCGATTTAAAAATTCTTTCACCAATAGAAAACTATATCATCGGGGCGTACCTAACATAGGCTACTTTTGATCCCGATATTCCCACGGGATCGGGACTTACGCGGGTGAAACCGCGGGACGCAGCTAGTTATACCTACTATAAAGAGGAAATATTTATTTGTTTGTCTGTTTGTAATGAATAGGCTTCGAAACTACTAGGTACAGTTTACAAAAAATCTTTCACCAATAGAAAGCTACATTATCGAGGAGACATAAGGCTACTTTCAATCCTGAAAATCCCTCCCGCCCGCGGGAACGAGATTTAAGCGGGTGAAACTGCGGGGCTCAGCTAGTATTTTACAAAGGGTTTTTTACTACGGAATCCTAAAATACAGTTTCAAATTATAGGTAGGTACCTACTAGTATTCTAAACGTCGAATTTTGATCCATCGTTTTTAAATGTGTTTGAGTAATTTTCCCGAACAGTTTGACGTTTGGAACTGGCTCGTCTCGTCCGGCAGAGACGAGTTCGAAATGGATTACTATCAGGTGACCTTTCTCCTTCTAGTTTCTAATAGGGACCAGTCCAGTTCTATTGGTAGTACCTACCTACCTACACCTACATGTCGAAATAAAAAAAAAACAGAAAAACATAAAAAAGATTTTTCTTCTGTTTTCGCGACTTGTATTGAAATTAAAGACATTGAGGATAGTCTCCATTCTCTTTCTCCATACAAACAGTTTAAATTTTCCTCCCTGGATAAAGGCATTATAGCAAATATGTTTATGCCATAAAACCTATATCTGTCATGCATGACAATGCATCTACCTTTTTATTTTTTTTATTTTGTAATTAAAATAATAATAAAAAAAATGAAAAAATAAAAATGCATAGTCATGAACTCATGACTCATGCATGACAGATATAGGTTTTATGGCTTAGACATATTATTTGCTCTAATGTCTTTATCCAGGGAGGAAAATTTAAACTACGTTTGTATGGAGAAAGAGAATGGAGACTATCCTCTTAAAAAGCATTTTCTTTATTTTTTCTTTCTAGTTGTACCACGAAGCAGCCGCAGTAGGGCTGCTAGAAACAGTGTTGTTCCACGAGGACGGGGCACAGTGCATCAGCGATGTCGCAGTAGACCTGCTGGAGTATGCAGTAGAACAACTCACCGCTCTCATATCGATTATCAAGTACAGTGCTGATTTTATTCATCTTAACCTCTATGTCCTCTTACCTCAAGACTTCATAGATACTCTTCATAGATAGATAGATAGATTAAAATAAAAAATAAATAAATACAAATAAATTCTGTGAACACACAGCGCCATCTAGCCCCGTGGTAAGCGACTAAGCTTGTGTTACGGTGACTAGACAACGGATATAATACTTAAATTTATTTTTCTTTTGTAAATAAAATACATACATATTATACATCGACGGACACCCAGACCAGACACAAATATTTATTTTATAAGCATAAATACTTGCACCCGGCGGGAATCGAACCCGAATCGAGGAGGTTGCTCCTGCATTGCAGTCGCGCTTTCGCACGACGCGCCACTGAGGTCGTCAAATTAGATTAATGCTTTATTGTAACAGATTAATACAAGACAAAATAAAAACTAATTAATTATAAAAGAAAAAACAGACACAATTAATTAGTAGTAAAGAATCTTCATCTTCTTCTTGAATCTTTACTTATGAATCAAGAATGTGTTCCTTCTCTCTCTCTCTTTAGTTCTGGCTACCTAAAACCGGTGAGTGCGAAAGAGATGGAGTGTGAGACTGCGATAGAAGAGTTGGAGCGGCAGAAACGGGATCTGCAGTTCGATGTCAGCATGCGGTGCATTTCTATTGTAAGGTAATAGTAGGGCTGCATATTAGAATTATAATAAGTATCAACACAACAAAAGGAAAATACATTAGTAAAATACAAGAAATTCTAATACAGGGGTTCCCTAACTTATTTGAGACGCGCCCCCTTTCGACCATAAAAAAAAAACGTACTCCAGTCCAGATTATCGGGTCAGAATAAAAAAGTGTTCAAAATAAGTGTTTTATTGCTCATTAATTTTTTTCAGTCATACAAATTTAAAGGTATTTGGTAAGTTGTACCAAATACCTTTGATAGCTAGCGCCCATGAGGTGACCGCGGGGCCAGTCTAGAGGCTGATATTAGCCGACTGAGGAAACAATATTATGTTCTTGACAGGCGTCAATTTCAAATAATTTCACTGGTCGTATCGAGCCCTCTGGAATGCAATATCTCAGCCATCGCAAGTTTTATACTTAAATGCACAGGTGGCCCGCGCCCCCCTGTATATATCTCTGCCCCCCCCCTGTGGGGCGCGCCCCCCAGTTAGGGAACCCCTGTTCTAATACTTCAGGTCAAAATACACGGGCGACACTGACACTGCAACTTTACCTACAGAGTCCACACCTACAGCACACATGCACGAATTTCTATATAATTACTAGCTGACCCGGCAAGCGTTGTTTTGCCTTATAAATTATAGATAGTAGCCGATTCTCAGACCTACTGAATACGTATACAAAATTTCATAAAAATCGGTGAAGCCGTTTCGGAGGAGTACGGTAACTAACACTGTGACATGGAAATTTTATATATTAGATATGTGTTATTCGATCCGAACCTAACCTAACCTATAAGTCCTAATACAGGAACAACGGGACCTCGAACACTAAAACCTATTTATATATGTTATGCATCCCCGACTATGGCCACTTTGGGCATGCAGATAGGGGTCCGCTGTACCGTCAGGTCACTCCTAGTAGCAAGTCAGGGACCTGTTTTAGACAGATGTGTTTCCCTCATACAGGTACATAGGCGAGCACATGGAAGTGGCCGGCATGGGAGCCTCGATAGCCACCAAACTGTTCCGAACACACGACGTGCCCTCTCTGCTGGGCCATCTGATAATGGAGGAGCCCTGGACCAAGAACGGGGACAATGGGGAACTGCAGATTTTCAACTGTAAGACATGTCATTTCTTTATTAAATCATTACAAAACTGAAGAGGTACCTAGGTCATTTTGTGGCGGACGCCCACAGAACCAACAAGATGGCGTAACTAGATACAAGATACGGGCAAAACCACCTGCCCGGTGGAAGATCTTCCCTTTGGAGGTACACACCATCTCGTAAATTTAAACCAGGAGGTTTAAATGACTGACAACCAGCTCAAGAGACGCTGTATTCAATGAGACAATTCAAATCGACGACGGAAAGTGCGGGGCGAGTCGACGAACGTATCGGCTTGAAACAAACTTGTGTTTTCAATTGAAACATTTATCTTTATCAGTCGGTAGATGGGTGAAGCCAACCACAGAGGATCTGTCGCAGCTTCACCGGAGCGAGGCGCAGCTGTGGTTGTGTCTGAGACAACTGTTGTTGGAGCCTCGACTCAACCATTACTACACTATCGACGAATGTAGGAGGACCACGTTTTGTAGGGTGAGATATCAACTTTTTACATTAAAGCATTTATTTCATATAACATGGCTTACATGTTCATACAATCTAGAAGCAGCACCCGTAAATCTTTCCTAACTATTGTGCAAAATTCCACACATAAGCGGTCACAAGGAAGTATGTTGACCCTAATTTAACAAAGCTCTTACGGTAACGGAAACTCGCGGCTTAGCTAGCTCGAAATGGATTCCAATGCCTCAGCATTTGCAGATTTTTCTCTAAAATGTTTTAACAATTATTGGAAATTTTCGACAGCGACATGAAAACATTGGTCCAGTTTCTGGTACCTACTGTATAAACCATATAATTGCTTTAAAGGCCAATGTTAACTTTCAGCTCCAAAGCAAGATAACAGAACGTATGCTGGACCAGATACCTCCATTAGGTGACCTGAAGATTTTCCTCTGCAGGCTCTCAGTTGGAGACTACTCCAGCCTTAACCGGGGGAACGGAGTCAAAAACCCTGGCTGTACCCTCATTGAAGTTGTTTCTCAGGTAATACCTCCATTAGGTGACCTGAAGAACTTCCTCTGCAGGCTCTCTGTTGGAGACTGTTCCATCTTTTCCCGGGGGAACGGAGTCAAGAACCCTGGCTGTACCCTCATTGAAGTTGTTCCTCAGATAATACCTCCATTAGGTGACCTGAAGAACTTCCTCTGCAGGCTCTCGGTAGGAGACTACTCGACCCTTAACCGGGGGAACGGAGTCAAAAACCCTGGCTGTACCCTCATCGAAGTTGTTCCTCAGGTAATACCTCCATAAGGTGACCTGAAGAACTTCCTCTGCAGGCTCTCGGTAGGAGACTACTTGACCCTTAACCGGGGGAACGGAGTCAAGAACCCTGGCTGTACCCTCATTGAAGTTGTTCCTCAGATAATACCTCCATTAGGTGACCTGAAGAACTTCCTCTGCAGGCTCTCAGTTGGAGACTGTTCCATCTTTTCCCGGGGGAACGGAGTCAAGAACCCTGGCTGTACCCTCATTGAAGTTGTTCCTCAGATAATACCTCCATTAGGTGACCTGAAGAACTTCCTCTACAGGCTCTCAGTTGGAGACTGTTCCATCCTTTCCCGGGGGAACGGAGTCAAGAACCCTGGCTGTACCCTCATTGAAGTTGTTCCTTAGGTAATACCTCCATTAGGTGACCTGAAGAACTTCCTCTGCAGGCTCTCAGTAGGAGACTACTCGACCCTTAACCGGGGGAATGGAGTCAAGAACCCTGGCTGTACCCTCGTCGAAGTTGTTCCTCAGGTAATACCTCCATAAGGTGACCTGAAGAACTTACTCTGCAGGCTTTCAGTTGCGAGACTATTTCAGTACTCCAGCCCTCAACGGAGGAACGGAATCAAGAATCCTGGCTATAGGTACCCTAAGTTGTTTCATAGGTAACAGGCTACTTGTCGCGTGACTCGCAAATAGCGATCCCATGGGAATTTTCAAAAATCCTCTTATCGGATGCTTGTTTACCTACCACGGTTTAGGCTGTCCATTGATCCATCAGTCAGTCAGGACAGAGCCTTTTATAGATGTTATAGATCTTCTTCGGCAACATTACGAGACAAGTGCGATACGAACTTCACTCCCATAATTCCAGTTTCCACAACTTTTCCACCACCAGATAAAAGAAGCCTACCTTAAGAAAGTCCACAAACATTGCAAGACAATAGCCAAGAGCCAGTTAGCCTTATTCCACATGGACGGCTCGGAGGACTCTCGAGAGATGGCCAGGAGATTGCTGGAGTCTTACACCAGTGATGCGGCCTTACAGCTGGATAGTGGGGGAGCCAAGTGTGGCAGGTGTGGGGAGAAGGCCAACAAGAAGTGCTCGCGGTGTAAGACTGAGTGGTATTGTGGGAGGTAAGGGTTGCACCACAGTTTATCTAGTAGTCGGCTTCTTACAGTTGCCCAGCCGTCATACAAATTTCTTATCTATTACTATTATAAAGCGAAAGAGTTTGTTTGTTTGAACGCGCTAATCTCAGGAACCACTGGTCCGATTTGAAAAATTCTTTCGGGGTTCGATAGTCCATTTATTGAGGAAGGCTATAGGCTACTTTTGATCCCGATATTCCCACGGAATCGGGACTTATGCGGGTGAAACCGCAGAACGCAGCTAGTATGGAATATATGTGAGCGGTCACATGACTTTTTAAAGCCCGATTTCAGAAAACAGGTAGATGAGCTTGCATACCTACTATTATTTACTACAACATAATATTTAAATCAGTTTAATGTTAATTACACAATTTTTATACATTACTTTAAGTCACTGGGTCTATTAGTTTAAATAGTATTGATTGTATGATATTATAATGTCTCAACAAAAATAAAAAGTTATAATATAAGGGTTTCTTTTTACCTTTGTAGTACGGAACCATAAAAAGAACAATTATTAACTGTGGGTACAAACAAAATAAAATAAAGCTTTGAAAATCATCGCAACTTTTCGAGAAAATGGCCAATAGAAATGTGACCATTAACTAGTTCCATTTGACAGTCTTCTATAAATATTTTGCGGTCTTTTCAGGAGTCGTTTTCGATGTGGAAGAACACTCACCATGACCAATATTTAAATTTTGTTTTATACGCAGCTCATAAAATAATGATTTTTTTTTTAACGCATTAAGTAAATGAATAATATTAGCCTTACGACGAACCCTTCTAAAAATTTTGTCGTTTGGTGACGCTCGCCCCACACTCGTAAGAATATCGACATCAAAATTGGCGGTGAATGTAGCTTTCTGTTGGTGAAAGAATTTTTGAAATCAGTCAAGTCGTTTTTGAGTTTATTCATTACAAGCATACAGACACACACACACACACACACACAAAAATACAAACCTTTCTTCTTTATAATATAAGTGTAGATATGTAATCCACAATTTCTTTAATCGAAAATATTTAAAAACATAGCGTCATAAAACAAAAGCAACAATTTTTCGTTTCTTGTAAGTCTAATTAAGTAGGTAATATTAAGTTGTGTGTTAATTTAAAAGTTTTTATTAGCATGGTTTAGTAGGTGATAAAAGTCCACTACACGAAAATAAAAAGTCGCCTTAGATCACCTGGGTGATTTAATTCCAAGGTGATCATAGGACACTACTTATGTCGACTTAAATCACCTGGGTGATATGATTCCAAGGTGATTTGAGGATACTATTATGTCGACTGAAATCACCTGGGTGATATCACCCAGGTGGAATAAACCATCAAAGTGGAATAAACCATTATTTTTATCTACTATGGTTGTACCGTAAATCAGTGCACTGTGCACACACTAACAAAATATTGACTGCGTTTTTACTGCGAGATTGCGAAGCTATCGCCTCGCTCCGTTAAGCTATTTCCACTGGCGCTGCGCTAAGCGTACACAGGTAACGCATTTCTCTCGTGGAAACGCAGCCTTTATGAAAAATAAGACTATACATATAGGTACGATAACTTTTTTGTTGGTGCAAATTATATTGTCTGAAAGAGAACGCGTTTAGCAGTAAGACCGCAATAAATTAATGTGATTTCAATTTTATTCACAGGGAATGTCAAGTACAACAATGGCCGAAACACAAGGATATTTGTGACCAGTTTGCTAAACTTTGCATGTAATAAGTTATTATTATAGTCCTACATAAGATTTAGTATGTATGTCTGTTAAAAAAAATGGAGAAATGAATCATCAAAAATTCTCCCGTGACAGGATTCGAACCTGTGCCCTTCGATTGCCGGGCGAGTGCGCTAACCACTATGCCACACGGGAACTCACGTGACACGGTGAATTAACGATTATGCTTTCTTCCTGTTTTTGTTTCATGGTGGTACAGAACTTTTAATCAATTAATTATTTAAATATTTTATAAGTTTTCTGGTACCCATACTGCAAGCCAAATTTAAGGCCAGATGGCGTGGTGAATGTATGAGTCGTAACTTAAATTTATTTTCTAATAAAAAATAAAAGATATTCCATTAATTTTTTTGAGTGTTTTATTTATAACTAACGCTAGACCTAAAACTTAGCTCGACGACTTCAAGTAGTCCTTGAGCACGTCTAACGCCGGCGTTTCTTCACCAAAGTCCTGAAAAAAAAACAGGATAGATTATATAACAGGTCGCCCTAAGGCCTCTTAACTTGACCTAACGACTGCTAGGTATAGTTCGCGTCACGTTAAAAACCGGCCAAGTGCGAGTCGGACTCGCGCACGAAGGGTTCCGTACCACTATCACAATTGGGTATGGAACCCTAAAAGGATCACTGGACCAACCAATCCGTGAACTTAAAAAATATATTTTACCACTAGCGCCAGCATTCCTACACTCATGGACAGATTTTTGTCTGATCAGCAGGAGAATGAAGAGTCAATGGGCTCTTCACCAGAAACTACCACATAAACCCAAGCACATACAAACGAAGGGCTTATTGTTGTAAAGACAGATTGCCGTGATTCAAACCCTATCAAAGGCGAAAAAAAAAAAAAAAAAACTAGCGCCAGTAGTAAAATACATCGAGGTATTGTTGCGTTTATATGTTAAAAATCACGTTTTTGTATAGGTTTTTTATTATTATTTGTTTTATAGCACTAGTTTTTATAGCAGCTACAGAAATACATCATCTGTGAAAACTTCAACTGTCTAGCTATCACGGTTCTTGAGATACAGCCTGGTGATAGACGGACAGACAGACAGTGGAGTCCCAGTGATAGAGTCCTGTTTTTACCCTTTGGGTACGGAACCCTAGAAAACGCTGACTTTCAAGGCGCGCCTTGTAGATCAGCGTTCTTTTACGTGACGCGAACTATATCTGAAGTAACAGCGATTTTGAGAGCAGCCTTGGAACTTTGGAACCCTGGGGTTTGGATTTCATATTATTTATGAGCCAAAGTCGAAAATATTTAACTGGAAAATGCATGCTAAGGAGCTCGCGTGGTCTGTATTTTACCTTGATAACGACGCAAGAGCAGCCCACGATTTTCCTCGCCTTTCCATCTTTGTCGATCTTGCAAAGGCCAGCCCATTCGCCGAGTTTCTTATTGTTATCAACCTATTTAATTAAAAACAAATTGTTAGAACCCGTTTTCATACTGCGATTCAAAGGGAACAACAGGATAAAAAGTAGTCTGTCCAAAATTATAAGAATTTCGTTCATATTTATTCCAAGTTAAAAACCCGTACATTATAAAATTAGCGGTAACTATTGTTCCTAGCCAAAAAAATCTGCAGATTGATAATCTAGAAAGTTTGAGAGTAAGTAAAATGTATGAGTGCTAGGAAAGTGTTCCCATCATGTTGTGGGGCACCATAGGGGCACTCGGGTCACTCTACGCTCCGATAAAGTCACAGGAGACATGCAGACTCCGGGACTCGTGCTGAGCACAAACTTAATAAGAAAAAAACCTAAATTAACTTTTTTTAACTCAATTTTTTTTTTAACAGAAACAAAACAATTCTAAAAATACAAAATGTTTTTATTGTTCATAGAGTTCTATTGACTTTCGGAAAATTAAACTTTTTTTATTTTCCTAAGTTTGTTATTAAGATTATTCCACCTGGCACCCATATTACATGCCTATTAGTTTATCGCTTGATAATACTGTGGTGCCATTTCAAATACATTATTAATTTATTTATCTGCAGCCCCTAGCCCCGTTACAATTATAAATACTACAAATTTCTCTTACCTTGACCAGAGGAATTTGATGTTCATTGCAGAGAGCCTGCACAAGTTTCTTGTATGCAGCCTCATCGCAGTTTTCAGCTAGCACACATAGGACGGCTTGCCTCCTAGAATTTTAAAAATTATGATTGTTATTCCTGTTTTGGTCTGATTTTGAAGATTATACGATTTTAAACTTACACAGTTGTTTTCACTACAAATATTATTAAATAATGGGGTATTTAGGCAAAGTGTTATGAGGCTTTTAGAAATAGCTTTGTGTGCAGTAGGAATAGTGTGCCAGGGATAAAAAAACACACCTGATGTGTGCCTACTGCACTGCCGAACATGGTAGAAAAACACCCATGTTGTTTTCAGCAGTCAAAAAGGTAACTTCCACAAGATCAGCAAGCACAGCTATCAAATTCCTTTATAGCAAATGTAGCACACATGGGAGGCCACAATATTGACAGACAATAAATGTGGTACTATGAGAGTGCGTCTATTTAGGCAACTGATAGAATCAAGCATAGCATGGACAATGGATGATATTTCCACAGACTTCACGACTAGAACAGCCATGTAGTAAGTGAATATTTGTGAGAATTTCAGTTGCCATACTAAAATAAGAAATAATTTTCTGTACAAATTGTTTTGTGTAGTTATTTTGTCATGAAATTCCTCTTATTAGTTATTGGCTTGGGATTGCTATAGAGCTGTAGTTGTGGCAATAATTGAGAGGTATATAGGTGTCCAGATTGGCAGATAATTGTACAGTAGAGGTCTCTTAATTTTTCATTGCTGTGTTTGTGCATGTGTGCTGTAGATGTAGTCTGATTTAGGTAAAGTGTAAGTCTCATCTAGTATATTGAGCTTTACGAAAGAGACGGCTACATACTTGTCCAAAGCTTTGGCAGCTTCGTGCAGCCCATGTACCAAGCCTCCGTGAATGAGGGCAGTCTTTAGGACTTCCTGTAGAGCCTGGTTCACGTCCATGGCGCCTCCGCTGAGCACGGGGTTGGCGGGTACCTCACTAGAACAGACATTACGATTGTAACTTGTATGTATTATAACAAATTGCTTAACGTTTTTAACCAAAATGCTACTAATTCGGGGTTTTAAATACTTTACCTACGTTAAATATTGAAATAAAACTCATTTTTCGGTTTTAATCGCGAAGAAGAATCCGGAAAGAAGAGTTAAAAAAGTCTCGAAACGTTGAGCATTGTAATAATGCTAGAAGTAAAAGCTAAACGCGATTATTAACGAAAAATGAGTTTAATTTTAATCCAATTCGCGAAAACATAAGGAAATCTACGGTAAATATTGTTAAAAGTGAAGTATATTATAGCGAATCCAATGATAATTTAAGTTTTGTAGGTTATATATTTGAAGGGAGGAAGAAATCATCCAAACGACTAAAATGCTTTGTCTAGATTTGAAGAACGATTAAGGTTTAAGATGCTGAACGATGTTATTCAACAGTGAAGTTGAAATTTTGGAAGTTTCGAATGGAAATGTAGTGTGTAAATATAGGTTATGTTGATATAATTTTATGAGTCGAAAAATAATGTTTTCTGCACTAGGATAGAAGGATAACGTTCTTAAGTAGAATATATATGTATTATAGTTGGAGGATCTTGAGTAAATAAACACAGTTATACGAAAAACACGAGTACTCACACATCAACATCAGCCATGGTTTTTTATTACACTGCGATCTGAAATACGGAATACAATGAATTGGATTTTTCGCAAACATCTGGAAAAACATAAATATAACACTTTTCACTAAAAGATCACACAAATATTTTGAGATTTATTAATTTTTCTTCACAAAACTGTTGGCAGTTTACCTTCTACACCGGAAAAGACAAGAGCTGTCAAAATTGGGCATGGCAACATTTTCTTTTTTTTTCTTAACCACTGGTTTACCAATGTCAAGTGTCAAGTTTACTAATATGCTTACAGCTTAGCACGGCTTGGGCATACATCCATTTACAAGTCGCTTGTGTAGAATAGTTAGGATTCGACTAGTAGCACGCACCGTAAAATCTATACAACTCGTTTCGTTTTCTGTATCGGAATAAAATAAATGCGTGCGGCATGGTGCAGCACACATTAAAATATAAACCAGCCCGGGCGTTTTTTTCTCACAGGTTTGTATCATCAAGCGCTATATAACTATTGTGTGTGCTATATAATAGCAACATGATATGACAAGCGGCTAGTTTGAAACAAAAGAGAACCAATGACAAAAAGACATTTTATATAATTTATTTTCTGGATTGTTTTCGAAATATTTTATGTGTCTTGATTATTTTTACATACATTTGTCTGAGTTTGGAAAGGTTTATATGTAATTATTAGTGAAATGTAGAATCAAGTTATTTGTTATGTGCGGTAGTTATAATCATGAATCGAAGCTCTGATGTTCTGTTTATAACAGAATACATCAAAAATGTGCTTTATTTTGCTACTGTAAGACCAGGAAAAGCTTTAAAACCTGCTTCTGATACACATTATTTTTGTATAGATAACGAATTGGTGTATGAAAATTATTATTCTGATTTTGGGCCTTTAAATCTCGGTTGTGTTTATAAGTACTGTGTTCTTTTGAATGATAAACTAAAACAGCATTTGAATAAGCAGACAATAGTTCATTACACATCTATTGATCCAAAAAAGAAGGCAAATGCAGCATTCCTCTTAGGATGTTACGGGGTTTTGTATTTGAGCTTAACACCAAAAGACGCTCTAAAACCACTGTTGGTACACGGACAAAGTTACAGGTAGGTACTTTATTATTATATATCATACATAACGCTTTTCTTCGCTTTTTGAACCCCTAAACATGATGGGCAATCCATATGAGTGGGCCAGCACGTAAATGTCGTAGTGGTGCACGGGATATCGACGGGTTTTCCACAGTGTCGGTTTTTCGGTCGCACATCAAACGAAACGGGCCACGTGTAGTTGCGTTTCCACCATCGTGCATCACATGGCAATCTTGCTGGTTCAGTGCTGGACCATTCTCTAGAGTCAAGAGGGGCTATGCTATAAGGCATGACTTGACCTACCGAATGTTATCAACTTAGCACATAAAACAACCGGGACCGACTGTTTGACGTGCCTTTTGAAGCACAATGATGCTACTTATGATGTTACTAATAATAAAAATGGTCTATAATGAAATCCATTTTTTAGACCGTTTCAAGATGCAACACAAGGTGATTCGGCCTATACAATATCGCTTACAGATTGCTTACAAGCTATTAAAAAGGCTCGAGAGTTGAGTCTTTTCAATTTCACAGATTTTAACTATGAAGAATACGATAGATTAGATAAAATACATGGAGGAGACCTTAATTGGATTGTGCCTGGTGAGTGTAGGAATTATATAATATTGAGTTGGGCAAATAAGGGAAACAATCACAAAAAGGTTATTATTATGTTTACAGGGAAATTTCTAGCTTTTATTGGACCTGAAGATTACAGTGTATCTTTGTATCACCCACCCGATATGTACATAGATTACTTTTTAGAAAACAACGTCAAAATAGTTATTCGATTGAATAAAAGAATGTATGATGGCAATGTGTAAGTACCTTCATTCCGATTCTTATAAATCTGTAGCAATATACCACCATCGTGCAATAATAATTATAGCTAATTTGTGAATCATTGTTTTAGGTTCAACAATGTTGGCATAGTACACTATGATCTTTTTTTCCCTGACGGTTCTTGCCCGCCTCGTCACATTCTGATGAAATTCCTACAGATTGCTGAAAAAGCCGATTGTGCTATAGCTGTGCATTGCAAGGTTATAACTACTTGTTAAAATCTTAATACACCAGATTTACAAGTCTGCTTAAAATCTGCACAAGAGGTATACTGATCAATTATTTGTTCAGGCAGGTCTAGGGCGCACTGGTTCACTGATCGGCTGCTACTTGATTAAACATTATTGTATGACAGCACATGAAGCTATTGGTTGGATGAGAATTTGTAGACCCGGATCTGTTATAGGACACCAGCAAGTTAGCACATGAGACCATTTTGTTTGTTTACTTATTGTTATTGTACGTCAATAATTGTAAAAAAATAATTAATATTACAGGCCTGGCTGGAAGACCATGAATCATGGCTTGTAAAATTTGGACTATTTTATAGGTAACTAAAAAAGTTAATTTTCACTGGGCAATGATCAATTTTATTGGTCACGAAATGTACATGCAATCAGTCTTTGCTTTTCAACAGGAAAAGAACATATAACGATGTAAATCGGCTTCCAGAACATCCATTCGGAGTCTACTCTGTTGCTGAAAAATGTCGTGTTCAGCGATCGACCGATCGTATATTGCACAAATCGCCACCTTCGCCATCCCAAAAGGTGACTCGACCAGACGTCCCCAGACAACAATCTTCAAAAATTAGAGATATATCACCAAAAGCTAAAGATGGTAAGTTAATTTTAAAATAAATCTTTTAGAATACTTGAACTTACAGTTTATTTACATATAATTTTGATTTACACTGGTTTTGTAGTCAGTAGCTCAAACAGTGCTATCTTATTATCTTTCGTCAGTTATGTGTATGAGTAGACATTGTAATTCGATTGGAAGTAACACTGTTTGTGTTACCTGTAACAAGTGTGTTCTTTACAGCAACGATTGCGCATCGCACCTTTTTTATATAACAGTGTTATTTTGAATCGAACGTCTTTGGCATGGTTCTAATGGCACTTCTCAAATAAAGATGTTTCCACAACCAGATGAATCTAAAAGAGATACTGAACGAACCACAGAAGAGGAAGAAGTATTCCTTACTTCTTGCGATTTGACAGTAAAGCCAGCCGTTCAATTGACTCAAGTAAAAGGATGTCTTATAAGAAATAACACCATTTTTGAAGAAGATTCTGATCGAGAAACTGATCGGAGGTCACGATTGAAAAGACTGTTGCGTTGTAGCAACTGCAAGCCATGTGTGCGTGCCTTTAGAGATCTGTTATGGGCGATATCGGTGCGATGCGCAAGAGTTGCCCCGCGGGCGTGTCGATTGTGTTACTGTATTGACTCGGTGAGTTTAATTAGATTTTAAGCAATTAACACAATTGTGGTGGTAGTGGATTTTCAATCGCATTTATAAAGTTTATAATAATTACATTAAAAATGATCTAATAATTACAATTATTAGATCATTTTTTATTTTGTTTCGAGGTAGCTGGTAACAAGACGGAGAAGGAACAATACGACTGGCGTGTGAGATCACCAATATTAAGTTGTCATAAAAACGTTAAAAGGTAAGATAAAAACCAATGAAGTGCAAGTCAGAATTGCACGTCGAGGGTTCCGTACCCCGTATGTATGGGCATATTTACTTTTGAGTGCCACCATACGTAAATTATGGAGGTTTTCTAGACATGAGTTTTGAGTTTATTAAAGTCTTTCATAATATTTTCGTATATTTTGTGAACTAAAAAATATATTTTGTTTCCTACAAATACCTTAATTTCTATGTAAAAATCAATTTTTAAGTGGACACTATAGAAAAATAACGGTCAGTTTGGTGACATTGAAAAACGACTGTAACATTTAAAACAAAGGGTTTTAAACGTAATTGTTACCTTTAATTAATGCAGATTAATTAAATTTATCAAAAAACAATACACACTAATGAGTTACTTATTTTAAATTTCTTAAAATTAAGATTTAAATTCGGTTTGGTGACGAGTGACTCCATTGCAATCATAATTTTCTTTTTAATTTATAAGTTTAGTGACCTATTTCTTAATTTATAAGTTGCATAGGTAAAATAAATTATTTGAAACAATAAAAGAAAAATATATATTATGCCAACTTCAAAACAAAACTGATAAAAGTAAAATAAACCACATAAAAATTGGGACAGTCACCAAACTGACACACCTAAAATCCTTAGGGTGAGGCTACATGATGTACAATACTAAATTAGAACTAAAAGTCGATGTTTTTTCATAGTAACATTTAATCACATAATTTGAAGTATGGTATTAATAATATTAATTTTATTAATTAAAGCAAACATGTCAAACATGCGAATAGGTAATAGAAAGTTATCTATTATTTTTACTTAAACTAACTTATAGCTTAACTATAATGGCACAATAATTGGCAAAAAAAAACAAAAACGTAAGGCTAATTAAATACATTATGATTTAAATGAAATTTAAGAAGTATTTCTTAAATTTCATTTGATTGGGTACACGTATGTACACCTAGCCTTATGAGTCAGTTTGGTGACTTTGGTGGTCCGCCCTATATGTGACGGCATAAAACGTCACTGAACTGACCGTCACATTATACATGTAGCTAATGAGAAAAATGCATTCTAACCTAATTGAATGACATTTTTTTAAATGAACTCCTAAAAACACTCGCTAAATAACACCAAAAACAGATAGTAAATAGTTGGATAGTGTGAGACAAATATAATAATTAAGAAAAAGGCTTCAAATCTGACCTACCAAATCGTGACCAACCGCCAACACCAGCAAGACACCCTCTTTTTTCCGCGGATTGAACAGACTGACTGATTTCGCTAAGCTAAAATGATCCCTTGTGGTTAGTGTCACTATTTTTTAAAAATAAAACGGCTTTAAATAAAACGGAATATCCCTTTAGACCCGTCACTTTGCTGACATGTCAGATGACACCGAGTTTTGAGGACTTTACATAAATGTATTTTTCCACTGTGATATTACAATTGCATTTACAGTTTTAGATAAATGTGACGGAAGAATAGATCCACTATCATGGTAACCAAAACTTGATTATGTTTTTGTAGGAAATTTTACCAGTAAGTTCAATACTTTGAAGCTGACAAGGACTGGGACAAGTCAGAAACGGCTCCCCTGAGTATTTGAATTAACCATAATTGAATTAATTAATCTTAATTACATAAAAATTGATGCTCAGACACATAGTTTAATTTACTCTGCATCGATTGATATACTTATTATAATAACACTCATTATTATTAATATGCAATAAATTTTTAAAAACGTGGGACAGCGTAAAAGTGGGGGTGGCACCCAAAAGTGAAAATGCCCGTATACAGTCAGCCAGCCATTTAATACCCACCTCTTGTATGGACGCTCATTAATATGACTTAAAGACCTATACCTACTTACATACTTACAGTTATGGGGACTTTCGTTCACTTACAACTTCTATTATTTTACACAAATATTATTTTCTTGTGCAGTAATACCTTGCTTTTTATTTATTCCTTTGAAGGTACGGAACCCATCCTCTTCTTCTTTTTGTTAGTAACGGATACAAAAGAAGCCCAATATTGTAATCATTCTAAATTATATTGTTTGGCTTTAAATCCTTAATCTATTGTGTTTTTGGAAAGGGATCAACACGACTCTAATGTTGTGCCACGACGAGCAAGCGGTGAGGGAGAACCCCGTCAGGCAAGACCTACTTCACGGAGTAACGTGATAAACAAAAAACCAATTAAGAAGAATGACATCAAAATACATGTAATACTTCCATTATGTTTAAATTAATTAATACTATATTAAATATTATTTGGATGGGCGGACAACTTGTGTGGAAAAAAAAGTCGTTAGGTCAAGTTGCAAACTCCAACACCCAGGTGAGCCACAGACCACTTTACGAAAAGAAGGAGAACATACTAATATTTATTAATGAATGCCTAATTAAATAAAATTACAGGATTCAAAAATAAAAAATGTGCCCAGTTACCAACCACCCATTACAACGTTTCGTTCGTCAAATGGACCCATTATAAAAAGTGTAAATGATGCAAAAGTAAGTATTTGTAATTAATTAGGTACTATCATCATACTTTGAATAAAAAAATAAGTATCTACTTGACAAAAAATATATCTAATAATGTGTTTTATCGGTTTTCAGAATTTCCTTTTAAAAAGTAGCATGTATAAAAAACATAGTGACAAATATTTAAGTAATGCCATAACAATAACTGCACCTAACGACACGGTAAAAGTGCCGAATTATTACAACTCTGTTATAGCCAACACAAATCGTGTGTCACCATCTGCATACAATCGTGCTCATTCTCCGAGTAATTACATCAATACAAGTAAGTATTTATTCTTATACCTACCATGCAATAGCGAATATAAAAATATGGTGGACTACCTATAGTTAAATTATATTGCTGGTTTATTCTAGGATATAATTCATTACATTACGAAAATAACAAAACTAAATAACATAGTTATTTTTGTAACCGGAATAACATTGTAATGTTAGGTACTGGTGTCAATTCGAGCAAGCCAAATTCCGACTTAACTTAACATAAAATTAGTTAAGACGTGTCAAATTACAGATTGCTATTCAGAAAACGCCGACTTAACTTATTATGACAGGCTAAACCAAAATAAGCTAAGTCGAATTAAATTAGGTTAAAAAACGTTTTTAGCTATTCGAAACGGCCACAAAACTGTCAAATTATTAAACGTCGAACTAAAATTAAGTCGCGACTAATTTTGTGTGGACTAAAATTGGTCGTTGAAGTAAATAACAACATTTATCGAATAAATAACGTATAACGATTGACAAATTTGTAATTTTGGCTGTAGTACGGGCTGAAAGGTGTTCTGAGTGCCGGCCTTTATGGACAGATTTAGTGAAAACCCTCAGAAAAACATGTTTTGTTAAATGTTTTTGTTTAATTTTATTGCAAAAGCAATGACGAAGGGCTTAGATTAAAACGATTAAGAGGCTGTTCCAATCCATTCGTATTGCCGGATAACAAATTAAAAAAACTGTTTTGTATACCTACCAAATGACTACGACCTGCTGGACTTTAACAAACTACTCAGTCGTGCGTGACACCAATGATCGTCTCAGAGGTCACCACCTCAAATTACGCACCACCATCTCGGACAACAACCCTCACGAACATTTCTTCAGCAACAGAGTGGTCAGAGCGTGGAACAAGCTACCAAAGGACATCATCTCGGCACAGTATCAGCCAGTTCAAGAACAAACTTTACAAATACTTAGCCAATACAGAAACAGACTAAGAATAGTTGGATACAGGCATCTATCAATTGTATCAACTGCCTGCCTGACAAGTAAATAATAATAAAATACCTGTGGCAATATGCCTATTTGCACATACTAGGAGGCAACAATTATTTTCAATAAAAGTCATTTTATATCATTTACAAGTTTTATTCAAAATATATACTAGGTAGGTAGTTAAAATAGAATTTGATTCAGATTTGGCTAGAATTGTCTATACAGTTAAACCAGTTAGGAGTTTACTGTGCCTCTTCAACAAAAATTTTCTCAACTGTGTCTTCCCTCAACGCTTCAGCTAAAACTTGAGCTGCCCGCACCTTAGCACAGGCATTTTCTCTTAATGGCAGTGCAATATCTGCTCAGCTCAGCAGCCTAATATTTTCATTTAATGCTGCTGTCAGGCTATCGGCAACAGGCGGTCTTGGTGGTCTTGGGGCTTGCACCCGCTCAGGCCGGCATATACGGGGGCGGTTGGGCAGCTCAGGTTGTTGTGGCAGTGATTGATGAACTCATTGAGGATCTTCTAGCTGAGCAGGCACAGCAGGAGGAACTTCAGCAACAGCAGCAGCAGTATGTTCCATTTGGGGTCTGAAATTAACAATAAATAATTTAAGATATACAGCAAAAATATTTAATTATATGTATCACTTGGTTTTTAAAGGTAAACTTACCTGCTCTACCGTCGCAAAACCATACACAGAGGCAGGTACTACAATTTCCAATATTTTATTGTCCAGATCTGTTAAATCTGGACCTGGAGGACCTCCTCCAGTTCCGCTGATGGAGCCCATACTTTTCGAGCTTTTGTTTTTGTTTTGCTGCGCCAGACATCCCAATTCTAAAAATAAAAGAGGAAATACATTTCATACATAGTTAATCACGAAGTACTTGTAATGACAAACATTGAGCCGAGTAATAATTGGTATTTGGTTTCTTGGTAAAACTGGTACTCGGACAACTTTAATCTTTACATAGTCTAAAACAAAGTGACTTCCCTCTCTGTCGTGTCTGTTTGTATTTTGTATGTACGCTTAGATCTTTAAAACTATGCAGAGCTAGTAATTCTATTACTATATAAAGCGGAAGAGTTTGTTTTTTTGTTTGTATATTCAGACCCTCTGTGTGGACCTATTTGCGTCGGTAAGGCTTAAATTTACTAGACTTAATCCATTTAACATATTTAGACTAATGAATAGAAAGTTTATGAGATTTTTTAGTTTGGTTGAACGCGCTAATCTCAGGAACTTACTGGTCCGAATTGAAAATATATTTTTGTGTTTGATAGTCCACATATCGAGGAAGATTAAAGGCTAGTAATGATCCTGATATTCTTGCGGAATCGGGACCTGGGCGGGTAAAGCCGCAGGCACTAGGATTGGTAGATAAATAAATCTAATTCCTCTTACGCTATCGAAATAGCAATTAGCATAGGTAAATTGCGTCAGAAATAAGACCTACCTTTTTTCCAACTGAGCATGAAGCCTCTCCACTTCACAAGCAGTTCCTTTTGCTGCGTTCGTTAGGTCTTTTATACATTTTCCGACACAAAACTACAACAAAACTGATTCAGTAGAATTACAAACTACAAAAAGTAAACAAATAATCATAGAGAAATCTAGACGAATAAAGTACTACCAACCTCACAGCATAAACCATTCGTTCTCATTTTTTTATCTGTGAATCCAATTTAGTCCGTGTTTAGTCCTGTCATTTTCAAATTCTAAGTTTAGTTTGTGGACAAAACCGAATAGCATACAAACTTAACTTAACTAAAATAAGTCTGTTTTTGGTTAGGTTAAGTTTTAGTCGGTGGTTTGCTCGAATTGACCCCACTGTAAATGTAACTCATTCATGAGAATAGATTGTATAATTATATTGATTAAATTCAGGTGTAAATCCATCAGTACGGCCAAGCACTCAGTCTACCCAGCACCGTCGCCGTCTTGGTCGCAGTCCAAGCCCCCCGATGCGATCATCAAACGAACAGAGCCGAGGACACACAAATCCCGCGATTCGAATGTATAACCCGAATGAACAAACTCGAGGAACCAATACTTTACCTTCTACAGACACGTCACATAGTAATATGAATTACAGATACATGATGAGGACTGATACTAATACTTTGAGAGAAGCGTTATCCAGACTCAAATGTACGTATTCAATCACACAACTATTTTAAAACCTTTTACAAGAAGACAGACCGATCCAAGTGAATCATTAGCCACTTGGATCGGTCTGTCTTCTTGTAAAAGGTTTTAAAATAGTTGTCTGGTGGACATATATAAAAATGGAGCATCAGAATTTACGTAAAGTCGAGTAATTATTTTGGGAGCTTTATAGCGACTGCAAAGCAATACGACCGAGCGACGGAAAGTGTCTGGGAGTATTGGCGACATAATATTATAAAGTATATTACCTCAAATATCTGTGCAAATAAACTTGGAGAATTAACGTGAGGTAGGTAATTTTTTATGTACCTTGATGACCTGATACAGCAAGATAGCAAGTAGGCATGCGTAATTGGTAACTTACTAAAACTACTCAATCGTCAACATTTCGTTCGTCAGAAAATACGTGATGTCTGCCGGCCCTGGAATCTTATTCAATGTAGGTCTGCCCTGCTAAAGCAGAATACTGGAGCGAGTAGGCAGTAAGCACCACACCACATGACTAGCGAGTCTGCGACATAATTAGACTTTTGCTTCGTTGCTGGATGTGGTCATCCTTCTTTTTCAATGACATATCAAAACCTGGCAACAATTTATTCATAAAAAGAATTGTCATTAATGTCAATGTCAGATTGACTGAGTGATTTTTTTCATAAAATATAACCTCTGCGCTATGCAATAACAAAATAATTAGAAAACAATGTTATTTACAGCAGCAATTATAGTTAAAAAGTGAATTAGTGACCGCCATTAAAACTACTGCCACCTGAGATGGGTGCTTTAGTGACAAAAGCGTTACGCCCGTTAAAATCATTCAACATTGAAAATCGCGCTCATCGCGTGATTTCCAAGGAGAAACCTACTGCAGCACCTCTGTACTCTTCTAATCTTGAAGACATGAAGCGTACGCTCGAACTGCACCCAGATATAGACGAAAAATTGTCTAGGAAAGACGAAGGGTTACATGAAAGACTTCGCGATGTTTATGTAACCTCAATAGGGCGGCCTGAAGACGATATTACAAGAGAAAAACAGGAACAAAACAAACAAAATCGACTACTTCCCCAAGATCGGAAAATGCCAGAAGACTTCGACTACGGTTTTAAAGAGCCTGAGCGAATTCCTTACGGCCGCACGACGCTGCGTCACGCTTTAAACTTTATTTCAGCACATCAATTTAACCCAGAAGAGGTAACTGCAGCTAAAATTGCTGTAGAATACAAAATGAAGGAATCTGATGTAGCTGACATTCTCAAATACTTTAAAACTTATGAGATTTATATACAAAAAACTAAAACTGCAGATGCAACATTTGCTGGCCCAGCGGCCATGAGAAAAAAGCTAATTAAAAATGATGTTAAAGAAATAGAAGGTAGTAAAAAAGAAGTGAATCTAGAAGCTCAAAATGAAATTAAAAGTATAACTTAATAGAAGAAATTAGTTGTTAGCTTTGTTACCTTTGCAATACAGTTCTTTTAAATTGTTAAGAATAGATCAAAAGGTTTTCTGATTTTTGTTGAATAACTCAATTCGATTTGAACCCATAGCCTCTTTTACACCACTGTGCCATGATGAACCTTAACAATCAAATGGATTTGAAAATATGTATTTAAAAGTGAGATAAACAAGAATTATTTACTATAAAAGGTGTTTTCTTCTTTCTGTTCTTGAGGTAACTAAACTTAAAAACCTAGCATTACCTCTTGAGTAATTTAATTTATATTGTAAATAATGTTATTGTTAAAAAAAATGTTAACAGAATAAATGTGATTTAGTTTTTAGAAGATAAAGGAAATTAAATGAATTTTCTTATATTTTTTTGTCTCATTTCCAAACTATCTATGATAATACGAATGATATCTATGATAAGTATGATAGATAACTGTAATTGAACTGTTTTAAAGATCTAATTGTGCCACAAATCATAATTAATTTGACTTTTACTATTAAACATGCATACAGTTACAGCTGCTTAAGAACGCGGCGACGCGGTATTAAGTTTGTATGGAACTCACTGTGTAGCCCCGGCATAGATTAGGGTTACCCCATCTCATCCCGTGGGTGTTGTAAAAGGCGACTAAGGGATCTGAGGGAGATTAGCAAACCTTAAGTTCTCCCCGGGCGGTGGCGGATAAACTGCTTGATCCCTAAGAGGGTTGGTGTCAGGCAGGCGGCCGGCCGTAAAAACATTGCCAAATCTAATTGCAGAAGGTATGGTCAATGATGAGTTGATGACTTACCGACTGCGCCGACCCCAAATAAAAAAAAACAATTGGGGCTTAGCGGACCCCGGGCTCCCGAGAGGGATGCAACCGGGAACATTGCTCGGATGAGAAGATTAAGTTTGTATGGAAATGGTAACAGTCGCCACGTTCTTAATACAAAATGCCTCTGAAAAAACCGGCGGAGAGACGGACATGACACGACAAAACTATAAGGGCTTCTTGTTGACCAGTCAATCAAGGGCCACATACACACTGGGTAGGTACAACTGGGAAAATTGGAGTTCCCAGTAATGGCAACATATAAGTTCACTGGGCGCAACTGGAAAATTTTGCATTTGTGCCCATTGGAGTTTCCAGTAATGGGAACATACACACTGGGTACAACTGGGAAAATTTTCATTTAAACCCTGGGTACAACGGAAAATGGCCATTTGAACTCAATTTGAGTTCCTAATAATGCCACTGGGTACCTATAACTGGGAAAATTTCTATTTGTAACCGAATGGGAATTTGCTTACGAGTTGCTAGATAGATGGGATGGGTTACTCCCATTGGCTACAAATGGAAATTACCTATTCTCAGTGGGCAACTTCTTAAGTCTTAAACGCATTATTATATTATACCTGCAAGTTAAACATTTTCTATCAATCTGTGACTAGTGATATCACCACGAGATGGATCGATAGGAGGCGCTTCCATCGGCGCGGCCTCTCTAGGCGCGCGTAGAGATGCGCCCTCGGCAAAACTAGCGCCGAGCGTGCGCTCTGACGAACGGCCTATAGCTACGCAAGGCGATTTGTTGAACAGTATTAAGGTAAGCCAGTTTTTGTATTAACACAATTTAACCTAGTATTCTTTCTATAAATATTTATCTGGCGGCGCAGGCGATGCACAATTCACGGGCAATGTTTAGAAAAGGCGCAACCGTGCAGCGCCCGCACCTCGACGCGCCGTTTGTATCGGTCCGACGTCTTACGGATGGACGAACCTTACTTACTTATTTTTATCTGACTTCAAACAAGGAAGACGTTCTCAATTCGACTCGTAGGTATATTGTTTATTTGTATCTATTTATGGGATTTGACCAAGCCATTTGTTTTTACAGTGTGCTTGTCCAAATAAAGCCGTTTTAAAAGTTTTCTTTCTTCTATTTGCAGTTCCAAAAACGATTGCGCGATACTCTCCAGAACACGGACAAGATGTGCAAAATGTATAGCGATAAGAACAGTATGTCACTGGAGACTCGCGCTTCTGCTGGCGTGAAGAAAGTCGAGATCACACCGCGGACCAACGCGGGCCCGAGGGGATTCGTTAAGAGAGATTATTCGACGTATGTTTTTTTTATATACCTATATAGGTTATCCTTAACATTGCAATGCAAACGTCGCGATGCAGTAGCGTGTTATTAGAGCGTTGGCATCGCTACTGTAGCGCGTTGCAAATGCGACTACCACGCGTTAGTAGCGGTAGCGATGCTCGCGCGTTTAGAAAACGCGAGGGTGACAGGTAGGTATGTCTGTACACAGCACAGATCATATATTTATTACTAACGTGTATGAGTTATGTTATTTCCTCATACCCACCCCCGCCTTTACCACTAAGAACAAATGGAATAAAATCCATTCGTATATCCATCGCCGTTCCCAGCAGTGGAACAAATTGAAAAAATAAAACCATTTGTACCCACAGCTGAAAAGTCAACACCACTTTAAATACTATGTCACCGGCCTACAGTGCCATGAATAGCATGTTATCGCTAATATTTATTGGATTGTGGTAGATTACCTCCGTTATCTACCACAATCCGAGAGTTTCGTAAAGGAAATTGTTGGTCGTCTAGTCTAATCAAAATGAAGTTACTCACGGAAAATTTGCTTGATAGTAAGTAATCAATTGCAAAAGTAGGTTTCTTCACGATGTTTTCCTTCACCGTAAGAGCGATGTTAATAGCGCACTTATTTTTTTTTCATAAAGAAAAAGACATTGGTGCGCGGTCGGCCAAGATTCGAAACCACGACCTTCGTAATGAAAGTCGCGGTATCTACCAGTAGACCAACACCGCTCCACCAAACCTTTTTATCCCCAGTTTGCCTCACGACAAGTCGCCCGTGTCTCGAAGTTTGTTCTCGAGCAATCGTCCCGCCTCGCCGAAAGGTCCAAGGAGTCCACATACGCCGAGTTTCTATTAAATAATCTTAGTGGCAGCGCTAGACCTAACTTGATCATCGCTGATTTCGATTTGTAAGGTCCGAAAAATGGATTAATAAAGAATGTCGTTATTTTTGGTGTTTCTGTTTGATTTTTAGTTGTAGTTCTATGGGAAGTAACTAACGATCGTGTTCACAAACGACCCTATGCGTGGACTCAGCTTTTGTTCCTTTTTGCTGACATTGGTGATCATTTATCAAATCACAAGAGCAACCCCTGAATAACTGATCTAAATATATTGTTATAGCGTCCCCAACTATAGTCAACTTTAGGCATGCAGGAAAGGTCCGCTGTACCATCAGGCCACTCCCAAGAGCACCGTTCGGGATCAGTTATAGACATAATATCGTGTTTCCAAACACTAGTGTTCGGTTCTCTATAAAATGCTCGAAAATAATCCCTAATTTTACCACGGGGTACGATAGAAAAACATAATGGTAAATTGACCTTAATAGACTAGTCACAAAAAAAAACATTGTTTTAATAATATAAAAATATAATTTCATTAAAAATATTATTAATTCCTTACATAACTAAGGTTTAGAACTAGATTATGGTAAGCCGGGGTCTGGGGGCGGAGGGGCCATGCAGTTTCCGTCGGGGTACCGTTTTTTGAAGGCAGCTATCAGGTCATTGTCCACTAAACGGACCCCATCCACTTGGTTACCTAACGTTATCCTGGGCGAAACAAAATTATGTCTTGTAAACATTATTACTACTAAGTACTGCTTTTTAATTTAAAATTAAAATCCGTTAACGCAACGCGAACGTTAAAGTACATTTATTTTTACCACTAGCGCCATCTTGTGATGCAGTGATAGCCTTGCGCCTTGTAGTAAAAATACATCACGGTATCGTTAAATTTTACCGTGAAAAATCACGTTTGTTGTATGGGAGCCCCTCTTAAACATTTGTTTTACTTTGTTTTTAGTATTTGTTGTTTGTAGTAGCTACAGAAATACATCTTCTGTGAAAATTTGAACCGTCTAGCTATCACAGTTCATGGGATACAGCCTGGTGACAGACGGACAGACGGCGAAGTCTCAGTAATAGGGTCCCGTTTCACCCTTTGTGTACGGGAACCCTAAAAACGAGCTCATAACAAAATGCAATATTCTCAAAACTCACCAATTAGGTTGAACATTGTGCGGTCTACCAAATAACTCTATTTTTCTTGTGCCCGGACTCAGTCTCTCTGAAAGAAAAAAGGAAAGGTTCTAGAGACATGCAATTTGAAGAGTCTGTTCTTTGTACTGTGTACTAAGAAAGGGTTCATGGAAAATCCCGCGGGTCGGGACTTACCGCGGGTGAAACCGCGGGACGCCGCTAGTTTAATTATAAATGCGAAAGTAATTTAGTCTGATACGTTTTCACGCCTAAACCGCTGAAACGATATTGATGAATTTTGGTATAGAGATAGATAGGAACTTGAAAAAGAACATAGGCTACTTTTGATCCCGTAAACCCCGCGGGATCGGGATCTACGCGGGTGAAACATGGGGGCAGCTAGTTATATAAAATAAAATAAATAAAATGTTTATTTATTCAGGCAACGTGGCCCACATAGGTTTACATAGACGAAATATCAAGGGTAATCAAATATCATCAAAAGTAAATCAAAAAAAAAGTAAAAGAGAGAAAAAAAAAAAAAAAAAAACAATAATAATAGAAGTCATTAATTAAAAAAAATATAAATCAGTCACCATGTCAATCAAATGTCAATATTAAAATTTCCTCCCTGGCATTGGTACAGCTACATGCCTATTACAACAATGTTGAATGTAGCAGCAATCCAGCCTCGCCGCAGTCATCGCTAGAACGGTGTTGGAGCTGGCCCTCACTCTGCGCACCATGGACGCGGCCCGTTTACGCATAGTCGCGTGAAAACAGTCTATGCGCGCCTCCGCGAACATACCCGACGCGCTGCAGAATCGGGGCAGTCCCATCACCGCTCTAAACGCATTGTTAAATTGAACACGGAGAGCGCTGTAGCTCTTTTTAGTGTAATTAGCCCATAGGCTGCAAGAGTAAAGTGACGTGCAAAACGCTCTGAAGAGCGTCACTTTTACTTGATCTGAGCATCGAGCAAACCTACGAGCTATCATGTTCGCTCTGACCGACAGCGCTCTCCGTTCCCTTTCCATATCGGCATGGTCCTTGAGGTCGACGGTCAATATGTGTCCCAAATACTTGAATTGTTCAACCCTTTGCAGAGGAACACTGTCCAGTGAAACTTGAGGTATGACACGCGGACACCTCGCCCCGGCGGCCTCAAAAACCATAAACTGACTTTTGCTGACATTATAAAGTAAGCCATGACCACAAGCATACTCCTCACATGTCCGAATCAACTTCCTTAGACCACAAATCGACGCGCTGAGCAGCACCATATCGTCTGCGTAACTAAGATTGTTGACACACACCCCGTCAACATGGCATCCAACATGGCAACCGCTCAGCGACACAAGCAGGCCGTTGACATACAAGTTAAACAGGGTAGGAGAAGTCAAACCACCCTGCCTAACCCCACACTCAAGTTGATACGGATCCGACATTGCCCCTGCCCATCTGACGGTGTTTGACTGATGTCCGTACCAATATTGGAACATGCCAACGAGTTCCTGGGGCAGATTTATGCCTCTCAGCTTTTCCCACAAGATATCATATACTACTCGATCAAAAGCCTTGGACAAGTCGAGAAAGCATGCATACACGGGCGTTCTTCTATCGGTGTAGTATTTAACGGTCTGCTTCAAACACAATATGGCACTTTCAGTGGACAAACGCGAACGAAATCCAAATTGGTTGTCATGGAGCTTGACGAAATTATTCAATTGTGTGTTGAGCAGACCGTCAAACACCTTCGCAACAACCGTAGCTAAAGAAATAGGCCTATAGTTATTTCTATCAGTAAGATCACCAGTTTTGTTCTTTAATATAGGTACTACCACGGTTTTCATAAATTCTTCAGGTAAGTAGGAGTGGCTCACACACAACGAAAAGAACATAGCCAAGACTCTTGCAATATGTGGGCCAGCATTCTGCAAGTGCTCAATGCTCAGTCCGTCGTGTCCCGGGGACTTACCTCTTGTCATGGATCTTATGATTTTTGTAACATCTTTTGCAAGAAATCGAGTATGCACCACCCGACCGTCGACCTCAGCACTGAGCACCTTCTTTGGATCTAGCAATGCCCTAACTGCAAAATGGTCCCTAAAGAGATTAGCAATTCCCTTCGTATCGCTCACACCATCGACGCTCACGGGAAGGCCAGGGCGAATGTTCATCTTTTTTGTATTTTGCCAGAAGCCTCGAAAATCGCCCTTACTATGCTCAACAGCGAGGGCGTCCATCTTTATTTGATCTTGACGATTCTGAAGCCACTTCAAACGAGACTTAAATACCCTCCTGCTATCACACATTTCATTGTAAATGGGACCCTGTTTAGGCCTACCACATTGAACCCATTCAATGAACTTCGACCTGGCCTCCCCATGGGCTCCACTGATGTACCTATTCCATCCCGCAATACGCGCGCCACCCCGCACCCCTCTCGCACCTCCCCGACCCGCCACTACTGTCGCGGCATCACGAAGGGCAGTTACAATGTCAGAGTACAGCTTATCCAAGACTCGCCTGTGGCCATGATCACCACAGAAATGATCAGCACACCTTGTAAATTCAGGAGGAAAGTCTATACTTTTTAACCTATTATGACACTCTTTTGTATATATATCAACTTGTTCCTTACTCTTTACACCCCATACAACATGTTTATTTATATTGGTTGTAGTGTTCATCGATTTACAACTTATACTATTTAAGTTACATTTAATTATAAGCGGGAAATGATCTGACCAAAAAGTATCATATTGCACATTCACTGTAGTAATTGTCTGCCTAGCCGCGTGAGTTGTTACACAATGATCCAGCCAGCTGGTCGTCCCATGCGCTTCACTTAAATAAGTATAGGTACCAGACTCTAACCCGAGTATATCTACATCTGCGCACAACCACTGTTGGTCGTAACAACAACTTATAAGTTCATTATAAAACAACTCAACCGGGTCAGCGTTGAAATCTCCTAAAATAAACACGGAGTCGATTCCATATTCATCAATAATAGCGTCCACCTCAGTCAGTATAATTTTCTAAGTTGTCCACGTGTTACACGTGACGACACCCAGCGAACCGCCGAATCAGCATCAACCACTAAACACTGCACACGGCACCAACGGCAGCGGCACGAGGTGCAAGCGCAGCAGTTTGCAATGACGTCAACCGAAGTTACCTATGCTACCGGAAAACGTGGAAGTGTCACTTATTGATCTAACATCGATCTATAGACATTGTAATTAGTTATAATTTTAATTCATTAAATTAGTTTAAATAATTTGCGTTTTTTTTGCATCATCCGGCTGCGACCTACGTAATTGGCGCAGTCTTACGGATAGTCCAGTAGAGTCAGTGAATCGATCACGGGCAACGGCTATACGAACCTACGGGAGTCGCGGCTAGGTTGAGTATCTAAAAATCGATACAGCAGAGAAAATGCAGATTTGGTAAGTACCTAGATCTTACTAGAGTTGCTCACCTTCCTATACCTAATTTTGATATTATTACGTGTAATTTTTATTCCATTTAATTTCCTTTGCGTAATTCCCAAGTGTTAATTTCCTCTTGTATTCCTGAAAAACATTCAAAATTTTCCACCCACGGGAACCGCGGACCACTAGGTCACCTAATTCTAACAGAAACTTGCAAATCGATGCAAATAGGGACTTAGAAAATATTTTAGAAACTAGTGATAATTCCGAACTTAGTGACATATCATTTTTAAGTAGTAATCTCAGTGACGAAATGAGTGTAGACTTAGTAGACCAAGTTTACAAGGCTTTACGCCTGTTACCTGAGTTTGACGGTAACCCGAACGTCCTTACGCGCTTTGTTCGTTTATGTGACCAGTTAGTTGCGCAATTTATTAGAGCTGAAGCGGGATTTGAGTTAAGTAATTTAGCTTTGTTGAATGGCATCCTTAATAAGGTTACCGGCCATGCCGCGCGCACTATAAATTCGAACGGGATTCCTGAAAACTGGCAAGGAATAAGAAATGCTTTAATTAACAATTTCTCCGATCAACGAGATGAGACAGCTCTGTATAATGATTTGGCCCTTTTAAATCAGGGACATTTATCCCCGCAAGAGTTTTATGAAAAGTGCCAAAGCTTGTTTAGCACTATAATGACATACGTCACGTTGCACGAATCCTTACCCACTACCGTAGAAGCTAAACGCACCTTGTATAGGAAATTAACCCTTCAAGCGTATGTTCGTGGACTTAAAGAGCCCTTAGGCTCCCGTATTCGGTGTATGAGACCGGATACGATTGAAAAAGCCTTGGAGTATGTTCACGAGGAAATTAACACCATATACTTACAGCAGCGCAATGATCATTTGCCGGAGCGGAGAATGCAGTCTACGTCTTCATTTGACCCTACTGTTCATTCTATTAAACCACTTAATATGCCCCCGCGAACCATACCTTTTACACCACCATTTAATAATTTACCAGGCCCATCGAAACCTATGTATCAACCACCGAGGCCAATGCAAGTTTGGAGACCCCAAATGCCTCTTAATCAACATCCCACGCGAACCCAGCAAATGTTTAGAGCAACCCCGCCTAATTATAGACCTCAAAGTAACGTGTTTCGAATGCCTAACCAGAGACCCGGCTATACACCTCCGAATAATGGGCCTAAGCCTATGAGCGGCGTAAGCCACTTTGTTTCTAAACCCATGCCTAGACCGATGACAGGACACGACTGGAGTAAGCATGGAAATCCACCCCCATCTAATTATTTTAGGACTCGTGAGATGAATGTCAATGAAGTAGATTATTATGACCATAACGAATATCCCGACTATGACTACGGCTACTACGACTATACCTACACTGAACCTGCTTACGAACCTTTATACGAACCATCGAATTACAGTAACTATGTTCCCGCTTACGTTGAGGAACCTCAAGATGTATCGGAAGGTACCTCTTCTAACAATCAGGATTTTCTGATTACCCAAGAGTCAGACAAGCAAAAATAGAAATTAATTTACAAACGCAAAGACAGCTTCCATTTATTCAAATTGCGAATCCACCCCTTAAATTACTTATAGACACAGGCGCGAATCAATCGTTTATAAGCCCTGAAGCTGTCGAGAATTTTTACTATAACATCCAGTGTAACTATGAACCCTTCGAGGTTACGAATATCCACGCAACCACTCGTAACGACTATTCTATCACCTTACCTCTTTTTTCTGAATTTAATGAAAAGTGTGACATCACCCTTTTCGTCTACAAGTTTCACAACTATTTCGACGGGTTAATCGGGTTAGACTTGTTAGAAAAATTAGAGTCCAATATAGATTTGAAAAATAAGGCCCTTGTCACACGTAACTCGACATTGCCCTTGCGCATGTATGATTCACGAAACTGTAATCTTTACGAAGATATCATACCTGCCAATACGTCGAAATTAATTCGAGTTCCTATTAACTTTCACGATGGAGACGTATTAATAACAGAGAAAACCATATCTAATTGTATTATTCGTGATTGCGTCACATCAGTTGAGAATAGTCGCGGGTTTATAGAGATCATCAACCCAACAAAACATGATGTGGTATTTTCAATGGATAGGCCAATCAATGCTGAACTTTTTAATGAACAATTTACCCGGGATCAACCGCGTAGCGACCGTGTATCTCAGGTACTCTCGCGATTGCGTACAGACCATCTGAATCCTGAAGAACGAGCTAATCTTGAGTCCCTCTGCGCGCAATATGCTGACGTATTTTACATTGACGGTGAACCCCTTACTTTTACCAATCAAATAAAACACCATATTCGCACCACGGACGAACTACCTGTCTACACTAAAACCTATAGATACCCTTTCATTCACAGACAGGAAGTCCAGGATCAAATCACGAAAATGCTTGAACAGGGAATCATTCGTCCGTCACAGTCAGCCTGGAGCTCCCCCATATGGGTAGTTCCTAAGAAAGCCGATGCGTCTGGAAAAACGAAATGGCGCATTGTCATTGATTTTCGAAAAGTCAATGAAAAAACGATTGACGATAAATATCCCATCCCAAATATCAATGACGTCTTAGACAAACTGGGTAACTGTCATTATTTCACCACTTTAGACTTAGCTAGTGGTTTTTACCAAGTTGAAATGGACCCTGCTGATATACATAAAACAGCTTTTAATGTAGAGCATGGGCATTTTGAATTTCTCCGTATGCCCATGGGTCTTAAAAATTCTCCATCTACATTTCAACGCGTGATGGATAATGTCCTCAGAGACCTTCAAAACGTAATATGTCTCGTCTATCTCGATGATATAATAGTATTTAGCGTTTCCCTGCAGGAACACATGATAAATTTAGGGAAAGTCTTTAAAAGACTTAGGCAATCAAACTTCAAGATTCAGATGGATAAGTCAGAATTCTTAAAGTTAGAAACCGCATACCTTGGGCACATAATAAGTAAAGACGGTATCAAGCCAAACCCAGATAAAATCACGGCCATCCAGAAATTCCCCATTCCTAAAACAGCTACTGAAATAAAGAGATTTCTCGGTTTACTAGGATATTATCGAAAGTTTATCCCTGACTTTGCACGCATTACAAAACCTATGACGCAGTGTCTTAAAAAGGGTTCTAAGATCACGTACAACGACCCAAAATATATCGAGTGTTTTGATAAATGTAAGGTACTACTGACTAATGACCCAATCTTACAATACCCTGACTTTAGCAAGGACTTCGTACTAACAACTGACGCTTCCAACTTTGCGATAGGCGCTGTCCTGTCCCAAGGATCGATAGGAAACGACAAACCTATTGCCTACGCGTCTAGGACACTAAACTCGAGTGAGACTAATTATAGTACAATCGAAAAAGAATTGTTAGCTATCGTTTGGGCCACCAAATATTTCCGTCCATACTTGTTTGGTAGGAAATTCAAGATAGTAACAGACCATAGACCGCTACAATGGGTAATGAGCCTTAAGGAGCCTGGCTCTAGACTCACCCGTTGGCGACTTAAATTAAGCGAGTACAACTTCACAACCGTATACAAGCAAGGCAAGCAGAATACCAACGCCGACGCTTTGTCTCGTGTTGAAATCAACAATGAAGACACTAGCTCCATAGCGGTCAATGTATCTGAAAAACCCTCGGTTGCAGGTTCCGACACTCTAACAGCCCCAACTAATGACGAGGAGGTTCCACGGGAAACCAACAATTCTGAAACTGCAACTATTCATACCAGTAACGAAATTCCCACTTTACAGGTGCCAATCTCAGACGACCCCTTAAATAAGTTCAACAGACAAATATGCTTTGTACTCGTAGGCGACATAAAAAAACGCCCAACTGTAACCAAGCCATTTGAAACCCATACTCGAACGACTATTCAGCTCTCAGAATCAAATTTAACGAATGATGTCATTAACGCAGTAAAAGAGTACGTCAATCCCAAAGTAAAGACCGGTATCATTATCCATCCCCCTCTTGCTATGTATAAGATCATCCCTATCATCCAGGACAATTTTAAAAGTTCCTCGATGAACCTCACATTAACTAAAGTAGAACTAGAGAACGTAAAAGAATATCTTCGTCAGCAAGAGATCCTAAAGACATATCACGAGGGTAAAACAAACCATCGTGGTATAACTGAGTGCTATTTAGCTTTATCATCTAAATACTACTGGCCTAAAATGAAAGAATGTATCGCAAAATATATCAACGAATGCAGTATTTGCGGTCAGGCCAAATATGACCGAAATCCCATTAAACAGAGGTTTTCAATAGTTCCACCCCCGTCAAAGCCCTTTCAAGTAGTTCACTTGGACCTTTTAACAATCCAAAATGAAAAATATCTGACAATAATAGATGCCTTTTCGAAATACGCACAAGTTTACCATCTCAGAGATAGTACTGCTCTCAGTGTCGTACAAGGTTTACTTATATTTTGGACCCACCATGGTATCCCGCTTACTATTGTAACAGATGGAGGCCCAGAGTTCACTAATCAAATTTTTGCAGAATTCATTCGTATCCATAAAGTCCAACACCACAAAATACTAGCGCATTGCCCTAACGACAATGGAATGGTGGAACGATTCCATTCAACCATCCTAGAACATCTCAGGATACTGAAGCTCGAGAAACGAAATGAGCCTGCAGTTAACCTCGTTCCTTATGCCCTGCTAGCGTACAATAGCTCCATACACAGCTTTACAAAGTGTAGACCACTAGACCTGATAACTGGACATTTTGACCCCCGTGACCCAATAGACATAGACATAACCGAACATTTGTTTCAACAATATTCCCAAGAACATAGGAAACAAATGAGCCAGGTATACGACTTAATTAATGAGACATCATTACATGACCGGACGCAACTGACAGAAAATCGAAATAAAGACCGAGAACCCGAGAAAGAATATATTCCTGACCAAACAGTATTTGTACGAAATCCTATGGCAACCCGGCAGAAATTAGCACCACGATATACACAGGACAATGTCCTTGCCGATCTCCCAATCCATATTTACACAAAAAAGAAACGTGGTCCAATAGCTAAATCCCGTCTCAAGCGAAGCCCTAAAACCCCCACCTTGTTACAGGACACTACTATGGCTGACGATACTACACCTGACCCACGGACAAGAAGTAATGATTGACTCACTTGATGATGGACCAGGACTACTTCCCTTCAAATTAGGAATAGCAAAAGTTGTTTCTCATTATCATTCTTTTCTATATCGCATAGACCTAGAATACATTCATATTCAGATAGAATCGGTGAAAACTCAGATGGCTGAACTAACACCATTATTGAATAATAAAACTCGATCCTTGTTCGATCCTCACTTAGAACATCTCAACAGTAAAATTGCACTAATCATTAACAAAATTAATATTTTCGAATCAGTACGTATCAAGAGAGGTCTCATCGACGGTTTAGGTTCCGTTATAAAAAGCATTTCTGGTAATCTTGATTACACGGATGCATTAAAATATGAAAAAGCCATTAATACATTGCGCAATAACGAGCATAAATTAGAATCAGAAATTAATAATCACGCAAGTCTAAATAATAAATTTATTTCCCAAAGTTCTCAGATAATTAATAAAATAGTTGCCAATCAGGAGAAACTTAATAAAGCATTAAATTCAGTACTAGAAAGTGATGCCAACAGAGACACAGATTTGACGAAATACGCTCATCTGGCACAACACCTTCTTATCTTAGGAGATAATATAGAGGATTTATATGAAGAAATCCAGAATTTAGAGAATATCTTAACGTTTATCCGTGCATCGAGCACCCCATATTCTCTATTTAGTATTAGTGAAGCTAAGGATATGTTAGAAAAATTAAGGTCGTTATATTCTAAAAACGAAATTTTAGACGTAGAAGTTAGACTCCTTTATGAAGTAACTAAGTTAGGCTATTTTTATGTAGGCAAGCAAGTAGTAATAGTAATAAAAATCCCGGTTGTCATCCCCAAGTCATACGATTTTTATAAGCTATCCCTTGTTCCTAACAAAAACCGTGAAATCCTGATTCCACCTTCACCCTTTATAGCACTCTCTAGCAAAGATTCTCGGTACATAGAGACAGAATGTCCGAAGTTAAACTCACTATACCTCTGCGAATCGATATCAAGCCTCCAGATCCTCAACAACTCGGATTGCGTTCAGCAGCTCATCGAACACCAAAAACTCCAACCTACATGCAAACTAACACCAGTAAGCCTGACCTCTGAAGCATTTGAAGCCCTCGACGACAAGCACTACACCTTAAGCCTACCCGCACCTACAAAAGTGAAGATATCCTGCGGACAGGAACAACATCGGACTCTACACGGCAGCTACCTGGCAGTTATCCCACTGAACTGCCAACTGAAGACACCTTCGTTTATTATCTCCAACTCCAACGACCACATCAAAGGACACGTCATACGAATAATGGAAATGCCCCTGTACAACGAATCAAGACCGGAAAATTACCCGAAAGTCATATTCAATTCACCGAATCTACAAAAACTCCATAGCCTGAAAAATGAGATAGCAACACTAGCTCCCGTACATCTAAATGACGAAATCGATCCAGTAATATTCCATACAACCATACCCTTGTACCTAATACTATCAGGTGCATGTACACTCATCGCTACACTAATCTATCGCCGGCTACGCACGAGAAATTTATCCAGAGAAACCGTCGAAGCTAACCCTGAATTGGTATACGCAGTTCCTGCAACCCGAAGTATCAACCCGAGCCAAGTAGGGGTTGATCACAGATGCCTGCCAGCGACCATCTTGAAATAATTCTGCAATAGTCGCTGTTCTACGGGGGGAGATGTTACACGTGACGACACCCAGCGAACCGCCGAATCAGCATCAACCACTAAACACTGCACACGGCACCAACGGCAGCGGCACGAGGTGCAAGCGCAGCAGTTTGCAATGACGTCAACCGAAGTTACCTATGCTACCGGAAAACGTGGAAGTGTCACTTATTGATCTAACATCGATCTATAGACATTGTAATTAGTTATAATTTTAATTCATTAAATTAGTTTAAATAATTTGCGTTTTTTTTGCATCATCCGGCTGCGACCTACGTAATTCACGGAGTTTGTCGGTAAATAAACACTCATTATGATTATTTGTCTCTCATTTGTTGATATTTTAACTGCACATATTCGAGGATTGTCACATGGCAACACTGACACTTGCTGGAATGCTGCATATCTCCAAAGCAAAGCGACACCTCCATAAGGGCGGCCACGCAGAATACCCGTGGACGCGTCGATTGCCGACGTCGCCGTAGAACCAAACCCACCGTCGATCGTTCCAATATAGGGTATGTCGTGCGGCATCAACCAAGTTTCTTGTAGGCATATTATATCACATGAACGACATAGGCAGGCCTCCGTCACTCTATGTACTTGTGCGCTATAATTACCTACCGCCCGGCCGATCGGTCTCGGACCGCCGGCGATCCAAGTTCAGTGCGGTTGTCGCAAGCGAAGCGCGCGTACGTTGTTAAATTTCTCATTAAAGAATACCTAAAATTTTAATTCCATTCGTTCGTACGCGTACCTACAATACAATACGTACGTAATACATACCTACCTACAAACATTAAAGTTTAAAATAGGTACTTTAGAGATGGTAAGAAATACATACAACACTATATTAAAGGTAAACAATTGTAAATACAATAAATGATTTTCTTAAAATTGTGTTGTTATTTATTTTACTTTGCTTATGTACAACTCAACTATTATATAATTATAGCTGACCCGGCAAACGTCGTTTTGCCTTATAAATTATAGATGGTAGCCGATTCTCAGACCTACTGAATACGCATATAAAATTTGGTAAAAATCCGTCAAGCCGTTTCGGAGGAGTACGGTAACTAACATTGTGACATGGAAATTTTATATATTAAAAAAAAGATACCTACACTCTATGGTACAACCCTGACGCTTGAACTGAGGCGTAGGTAAATTCTGAACACAAAGGAATTGCGCTCTTATGAGCTTAGTAGTAACACAGTAGTAAGGCGCGATTTCGAATGCACCAGGTGCGTCGGAAATTTTGTAGGCTTTTAAAATGGCGGCTTTCTTCAAGATCAAAGCCGTGCAGCTTCTGTACGTAGTACTATTATTTATTCTGTGACATAGGCTCCTGACATCCTCAATAGAACGTTTTACGTTTTTACAGCTGAAAGTAGCTATACTGTAAACGCCACTATCCATTATTAATTCTGTTTATGCCGTCTGTACAACTCGGTGTACCGTTATTCTGCCTGTGCTTGAAATTCACGAAACGTCGAAAAATGACGCCTGTGGGCCACAAAGTTTCGTCCATGTATTTTATTAAATTGGCTTCCGATATTAGGAACTTATATGCCTTGTGATCTCTGTCATACTTCATGTTAATCTTTTCTAAAGAGACAGTCTCCTTGGTTTTGTTTAGAATATGATTTACGATATCACTTTCTTTCGTAGACAAATGCACGTTAGTTATAAACATAGGCATTTTCCTCTCTGCTGCCCGAAACGAGCATTCCAGATCTCTCGCTACTCCAGCTTTACCTGCGTATCTATAATTGGTTTGTTTTCTACGAGAGGTCACCGTACGCCATCCCTCGTTGTTTATATTTTTCAATGTTCCGGTAACATTCACCAACCGCTTATCCACCTTTTGACTATGATCAGCCTTATTTGTATCAACAACGATCAGCTGTTTCATTCCTTGCGTAGCTTCATTCGGTGAGTCAGACATCACAGCTGCACTCGCCGCAAAACCGGTCCCAGCGCTCGCCGCTTGACCAGACGACGGCGCGGGCGCCTGCGCGGGCAAGGGGGCGGGCGCAGCCGGAGTCGACTGCGATAGCACCTCGCCTCCCGCTCCGCCACCCGCACCCCCACACGTCTCGTCGCTCTTCGGCGACCGTTGCTGCTGATTTGAACTCCGCTCCGATTGTGTTGCTAGCGCGGGCGCTACCCTCATTTCTCTGTATTGTGGTGATACAGGTGACGCAAAATTTCTTGCTTCATCTACATTTAAGTCACTACTTCTAGCATTTATAAAATCAGGACCGAGACCCATTGGACCACTATCCCTCCAAGCACCCCGCTTTCTATTTATTTTAAACGCCGACGTCGGTGGTGACACTACAGATGCCATAGGTAGCAAGGAGTCGTTTTGTAAACGAAGCACTGCCATTTCTAACTTATTTAAGCTATCTTGTGTTGCAAATGTATGCTTTATTGTTTCAACTTCGGCCTTTAAATTGAACATGTCCCGTAACAGCTTCGAACAGTCCAGGTGGTCCAGTGTAATGGGGGGTAATTTGTCCAATTGTCTTGCTACAAACACCGGGATTATATCCGGCTCCGTCGATTTAAATATACTTATAATGTCTATTACATCACGCTCTTCTTTTCCTTTGTTTTTTCGTAATATTTTTCGGACGTCTGTTGGAGTCGACTCAAACAACAGAGTTTTTGAATTTTTAATTTCATCACTATTAAAAGTAGACGTGCAAATGCGCACTAGCGATTCTTCATCGATAATCGACACCTTATTTTGTATGTATGAAAGCATCTCGTCTATGACGATGTTACAAACACTACATTTCAGAATGTCCGTCATTCTTATTACGTTTCGAATCGACGCTATGCGTTGCGGATCAAAAAGAACACACGCCCGACCTTGATGAGTGCGCGCGGATGATATAATAAATGCGAAAGTAACACAGCCGAATACAGAAACGCCACTTAAAATTTGAGGGGTACTTAAATAATTAAGCAGCTTCTAAATTTGAAATTTGTATTGCAGTTTTTGAGTTTGAGTACTGCTTATTTGATTAAGTTGAACTCAGATTTAGATTAGTGTTTCTGTATTCGGACGTAAGTCTGTTACGTTGTCACGCCTAAACCGCTGAACCAATATCGATGAATTTTAGTATATAGATAGTAGGGATCTTGGAGAAGGACATAGACTATTTTTGTTCCTGTAATCCCCGCGGGATCGGGACCTACGCGGGTGAAACCTCTGGCACAGCAAGTTACCTATAATCCCGTAGATCTCGTCGGGCTTGTGGCTGGTGGCTCGCACCTCGGCCACGATGACGTCACAGTCCAGCCCGCGGTTCAGGTTCTCGGGGTTGCCTTTCATGCCCACCTGTGGAAATACACTGTTTAAGAGGACAGTCTCCATACAAACGTAGTGGACTGTTTCCTCCCTGGATAAAGACATTAGAGCAAATATGTTTATGCCATAAAACTTATATCTGCCATGACATGACTATGATAATTAGAATAGTAATGAAATAAAAAAAATTAGAAAATGAAAAAAATCAAAAGATAGGGGCATAGTCATGACCAGGGGTCGGAATAGGTAGTCATTTTATGTACTTGCATCATGATAGCATAACATGGATATGCCTTGTTTTCAAGAAATATGGAAATCATTCCGGAATTCCGGAATTGTATCAAATGCATAAAATATGATTAAAAAACAAAGTTTACATCGTCTACAATGACAGGAAACACCGGTTAAGTACGAATTGGGTTCACGCAACGAGGGTTCAATTGACACTTTTACGTAGGTGATTGCTAACTTGACATGTGAAATTGAAGTTTTCTGTTAAGTTTCATGTAGGTACAATGGACAATATAAGGACGCCCTTTTTTTTTTAACCGACCAAAAAAAACGAGGACGATGAATTCATTCATGTGAATTACTTTTCTAAAATGAAATGAGCGCAAGTAAAACACAAACGTTTATTGTTTACAATACTTCATAATTTTCAGGTTTCAATTACATTTTTTAGGTATATCTGTATGTTTTTTACCACTTAAATATAATATAAAGAAACTTATATGTAGCTATAAACTGAAATTAATATTGACTACTTTTTTGATGTTTCCACGGATATCTTGATAAAAAGTATACTCGAATCGCAGTATACACGGATCGCACTAGGTTTACATGATTTAATTGCGGAGAGCAGTTAATGGCACTCAATCTTCATCGTCATTGTAGGCTGTACAATTAAAATAAATAACCATCAGTTTTTCCACATTTTCTATTTGTAATTAATTTCTTTTTACATCTAATATCCATTTGTAGGTCGAAAATGATCTTTCCACCGTACACTAGCTAAGGTCACAGGGTCACAATCACAAAATCACATAGGTATACAAAGAAAGTAAGTGCACTCTACGAACCGATGTAAGTAAGTGAGCTACCTACCTGCAGTTTTGCATTGTCTTGCAGTTAATGAGTCACCGTGGATACTCTGATCTGATTGGTTGCCAGGGTCGTGCGGCGACAAAACCCGTTATTTACGTTATCTGGCTAGTTATCGTTAATGTTATTAAATATTAAACTTTTATTTCAAGTCAAAAGAGTTGAAAATAAATCATGTTACGTAGCAATTTTGTCGGGATTTTTTAAAATTTCGGAATACCGCTGCGGCGGCATGTCTTTATTAACATACATATTTTAGATCATTTAACCGGAAGCAATCAACCTACTCTGATAAAATTCCGGAAGATTGTAATAAAATTTCGGTATTCCGAAGGCATGTCCATGTTAACATCTACAATCATGTAAATTTGAGGTCAGTAACCCTATTTGACTCTACCTATTCCGACCCCTGGTCATGACAGATATAGGTTTTATGGCATAAACATATTTGCTCTAATGTCTTTATCCAGGGAGGAAACAGTCGACTACGTTTGTATGTAGAAAGAGTATGGAGACTGTCCTCTTAAGGACGCGGCGACTGTTACCATTTCCATACAAACTTAATACCAAAATAAATTATGAAAAATTTAGTTTTCTACCTTAATATCGATATTATTCAGATTAAGATTTTACTTTTATAGGGCTTTTATAATTTACGCTGGAAAAATGAAAAAAATGTGTCTCCGTTTTATTTCATTTCGAATGAATATTTTGGAAAACCTTGTGGTGGGGACTGGGACCCTATAAAAGTAAAATCTTAATCCGAATAATATCGATATTAAGGTAGAAAACTAAATTTTTCATAATTTATTTTGGTATTAATTTGGTCTGGAAATAGTAACAGTCGCCACGTTCTTAATACTCTATTTTTATTTTAAGTGCTTAGGAGAACAGTCTACCAACTCTTTCTCCATACAAACGTAGTCGACTGTTTCCTCCCTGGATAAAGATTCCCGTCTTAAGCCTGCACTGGTCTTTCATAGAAATATTTAAAAGGAAAAATACTTTAGCAAAAACAGAACGCATGATCAACGCTGAGCGGGATTCGAACCCACAACGCATCTTTACTCATCCGGGAGCAGTGACTTTGTTGGTTCAAATCCTGCACAGCGTCGACCGTGCGTTGTGTTTGTCCACTACTCACCAAACAATGTTCCTTCCCATGGTTGAGCCAATGTCCAGTTCGGCCTGTTCTAATAATCCTCTGCAATTGATTCGTCTTTACCCATATCAGTTCGTCCACTCTTTCGTAGCCCCATAGCTTCAGACATTCGCGGCCCAACTCCATTGCACTGGGAAATTAATAAATAATAAGCCCGTTAATTTGTCCCACTGTAGGGCAAGGGCCTCCTCTTACATCTGAATACAGAAACGCAACGCAAAATTTGAGTAAACAACTAAGCACCTCTCAAATTCAAAAAATCCCATATTATTTTTAAATTAAGAAGCTGCTCAATTATTTGAGTACGCCTCAAATTTTAAGTGGCGTTTCTGTATTCGGCTGTTAGAGACGTGACGTGAAGCAGTAAGACGCTACGGGATCCTACTCCGGATTGGCGAAAATCCCATGACTTCGAACCATGGTGAGTTCTAGGACATGTCGGTTTCCTCACGACACTTTCAGTGTTGGATAGTCCATTTATTGAGGAAGGCTATAGGCTACTTTTAATCCCGATATTCCCACAGAATCGGGAGTTACGCGGATTAAACCGCGGGACGCAGCTAGTCTATACTAATATTTTAAAGCTGAAGAGTTTGTTTGTTTGCTTGAACGAGCGAATCTCAGGAACCGCTGGTCCGAATTGAAAAATTCTTTCAGTGTTGGATAGTCAATTTATTAAGGAAGGCTATAGGCTACTTTTGATCCCGATATTCCCACGTGAAACCGCGGGACGCAGCTAGTTGGTGAGTATAGTTACCGTCCTGTGACCCAGAGGAAGATAAGGCCCTGGTCCTGAAGCTGCGGGACCCCGAGACATCGCATCTCGTCGTCCGACATGGTGCCGTAAGGTAGTTCCATGTGGATGTCCCATGGAGGGTCCGCCATTATCACGGCAAATTTACCTGCAAGACACAAGGTAGTTTTCAAGCCGTGTATCCCCGGCATAGAATAGAGTTACCCCATCTCTTCCCGTGGGTGTCTTAAAAGGCGACTAAGGGATTTAGGGGGAATAGCAAAAATTATGTTCTGTCCGCGCGGTGGCGTATGAACTGCACCAACCCAAAATATTTAGGGTTTAGCGGACCCCGGGCTCCCGAGAGGGATGCAACCGGGAACATCGCTCGGATGAGAGAGACACAAGGTAGTTTTCGTCGTTGGCAACAATGGCTCGTGCCAGCTGACAGCGACAGATCAGGCCCAAACGTTTGCCTCATCAATTGATACGGCTCCTCCCAAGCTGGACACTTCGCCATAGTGTGGCATGCTGTGTCACATACAGAGGTGCAGTGGTGGCATCTTTCAGAGGGGTCTCTCTGAATCCGACACAGGTACTTTCCGAAACCACCAGGTTTGGAAAGTATAAATGAATGAATAAATTCTTTATTGTACACACCAAATAAATTACAACACAAAGAAAACATAAACTACTTAAAACTAGGTGGCACAATAGGCGGCCTTATCGCTTATAGCGATCTCTTCCAGGCCGCAGATACTGGATGGCAGTATCTGAGCAAGACGAAATGAGAGAGCTCCGTGGCTTCGCTGAAGCCACTCGTTCAATACTGGTCGGATGGCCTCAATGGTTTGACCATAATTAACAACATAACAATGGCCAAATTGCCAAATCAAATTCTAGAAGGGATGGTTAATGATGACTAACCCACTGCGCCGACCCCAAATAAAAAAAAGCAATTTGGGGTTCAGCAGACCCCGGGCTCCCGAGGGGGATGCAACCGGGAACATCGCTCGGATGAGAAGAACAATGGCCATAATTTAAAACGCTCTTAACGTGTCCTCGAATTTATTAGCGTCAAGATGGCGGGACCATCTCTCTGATATTAAAACTTTATATTGTCAGATTTAGTACCAAATTGGTACTATTTGGTACCTCAGTTAAAAAAAATAGTACCTCTTTAGTTTAAAAGATATTCACGAAAAACCCTGGTCCCGCCATTTTGACGTCAAGATGGCGGGACCAAAAAGAAAACGAACTCGGAGCTAATAATCACTTATGCACATATTTAGTACTTAATTGGTACCTCCCAAAACTGTAGTTAAACTGTGGATTATGTCGGGGAAAACAAATTGGCAGACAAAAAAGCCTGGTCCCGCCATCTTGACGCTTTGAGATTTTCTGAAATATCATATTTACGCAAGTAATTTCCTACCGGTGAATGTTTGTAGATTTTGTACTTATTTGGTACCTACGGGTAATGCTTCTTAAACCAATATTTACCTTATACTTTAATAGATATAAGCATTTTAATTCTACACAAAGTGTTACAGCGAGGATAATATAATCCTAAAATGTACTCGATCCAGACTCTAGGCGTACCTACTACCTACCTACATACCGCCAAACCTTTTTTTTCTATATTTGTTTTCTTTGACTAAATTATGGCCAATATGAATAGCCAGTATCAACTATTTTGAATCTGACTTGCTCATCGAGGGAATGGGTCATGCGCTAGTTTAAAAATAGTAGATTGTATACCTAGCGGAGAAAAATCTATTTTCCAGTGAGAGTGTTTTTTGAATCCAGAGAGGAGCGAAGGATTCTAGAGTAGAATCCTGCAGAATAGAGTAGAATACCTCACTCGAGCGAAAAATAGTATTTTGCTCCCGAGGTGAACATTCCACTTTTCATCACCCTCTATGACAAAATGAGTAGGTAACTTACTTTCACTTTTTATTTCATTGTTCACACCTGACAAATTCTATCAATACCTATCATTTTCTACCAAACCTACCATTTTCCAACAAAAGCTACTATTTTCTATCAATACCTGCCATTTTCTACCAAATCTGCCATTTTCTACTACATCTTACTATTTTCTAGCAAAAACTACCATTTTTCAACAAACCTACCAGTTTCTAGCAACCTTACCAGTTTTTACCCAAACCTACCATTTTCTACCAAAACCCTCCATTTTATAAATATACTACCTGTACGGTTGAACACTCATCGCTCACCTATCAGACACAAGTGTTGCTTAACCTGCTCGGTCTATCACCCATCATCGGTGATATGAACTCTTTGTTGATTGAAACTTTTTTAAAATATCCACATTCCAAAATTTAAATCGTATTATCGCCCTGTAACAGGGAGGGAAAACGCTATGAAAATCCCTGTAAGACTGTAAGACCTTACTTATGGGGAGGAGCACTAACGTTTTATCCCGGCAGATGGCGATGGTCGACTGATCAAGTTTGAAATAAGAACTGTCAAATAGTATTTATTTTCACAACTCTCGGCGTTTTCATTTATGTTTTAGTTAATGTTTAAATAAAATGCCTCAATGTAGTGCATCAGATGGGAAAAATAAAAGGATATTCCCAAAAGTCATGTAGCGCCTTTTTAATAATTTTAACACTAGAAAGACTCCAACTTGACTTCACAGTACAGGCGAGACCACAAAATTTAAAAAAAAGCTCAGTCGACTAGAGCGCCATCTGCTTACAGCTTTGCGCGTTCCACCTCATTGACAAATGTAGGTAAACCGGAAGTACCCTATAGATTTTGTTTCGAACACTTAAAATATGGTACTTCCGGTTGATCTATAACTACGAAAATTGTAAGATCTCACTAAAGAGAAATAAAGAGAAAATCCAAAAAAAATAAAAAAAAGGTAAAAGTTAAAGGTCGTCCTCATACATATACAGTTGGCGCCAATAAACTAGTCCTCCGAGTTGTATAGGCGATCATACAATTCAGATGACTAGCCTAACTGACACTCGCCACTGGACAAATGATACTGGCCATTCATATTGACCTCTTAGAAATAAAAAGTTTGGCGGTATTTTGGTAGGTAAGGTCAACTCGCCGAAGTCCGCCATAGTTTATTTTCCGGTTTGATTCTTTCGATCGCCACAAACCGGTTTTTATCTTAAATGTAGTTTTTACCTGACTGTTGAAGGAAGGTTATTGTTATTCTTCAAATCGGAAATGTCTTTATAATTGCCTTCTTCATATGTTAGGATTTATACACCTATTTTTAAATGACGATTTGACGTTATTTCCCTCGGTTTTGGGGTAAGTTCGTCATGGAGTTGTTTTACATAGAAGTAGCTCGGTTTTAAGAGAAAATATATTTATTTTAAATGTAAAAATCATGGCTAAACTAATATTATGCTTCAATGCCCTAGATAATATAAGGTAGCATTTACAACTTATTGCACGTAAACTACGAAATGGGGTAAGTTCGCCATATTTTTCAAGACGGGTGTTCAATGTTTATTAGTTAGGTAGCAAATAATAATTAATCCATAAAATAGAATTAAATTTAGACTTAAATTTAACATTCTTAACAATTTAAAATTAGTTTCAAAAGTTTCTTAACACTTAGAGCAAAATTACACATTAATTTATTCGTTTCTATAAAAATTGAAATCAAACACGGTTATAGTCATAATAGCCATTATAGTTATGTTGGGGTTTAAAAATACCTTTGTAGCCACTCAAACCTTTATTTCTCATTCTCAATCATACGCTACTTTTTCTGTTTATCATCTTTAATTCCATTTTTTTTCTTCTAAAATATTAATATTCATTGGAGTTTATTAGGCTAAGTGAACATTTAATTTATCCCGTTAGAAAATTATACTTTGCCAGATGAAGTTGTAAATCTGTAAATTTATTGATTACCTACTGGCAAAAATGCTTACAAGATCTGCAATGGGGCAATACTAGCATATAAGTTATAACGGACATTCCATAAATTGTTAGACGGGATAGGTCGGGACATTAAAATTTTTAAGTAACCTAAGTATTTCGTTGCAAAAATAATTCATGTAAAATCATATAGGGTTTTTTATTTACACATTTGTTAACATAGTTACATTTTCCCGGGTCTTAATCGCGTATTGGGAAAATGAAACTATCATATATAATTATTTCCGATTCAAAAACACGCAAATTTTAAGTCAATCTCACAAAAATTTGCATTACTGTGTGTTACTATGTATGTATACTAAAATGTGGTTACTACTGCACTCGACTCGATGACTTTTTTTACTGTTCGTTGGATTAAAACTTGTTTTTTTTTCAATATTGGATGACCCCCAGCGACAAAAAAGGAACAAAATAAATCAACAAAAAAAAACTTTATATAAAAACTAAAAAGTTAATTACAACTGAAAAGTAAATAAAACTTGTCCAGTAGTCACAGAATATAGTTAGTTTAACAGTCAGGCATGCATGACCCATTATTGAAAAGGTTTGTCTAGCTAGATTCTAGATATTCAACGGTCCCGACTTTTAAACAAGCTATGTTCCGTAACTACTGGACTTGTTTTATTTACTTTTCAGTTTTAATTAACTTTTAAGTTTTTTTTATTTAAAGTTTATTTTAGTAGACGGTTTTTTTATTTTTATTGTTTTTTTATTTTACACTTTTTGTCAGCATTAGGTAATATACCTACGACGGTTAATTATATCAATAGGGTGGCACACGCAAAGCTGTGAGCAGATGGCGCTGGCATCGGATGATCTTTATTTTTTTTGGTCCCCCACGAATGAAAACACCGAGTTTTTTTTTCTTTCGGTCTGAGACTGATATGGCCAATTTGGCGCCGAGAGTTGTAAAAAAACACCTGTTTGATAGTTCTTAATTCAAATCTAAGATCATTCGACTAACGCCCTCTGCCGGGATAAAAAGTTAGTGTTCCTCCTCATTGTATTATAATCGCAATCATCATCTTCATCGCAATAATTTCATCGAGGGATTTATTATTTGAGGATTTTTGAGTAGGTTGCGGTAGTCTCAGTATGAACGATTGCTAAACAACTTTAAATCGTAATAGATCCTAAATCATAATATCAAATGAAAAATGATTATAGACTTAAAAAAAGGATTACTCCACTCTATATAGTCTGTCTACTTTATTTTCTTTCTTTATTACAAAATAGCGCATGTTGGTCGCCATTTTGAATTTTATTTTATGTCACCTATCTAAGAACGATACCCCCTAATTAAAGCAATGCTTTGGGTGGTTTAGAAGATACGAGGGAATAAAGAATATTACAAACACACAAAGATAGGCGCGAAAAACATAAAAGCCCTTAATCGAAAGGTAGACGGAGATACCCCTAATGACCCCTATGACGGAATTCGGCGAATTGACCTTACATCATTCTAGAGTCTGACTGAATCGAGTACATTTAAGGATTATATTATCCTCGCTGAAACACTTTGTGTAGAATAAAAATGCTTATATCTATTAAAGTATAAGGTAAATATTGGTTTAAGAAGCATTACCCGTAGGTACCAAATAAGTACAAAATCTACAAACATTCACCGGTAGGAAATTACTTGCGTAAATATGATATTTCAGAAAATCTCAAAGCGTCAAGATGGCGGGACCAGGCTTTTTTGTCTGCCAATTTGTTTTCCCCGACATAATCCACAGTTTTAACTACAGTTTTGGGAGGTACCAATTAAGTACTAAATATGTGCATAAGTGATTATTAGCTCCGAGTTCGTTT